>JABEVN020000027.1:0-222041 GCA_013146195.2 Codonopsis lanceolata | reverse complement strand
GACTTTTCATAACACTCCCCTTGAACATAGCATTGTAAGTTGGCTAAGTGTATCTCGTTAAAAACCTTTAAGTCGAAAAACCCAGTAGGGAAAAAAATCGGACATAAGGAAAAACGTACACAACTTAGGCCACCAATTTTGTGCATGGGCTGTCTCGTTAAAAACCTTTTCATGGAAAACCCAGTGGGAAAAAACCATGATAAAGGGAAAAAGAGTACTGACCATATATGCTCCCCTTGAACCGACAAGGGTCGAGAAAGTCACCTTTGTAAATCTCGTAGATTTCGCATCCCAATATTGTGAACATGCTTTCTGAAGGTTGTAGTGGGGAGTGCCTTCGTAAATAAATCTGCAGCATTATCACTTGATCGAACATATTGGATGCTGACCTCTTTCTTCTTTTCAAGTTCTTGAGTGTATAAAAAGAGCTTCGGGGATATGTTTGGACTGTCACTTTTGATGTATCCTCTTTACTTTGGGCGACACATGCGGCATTGTCTTCAAATAATACTGTCGGGTCTTTGTTGATAGGTAGTCCACTGGCATTTTGAATATGCTGAGTCATAGATCGAAGCCATACACACTCTCGACTGGCTTCATGAAGTGCGATCATCTCAGCATGATTTGACGATGTAGCAACTAGCGTTTGCTTTTGAAGCGCCGAGAAATTGCGGTACCACCCATCGTGAAGACATAGCCGATGCGTGATCGGCCTTATGAGGATCGGACAAATAACTTGCATCGCAAAACCAATCAGTTCATCCTTTGATCCTTTGGGATAAAATAATCCCAAATCGATCGTTCCTTGAAGATAACGAAATATGTGCTTGATACCATTCCAGTGTCTCCATGATGGATATGAACTATATCTTGCCAATAGATTTGTAGCAAATGCTATATCGTGCAGTACAATTAGCAAGGTACATAAGAGCTCCAATAGCACTTAAGTATGGTACTTGAGGACCAAGTATTTCTTCATTATCTTCACAAGGGCGAAATGGATCTTTTCAACATTAAGTGATCTATTAATCATGGGGTTAGTGAGAGGGTTTGCCTTATCCATATAAAAACGCTTCAAAACCCTTTTTGTGTAATTTGATTGGTGTACAAATTTTCCACTATGAAAGTGTTCTATTTGTAAACCAAGACAGTATTTGGTTAGCCCAAGATCTTTCATTTCAAATTCTCCCTTTAGGTAATCAAGCTGCTTCTTTGATTTCCTTGGGAGTTCCAATGATATTCGAGATCATCTACATAGACGGCGATAATAGCAAATCCAAGCTGTCGTTTTCTTTATAAAAACACACGGACATAATTGATCATTCACATATCCGTCTTTTAACAAATGCTCACTTAAGCAATTATACCACATGCGGCCAGGATTGCTTTAATCCATACGATGATCGTTGTAGTTTAATTGCACATAATTCTTTAGGCTTTGAGCTCAGTGCTTCAGGCACTTTAATTCCATCAGGAATTCTCATATAAATATCGGCATCTAATGATCCGTATAAATAAGCCGTTACAACATCCATGAGATGCATATCTAGATTTTTCGAAACCGATAGGTGATTAGATATCGAGCGTAATAGCATCCATTACAGGAGAATACGTTTCTTCATAATCAATCGGGCCTTTGAGAAAAACCTTGTGCAACAAGGCGAGCCTTGTATCTCACAATCTCATTTTTCTCATTTCGCTTTCGAACAAAAATCCATCGTATCCAATGGGTTTCCACGACTTACGGTGTGAGAAGCGATAGATCCAAATACTTTTCGTTTATTCAACGAATTTAATTCACCTTCATGGCATCTATCCATTTGATCTTGTCATGCCTCTTTTGACATTCGAATCTGATTTTGGCTCGGGATCATCGGTCCGTCATTAATTTCTTGGGATACCGAATAAGAGAATATATCATCAATATTCTCCATTTCATCTCGGTTCCATATTTTTCCATTACATATGTAATTAATGGAAATCTCATGGTTATCATTACTGCGGGGCTTACTAGATTTGCATGATCGTGTGTTTCTTACGGAACAATTTCACGATCGTGTGTTTCTTCTGGAACACTTTCATGTGATTGGGGATTTTCAATCACTTTCCTTTTGCGAGATTTTTATCCTTTGAACCAATGGGTCGTCCACGCTTGAGGCGTGTCTTAGATCATTGCCATTTTATCATTTGGCGGCCCTTTTGGTATTTCAATTCGGGCGGGAGCATTTATAGCGGCTACATGTGACTTTGTCACTCTCTTTGTATCTATAAATGCATCGGCAATTGATTCGCTACATTTTGTAAATGTATGATCTTTTGAACTTCCGTTCACGTTGCTTTGTGGGAGGGTCAAGGTGCAATAACGATGATGTGCACCACTTGATCTCTCTTCCCACTTGTTTCCCTCTTCACCTAAAGGTGGAAACTTGTCTTCATTAAAATGACAATCGGCAAAGCGTGCCGTAAAGCCGTCACCCGTTTTTGGTTCAAGATATTTTATTATAGAAGGGGATTCATACCCAACATATACTCCCAATCTCCTTTGTGGTCCCATCTTTGTGCGTTGTGGTGGAGCAATTGGTACATATACCGCACAACCAAAAACTCTTAGATGGGATAGATTCGGCTCTCTTAGAATGCCAAGCTGTATTAGGGAGTATTTATGATATGCACTTGGCTTTGAGGCGAATCGGTCTTTGCATGTAAAAACATGACCCCATACGAAGTAGGCGGCTTTGTTCTCATCATTAATGGTGCGGCAATGAGTTGAATACGTTTGATCAACGATTCAGCCAAACCATTTTGTGTATGAACATGGGCTCTTGGATGTTCAACATCGATCCCTATTGCCATACAATAATCATTGAATGCTTGAGATGTAAATTCACCGGCATTATCAAGTCTCACTTTCTTGATCATATAATGCGGGAATTGTGCTCTCAGCTTGATTATTTGTGCAAGGAATTTGGCAAATGCCGTATTACGAGTTGATAATAGACATACGTGCGACCATTTGCTAGAAGCATCAATCAATACCATAAAGTATTGGAATGGTCCACTTAGTGGATGGATAGGTCCACATATATCACCATGAATTCGTTCCAAAAACGATGGTGATTCATATCTAACTTTAGTTGGTGATGGTCTAATTATCAACTTTCCTTGAGAACAAGCCTCACAAAGGAGTTCATTAGATTGAAAAATCTTACGGTTTTTCAATGGATGACCACTAGAATTCTCTATAATTCTACGCATCATTATTGATCTGGATGCCCCAATCTATCATGCCGGGCTTTAAATGTTTCGATAAACTTCGGGTTTCTTGTAGAATATGATTCAAATATTCTTATGATTGTACTATACAATCCGGATGATAGAGATGGCAATTTCTCCAATATACACTTGCTTCGGAAGTGTTTGAGGTAATCAAAATATTCATCATTCCCTTATTCATAGTCTCAATATGATATCCATTCGAGACGAATGTCTTTGAAACTTAACAAGTTTCTTTGAGACTTAGGAGAGAATAATGCATTATTTATCATAAATTTCGTACCTCCAGGCATTAGGAAAATTGCCTTGCCAAATCCTTCAATTATTTTGGCATTACCAGATATAGTGTTGACATTAGCATTGTCAATTTTGAGATAAGAAAAATATTTCTTATTTTTAAGTATGGTATGCGTAGTAGCTATCTGCAAGACATAAATCTCCTCCTTGGATTTTGGATTCGGACATATTTGTGATCTATTTCAATATGAGAGAAAGTAAAATAAGATGAATAAATATGATAACACATTGAATGCAAAATGCATATATAAACTTTATTGTAAGCATGCTAGTATACATAGGAAAAGCGAGATAATGTTCCTACATAACAACATGTTACTTATTCCACGACTTTTATCTTAAACTCGGACCATAGCTTCATTCCTATGTTCATTTATTGTTCATGACCAATATCATCACTAATGGTATTGGTCATGTCGGCGTTAACCATATCACCGAAATCAAAATGAAGATCTTCAGGATCATTTTCAAGGAAATTTGTCTCTACATTCTTTCCTTTTTGTGATCTCTCATAAAGATCAACTAGATGTTTGGCCGTTCGGCATGTGCGTGCCAGTGGCTGTCATGCCACACCTAAAACATGAACTCTCTTCATTGTTTGGGCGCACATTTTGCCTACTCGAGGAGGTGTTTCTATCATCATCTACGTTCCACTTCGGTGGCGAGAGGAATTTCCATTATACGGATGATGATGATGGCGGCGAAAGTTATTTCGTCGCGGCCTCTTCCTCGGCCTTGATTTCGACCACGACCCGGCCTTGTCCATGATTTCCTTGGCCTCGACCACGACCGCGACCACGACCACTACCACGCCCGCTCTTGGCCTTCATCATACATAGTCCCATTCGCTTGAATGGGGGAATTGATCGATCGAGATTCATGATTCTTCATTAGAATCTCATTATTACTGTTCGACTACAAGTAGGCAAGAGATCAATTGAGTACCTTTTAAAACCCTTCTCTCGATATTCTTTGCTGCGGAGGCATATTCGAGGCATGAAATGTGGAGAAAGTCTTCTCCAACATATCATATTCGATGATGGTTTCCCCACATAATTTCAAGCTGTGAGGTTATTCTATACATCATTGAACTATATTCATTAATGGTTTTAAAATCTTGTAGGCGGATATGAATCCAATCATAGTGTGCTTTTGGGAGAATGACCGTTCTCAAATGGTCATATCTTTCGTTCAAACTCTCCCAAAAGGCGAGTGGATCATTCACCGTGAGGTACTCCATCTTTAGGTCTTCGTGGACGTGGTGTCGTAGGAAAATCATGGCTTGAGCCCGTTGTTGATTACTTATCCATTCACTATTACTTTGTTGGATAGTATTTTCGAGGCTTCTGGCGGCCAGGTGGGTTTCGGCATCTATTTTCCAAGACATATAGTTTTTCCAGTTATGTCGAGCCTTTCAAATTCAAGCTTAGCTATGTTTGCCATTTGTGAAGAAAAACTATAAAAATGAAACATATATATATTAATAAAATGATGACATGGAAATTTTATCCATACGATAATCAATCAGTACATGTTAAAATGTATGTTGAAAGCTATTGTAATTGCTAACAGGACATACATGATACAAAGAAGGATAATAAAAATCTCAAAATCATTTGGAGGGAATTCAACAACAAAAACCATTGCGGTGCATGCAATAACAAGTATGATAATAATCATCAACATTGGAGGAAACATTTTGTAGAAGAAGATATGATATTGAGAATTTGTAAGGAGATAGTAAAAATGTGAGTAATCTATTAAAATGTTACGGTATATATGGAGAGAAAAATGACCGTTTATGACCGTTAACTAGCCGTTTATTACCGTTGGAGGAGATAAATAAAAATCAGTAACTAGCCGTTTATAGCCGTTATATGATAGGGGTAAAAATGTAAAAATTCTGATTTAATAGAATTGCATTTATATTATGAATAAATATAAAACTTATTAGGAGCAATAAATAAAATAACTCCGCATTAATATTTGTCAGTCAACTTTATACAGCTATTATATAGCATACATATATATTCACGCCACGCTACTCGGCAAGCCTTTCTGTGGGTGTTTGTAAGTCAGTAATAAATATATATGTATATAAAGTTAGTCATATATATAGAATTGAAATATATGTATATATATAAATATTCAGTTTATAGCTTGGGGTTGTTTCCGCACAAGCATCAACGAATATATATATTATGCGTTAAATAATAAATTATTATTTCGTCATCTCACCATATATTATCGACGGTGGCTCAGCCAACCTTTTCTTAATAATGGTGATATACGATATATATTGAAGTAAAACAGAGACATAAAATAAATAATATATCGGTAGAAAATTTTACCGATTGGGATTGTTAACAGTAGAACAATCGTGCTGATAACGTGTTATAAATTAACTGCAGAATAGAACGAAGAGTATGGGAAATAGAGAGAGAGAGAGAGAGAGATTTTATTCAGAGGAATCGTCGTGCCGAATGAACAACAGGCTGCTCGGTATTTATAACCGAGCAGCAGCACAAACGAATGGAGAAAAACCATTCAATGCAAATGTTCACACATGCTTATACACCTATACACCACATGCCTATACATAGGCTATAAGACTTTCTTAACAAATTCTACTTTGATGAACTCAAACTAAAGCCTTGAGTTCATCAACACAAAAATGAAAGGAACATCATATCAAATACTAAACAAAAAGGAGCAACCAACCCTACGTTTCTCGATGTACCAAAAGTATAAGACAGCGGTGCGCACATCCTTATCAATGGCAAAAAACTCGAACATATCCTTAATATTATCACCTACAAAAAACAAATTAGAACATATTATGCATAAAAAATCCATGAAGTAATAAAAGAGTTAGTAAAAACAGCACAGCTGAAACAAATATGAATAACATTTTCTTGGCCGCGTACGGAGCTCAATGTCATCCAAACCGGTAGATCACAGTTCAAGTTGTATCTCACGACCCATCTTTGAGCTTTTGTTGGCGGTAACCTAAAAGAAAGCAATAGGTTAGACATAACGAAAAATGAAAATCACAAAATATTATACAAAATTCAAACCACAAAAAAGTGAAAACCATGAACTACATTTTATAACCAACAGAATGATGGTCCGGATTATCCAGAATTGAATCGATGACACTTGAAACGATGGCCACATTAACAAAAACTACAAAAAGCTAAGAAAAATTGGTTGTGTGATCCGGTGCTTCGCACATTGTGTGCAACCGATCTGCCCCCTTGATAATTTATGATCCTGCAACTGCCATGACTTGTGACCATTCGCCAAAGGACAACCCTACCTCTTCTACAACTATAAATAGACCCATCTTCAATCCATTTCATTTCACTCCACCACAATCGCATTCAAATATTCATTGTAGTTTTTTTCTCTCTTTCTCACATTTCTTATTAAAGAAATTTGGGTATCCGATTAGTTCACCTAAAGATTTTAATCATTGTGCTACGATTATTTTTAACATCGTTGTATCTAGAGGATAATTGTAGTAGACTGTGAGCACTGTATACGAGGAAATTTCATTTTGTGGAGAAATAGTCTAACTTTTGCATCAAATTTTACGTAATTTAGTTACGTATTTTAGATTATTTTATGTATTTGTTTTATTTCTATTTTTTTAGATTTCACTGAATTTTATTCCAACACCAAAAAAACAATATGTGGACAAATATATTAATGAACAAAAAACATTGAGGTAAAAAGAGAAGACCCAAACAGATTGTTCAACATTCAAAATTCTGCTTTGGTGAACTCAAACTGAAACCTTGAGTTCATCAAAGCAAAAATGAAAGGAACAACGTATCAAATACTAAACAGAAGAGAGCAACCAACCTTACGTTTCTCGTTGTACCAAAAGTATAAGACAGCGGTGCGCACATCCTTATCAATGACAAAAGACTCGAACATATCCTTAATAGTATCACCTATAAAAACAAATTAGAACTTATTATGCATAAAAAATTCATGAAGTAATAAAAGAGTTAGTAAAAACAGTACAACTGAGACAAGTATGAATAACATTTTCTTCGTCACGTACAGAGCTCAATGTCATCCAAACCGATGGATCACAGTTCAAGCCATATCTCAACTCCCATCTTTGAGCACTTTTTTTTTTTCAATATCCTCAACAGAGGCATATTTGTTGGCGGTAACCCTAAAAGAAACCAATAGGTTAAACATAACGAAAAATGAAAATCATAACCAAATTATTAGACAAAATTCAAACCACAAAAACGTGAAAAATAGGAACTACATAGTATAACCAACAGAATGATGGTCCGGATTATCCGAAATGGAATAGATAACACTTGAAACAATGGACACATAAACAAAAACTACAAAAACCTAAGAAAAATAGGTTGTGTGATCCAATGCTTCGCACGTTGTGTGCAATCGATCCGCCCCCTTGATCAGCTATGATCCTACGGCTGCCATGACTTATGACCATTAACCAATGGACATCCCTACCTCTTCTACAACTATAAATAGACCCCCTTCCATCCATTTCATTTTACTCCACTACAATTGCATTCAAATATTCATTGTAGTTTTTTTTTCTCTTTGTCTCTCTCATTTATTGTCAAAGAAAGTCGGGTATCTGATTAGTTCGCTAAAAAATTTAATCGATGTGCAACGATTATAAGTTAGAACATCATTGTATCTTGAGGATGATTGTCGTAGACTGTGAGCGCTGTAAACTGGGCAATTTCATTTTCTGGAGAAATAGTCTAAATATTGCCTCGACTTTTACGTAATTTAGTGACGTATTTCAGATTACTTTATGTATTTGTTTTGTTGCCATTTTTTAGATTACACCGATTTTTATTCCAACAAAAAGAAGAAGCAATATGTGGGCAAATATTTTAACGAACAAAAAAGTTTGAGGCAAAAAGAGAAGACCCAAACAGATTGTTTAATATTCAAAATTATGTTTTGATGAACTCAAACCTAAACCTTGAGTTCATCAACACAAAAATGAAAGGAACAATGTATCAAATACTAAACCAAAAAGAGCAACCAGCCTTACATTTCTTGTTGTACCAAAAGTATAAGACAACGGTGCGCACATCCTTATCAATGGAAAAGACTCAAACATATCCTTAATATTATCACCTACAAAAAATCAAATTAGAACATATTATGCATAAAAAAAATATTATGAAGTAATAAAAGAGTTACTAAAAATAGCACAACTGAAACAAGTACAAATAACATTTTGTTGGCCGTGTACGGTGCCCATTGTTATCCAAACCGATGGATCACAGTTCAAGCCGTATCTCACGACCCATCTTTGAGCCGATTTTTTTTTCAATATCCTCCAAAGAGGTATCTTTGTTGGCGGTAACCCAAAAAGAAAACAATATGTTAGACATAACGAAAAATGAAAATCAAAACCAAAATATTAAACAAAATTCAAACTACAAAAAAGTGAAAACCATGAACTACATTTTATAACCACCAGAATGGTGGTCAGGATTATCCGAAATGGAATCGTTGACACTTGAAACAATGGTCACATTAACAAAAACTACAAAAAAGCTAAAAAAATATATATAGGTTGTGTGATCCAGTGCTTCGCATGTTGTGTGCAACCAATCCGGCCCCCTTGATCAGCTATGATCCTGTGGCTGCCATGACTTGTGACCATTCGCCAAAGGACACCCCTACCTCTTCTATATTTATAAATAGAGCCCCCTTCCATCTATTTCATTTCACTCCACTACAATTGCATTCAAAGTTTTTTTCTTTCTGTCTCTCTCATTTCTTATCATAGAAAGTCGTGTATCCGATTAGTTCGTCTAAAATTTCCAGTCGTTGTGTAACGATTATAAGTTAGAATGTCGTTGTATTTTGAGGATGATTGTCCTAGACCATGAGCAATGTATACGGGGCAATTTCGTTTTACGGAGAAAGAGTTTAACCCTTGCCTCGACTTTTACATAATTTAGTTACGTATTTTAGATTATTTTATGTATTTGTTTTATTTCCATTTTTTAGATTTCACCGAATTTTATTCCAACAAAAAAAAAAGCAATATATGAGCAAATATGTTAACGAACAAAAAACCTTGAGGCAAAAAGAGAAGACCCAAACAGATTGTTCAACATTCAAAATTTTGCTTTGATGAACTAAAATTGAAACCTTGAGTTCATCAAAGCAAAAAAGAAAGGAACACCGTATCAAGTACTAAACAAAAATGAACAACCAACCTTACACTTCTCCTTGTACCAAAAGTATAAAATAGCGGTGCGCACATCCTTATCAATGACAAAAGACTCGAACCTATCCTTAATATTATCACCTATAAAAAACAACCCAGAACATATTATGCATAAGAAAATTCATGAAGTAGTAAAAGAGTTAGTAGAAACAACACAACTGAAACAAGTATGAATAACAGTTTCTTGGCCGCGTACGAAGCTCAATGCCATCCAAACCGATGGATCACAGTTCAAGCTGCATCTCAAGACCCATCTTTGAGCTGAATTAACAAAGACTACAAAAAACTGAAAAAAGTTGGTTGTGTGATCCAGTGCTTCGCACGTTGTGTGCAACTGATCCCCCCTTGATCAGCTATGATCCTGCGGCTACCATGACTTGTGACCATTTGCCAAAGGACATCCTTACCTCTTCTGCAACTATAAATAGACCCCCTTTCTATCCATTTCATTTCACTCCACAACAATTGCTTTCAAATATTCATTTTAGTTTTTTTCTCTATCTCTTTCTCTTATTTCATCTAAAAAAAAGTCTGGTATCCTATTAGTTCGCCCAAAGCTTTTAATCGTTGTGCTACGATTATAAGTTAGAACGTCGGTGTATCTTGATGACGATTTCCATAGATCGTGAGCACTGTATACAGAGCAATTTCGTTTTGCAGAGAAAGATTCTAACTCATGCCTCGACTTTTACATAATTTAGTTACATATTTCAGATTATTTTAAGTATTTGTTTTATTGCGATTTTTTAAATTTCACTGAATTTTATTCCAACAAAGAAAAAGGCAATATGTGGGCAAATATGTTAACGAACAAAAAACCTTGAGGTAAAAAGAGAATACCCAAATTGATTGTTCAGCATTCAAAATTCTGCTTTGATGAACTCAAACTAAAACCTTGAGTTCATCAAAGCAAAAATGAAAGGAACAATGTATCAAATACTAAACAGAAAAGAACAACCAACTTTATGCTTCTCCTTGTACCAAATGTATAAAACAACGGTTGTACCAAATGTATAAAACAACGGTGCACACATCCTTATCAATGGCAACAGATTCGAATATATCCTTAATATTATCACTTACAAAAACCAAATTAGAACATATTATGCATGAAAAAATTCATGAAGTAATTAAAGAGTTAGTAAAAATAGCACAACTGAAACAAGTATGAATAACATTTTCTTGGCCGCGTACGAAGCTCAATGCTATCTAAATCGAAGGATCACAGTTCAAGCCATATCACGACCCATCTTCGAGCTGATTTTTTTTTCTCAATATCCTCTAAAGAGGCATCCTTTTTGGCGATAAACCTAACAGAAAACAATAGGTCAACCATAAAGAAAAATGAAAATCACCACAAAAATATTATACAAAATTCAAACCACAAAAACATGAATAACCAAAAACTACATTTTATAAGTGGCAGAATGATGGTTCGGATTATCCAGAATAAAATCGATGTAACTTGAAACAATGTCCACATTAACAAAACCTACAAAAAAAAATAGAAAATTGGTTGTGTGATCCAGTGTTTCACACACTGTGTACAACCTATCCCCCCCACCCACGATCTTGTGCCTGTCATGATTTGTGACCATTCGCCAAAGGACACCCTTATCTCTTCTACAACTATAAATACACACCCTTTCATCCATTTCATTTCTCTCTACTACAATTGCATTCAAGTTTTTATTGTAGTTTCTCTCTCTCTCTCTCTCTCTCTCTCTCTCTCTCTCTCATATTTCCTATCAAAGAAAGTCTCAGGCATACGATTAGTTCGCCGAAAGTTTTTAATCGTTGTGCTACAATTATAAGTTAGAAAATCGTTGTATCTTGAGGATGATTGTCGTATACCATGAGCATTGTATACAGAGAAATTTTGTCTTGCGGAGAAAGAGTCTAACTCTTGCCTCGACTTTTACATAATTTAGTTACGTATTTCGTATTATTTTCTGTTTTTGTTTTATTGCCATTTTTTAGATTACACCAAATTTTATTCCAACACAACAAAAAGTAATATGTGGGAAAATATGTTAACAACCAATAAACCTTGAGACAAAAAGAGAAGACCCAAACAAATTATTCATTATTCAAAATTATGCTTTGATGAACTCAAACCGAAACCTTGAGTTCATCAAAGCTAAAGGAAAGAAACAACGAATCAAATACTATAGAGAAAATATCAACCATCCTTACGTTTTTCCTTGTACAAAAAGTATAAGACAATGGTGTACACATTCTTACCAATGGCAAAAGACTCGAACATGTCCTTATTATTATCACCTACAAAAACCAAAGTAGAGCATATTATGCATAATAAATTTCATGAAGTAATAAAAGAGTTAATAAAAATAGCACATGCAACTGAAACACGTAGAGCATTTTCTGGCTGATTTTTTTTTTCAATATCCTCAAAGGAGGAATCTTTGTTGGCGGTAAACCTACAAGAAAACAATAGGTCAGCCATAAAGAAAAAATGAAAATCACAACAAAATATTATACAAAATTCAAACCACAAAAAATGAATAACCAGGAACTATATTTTATAACAAGAATAATGGCTTGGATTATCCAGATTGACAGGGTTGTGCCTGGGCCCTAAGCCCGCGAGCATTGGCAATGCCTAGTATGAGCCCATCAGATAACAGGCATTATATTTAAAATCCTAGTACTATAGATCAGCCCACGAACATTAGTGAACGAGCTTTGGATGGGCATTAAGCGGGTATGGGCTTCAGCCCATCTATTCATGTTTTTAAAGACGAAGAAAACGATGAATGTGTGAGTCGAGATTCTCAAGAACAACTTGAGAGTTGAGACGACGTCGGGCTGTCGGCTACTGTTTTTCCAAGAGGATGAAGAAGACGAACCGCCGCACGTTGCATGAGAATAGAGGAATGAGAACTAAGTTTGAGGTTGAGTAATTAAAATAATACGGTTCAACTTTTAGGCTTTTAGTTTTAGCAATAGGTTTATATGTATTATTGTATTTATATATTATAAGGAAATTGAAAGAGCAATATGAATTTGCAATAGATTATTGCCTATTAGGCTTCATCGCTTCAGCCTAGTTAGTTAGATTAGAGTACTATACTTTATTACTTTTTTCAAGTTTTAACTTAAATAAATAGGATTTGGTTCAAACCTAATACCTATAATTAAAATAAAATAAAAACTTATCATAAAAAAGGAAGGGTCGGGCCGGATATAATGGGCAAAGACAGTTGAACGTCCAACAGCGCCCGGGTCCGTGGGCATTTGACTCATCTAAAGCCCAGCACTATGTATAGCCCATGGGCACGTGATATATGGACCAGGCATTGACGGGCTTTAATGAGCTTGATGGGCCCTGCTTAGTGCTCACCCTACAGAATGGAATCGATGACACTTGAAACAATAGCCACATTGTAGACACCCTAAATTCGTACCCCTAATTTATAATGTCCTAAAAATATAATTTATAAATTAAATGGATTAACAAACGTTAAGTTTCTGTTAAGTTTCACGGGGGACTAAAGTGTCAAAGAAGAATCAAAAGGGAGAGAAGATGAACTAAGGACAAAAAGGAGGAAAGTGTAAAAATTTAAAGAAGACAGTGATTTGGGGCGCTGCGCCCAATACTGCTAGTGTTGCGCCAATTTCTTCCAGTGTTGCGCCCCGACTTGTGTTTAGATCCCCGTTTTGACCGTAGTCACCAGTTGCCCGCTGCCTTCACTACTTATATAAGAAGGTGTTCCCTCTTCATTTCTCACCCAAATTGATCCCAGAGCCTCCCAGCGCTCTTTCTTTCTCCATCAAGGCTGCCAGCCTCATCTCTTCCCTTGCCCGAGCAAGCGAGCCTTCCAGTCTCCTCGCCCAAGCGAGCCTTCCTTGCCCCGAGCAAGCCTACTTTCCTCGCCCGAGCAAGCCTTCCTTACCCTGCAAGCCTTCATATGAGCCTTCATCCTCGGCCCAGCGAGACAATCTAAAAAACCAAATAATATCGTTACGCTGCCCGAAGGACGTCAACGAGAACAACAACAACAAAACCAAAAATTATCGTTACTTTGCTGAAACCCCAACAAAACATCTTCCACTGACTTTGCCTATTTTGGGCATAGCGCCACACACCGCCTACCACAACAAGAAGGAGAAGACAATAAGAAGAAGAAGATAACAACAACAAAAGAAAAAACATTTTCTCTCTCGAGAAGACAAGTAGAGCTGTCAAAACGGGCTGGCGGGGCGGGAAAGCCTACGAACATAACGGTCCTAGAAACTCCTAGCCCAAACCACCCCGCGTAGGGCCGCGAGTAAAACGGGCAAGCTCGCAAAAAATAGGTTTATTTAAATTTTTATTTATTTATTATCAATTATTTGAATTTAGGATAGATTTGAATTTTCGACAGATCTCCATAATCCATTAACGACTGATTCAAAATACCAAAATTAGTAAATAAGACCTTCAAAACTACTTCCATTAACGGCTGATCCATAGGGAAATATCGAGGCACTAGCTATTAACAAATCATCATTTGGTGCACTAAGAAATCAATATCCCAACTCTTGTCCTAATAAAAACATGGCTAAATTTGTCCAAATGCCATGTATAGCAATTAGCAAAGCAATCAGTTTTGGAAAATTTCAAGCCAAAACCTGATTGAACCATATATATACACAAACCAATCAAGATTCTTTCTA
This sequence comes from Codonopsis lanceolata, assembly GCA_013146195.2. NCBI lineage: Eukaryota > Viridiplantae > Streptophyta > Magnoliopsida > Asterales > Campanulaceae > Codonopsis > Codonopsis lanceolata. The sequence continues at coordinate 207,535 of JABEVN020000027.1, read as the reverse complement.
GACACTCCAAGAAACATTAGCTAGCTGTTTGGATAGAAATTAGTGTGATCCATCATTACCCTTTCACAACTCACAATCATTTAATTACATGTCTTCAATTTCAATAACGGTTTCCGTGCTAAAAAATTGTCTGTTTACAAAACAGTCCATAGAGAGAATAGAAATTGAGATTTGAGACACGGATTCACAAAAATTTTACCTGTGAGTCTGTGACTATGTGAGGGACTGACTGAGGAGTGAGGTCTGAAACTCTAAAAGCGTGAGATCTGGAAGGCTGCCGCTGGAAGCAAGGATGGCTGGGATCTGGAACTGGAAGGCTGGAAGTACAGGCGGAGGAACGGCGGCAGCGAAGAGGAAGCCCTTGACGACAAAGATGAAGACAACGGTGAAGACGACCTTCGCGCTACCGTTGCCTGCTGCCGTTGGAGAGTGGAGGCGAGGAGCTGGTGAATGGTGATCCGATGGACTGGAGATTGAGATTGAAAAACTAAGAGAAGAAGAAGAGTATAAGACTGAAGTCACTGAAGTGATGAGAGAAGAGAAGTGAGAGAAACCAAAGAATACGACAACGACAATACGACATTACGCCCAGTGCCCACTCCCAAGTCCCAATACGCGATTAGAAGTTATAACTTAGGTTAGGTAATTACTAATTAGGTCAGGCCTGGCCAAATGAAATGGTTAATGGGATGGGCTATTGAGTGACTAAGTCTTAATAATTGTCCAAAAATAAAATCCAAGACTATGTGGGCTGCTCGCCCCCTGCCCTGCACCAACCCGGGAAAGCCCGTGGCCCATGAGGGCAAAGCTCGAAAAACCCGCATCCAAACGGGTGTTGAATACACCAGCCTAACCCGCCCCTAATAGGTGGTGGGGCGGGCATGCCCGCGGGCTTTTGCCCTATTTGACAGCCCTAAAGACAAGGGAAACACACCATAAACCACGAACGCCTAGTGGGCTAAAGCCTAGGCGTATATAACAGGTTCAGATATTCATGCTTCAAGAGGTAAGTACCCCCTACTAGTATGTTCCTCTTATTATTAAATGTAAAATAATTAATATTATGCATGCTTTTGTAAATATTAGTTATAAATAATGTTCTAATTATTCAATATGTTAGTATATATATTAATGTAGTAAACAAATAATAAAGTGTAGATATAATGATTCTGGATGTTCATAAATAATAATATTTTTACATAAAATAATAACTATTTCATGTTTATACTATAAAATGCACTTATATATAATCTTTTACTAGACCATATACACATAAAATAAACATGTTTTTAGCAAACCCCAATCATGAGACCGAAAGGACGAGTTAGGTGCCTAACCCCTTCCCAACTCGTAACTTAGCCCTCGGACCTATACACTTTCTGGTATTTTCGGTTTTTCTCTGTTTAACCATAAAATGGAGGTGGCGACTCTGTAATCACAACCTCAGAGTCCACGGTGAGGCTAAGTGTATTACACACGCTTCGATGCTTTGAAACACGTCGTTTTCACGTGACGATGGGGGTCTCGAAGCGAGGTTCTCACACACATTAACAAAAACTACAAAAAACTGAGAAAAATGGTTGTGATCCAGTGCTTCGCACGCTATGTGCAACTGATCTGCCCCCTTATCAGTCATGATCCTACAGCTACCTTGACTTGTGATCATTCACCTAAAGACACCCCTACCTCTTTTGTAAGTATAAATAGACCCCCCTCTTGTCCATTTCCTTTCTCTCCACTACAATTGCATTCAAGTGTTCATTGTTGTTTTTTTTTCTCTCTCTCCCTCTCTCATTTTTTGTTAGAGAAAGTCTCGGGTATCCGATTAGTTCACTGAAAGCTTTTTATCGTTGTGCTACGATTATAAGGTAGAAATTCGTTGTTTGTTGAGGCTGATTGCCGTAGTTCGTAGACAGTGAACACTGTATACATGACAATTTTGTCTTGCGGAGAAGGAGTCTAACTTTTGCCTCGGTTTTTACATAATTTAGTTATGTAATTATTTTTGTATTATTTTATGTATTTGTTTTATTGTCGTTTTTTAGATTGCACTGATTTTTTTTCCAACACAAAGAAAAGCAATATGTAGGCAAATATGTTAATGAACAAAAAACTTTGAGGCAAAAAGAAAGACACAAACATATTGTTCAACATTCAAAATTCTGCTTTGATAAACTCAAATTGAAACTTTAAGTTCATCAAAGCAAATTGAAAGGAACAATGAATTAAATACTAAAGAGAAAAGAGCCACCAACCTTACGTTTCTCATTCTACCAAAAGTATAAGACAACAGCGCACACATCCTTACCAATTGCAAAAGACTTGAACATATCCTTAATATTATCACCTACAAAAACCAAATTATAGCATATTATGCATAACAAATCTCATGAAGTAATAAAAGAGTTGGTAAAAACAACACAACCGAAAAAATATGAATAACATTTTCTACATCGTGTATGAAGCACAATGCATCCAAACAGATGGATTGCAGATCAAGTCATATCTCACGACCGATCTTCCAATTGATTTTTTTCTTTTCAATGTCCTCTAAAAAGGCATCCTTGTTGGCGATAAACCTAAAATAAAGCATTAGGTCAGCCATAAAGAAAAATGAAAATTATCACCAAAATATTATACAAAATTCAAACCACAATAAAGTGAATAACGAGGAAAAACATTTTATAATCAACAGAATGATGGTTCGGATTATTCGGAATGAAATCGATGACACTTGAAACAAGGGCCACATAAAAAAAACTACAAAAAACTGAATTGGTTGTGTGATCCAGTGATTCGCACGTTGTGTGGTTCTGATCCGCCCCCTTGATCAGTTATGATCCTACGACTACCATGACTTGTGACCATTCGCCAAAGGAAACACCTATCTCTTCTACAATTATAAATACACCCCTTTTCCATCTATTTTATTTCACTCCACTACAATTGCATTCTAGTATTCATTGTAGTTTTTTTTTCTCTCTCTATCTCTCACTCATTTCTTGTCAAAGAAAGTCTCGATTATTTGATTAGTTCGCTGAAAGTTTTAATCGTTGTGCTACGATTATAAGTTAGAAAGTCGTTGTATCTCGAGGACGATTGCCGTAGACCGTGAGCACAGTATACGAGACAATTTCGTCTTGCGGAGAAAGAGTCTAACTCTTGCCTCGACTTTTACGTAATTTAGTTACGTAATTATTTTTCGTATTATTTTTCTGTATTTGTTTTATTGCCATTTTTTAGATTACACTGAATTTTATGCTAACACAAAGAAAAGCAATATGTGGGCAAATATGTTCACGAACAAAACACCTTGAGACAAAAAGAGTAGACACAAACAGATTGTTCAACATTCAAAATTCTGCTTTGATGAACTCAAACTGAAACCTTGAGTTCATCAAAGAAAAATGAAAGAAACAACGAATCAAATACTAAATAAAAAAGAGCAACCAACCTTACTTTCTCCTTTTACCAAAGGTTTAAGACAGCAGTGTGCATATCCTAACCAATGGCAAAAGGCTCAAACATATCTTTAATATTATCACCTACAAAAATCAAATTAGAACATATTATGCCTAACAAATTTCACGAAGTAATAAAAATGAAAGAAAATAAGAATAAAATAATTAAAAATGATTTCTCTAAAAGAAAAGATGAAAAAGTTCATATTTTTCTAAAATGGAGAGACTATTTCCATTATAGTTTTTGCTACTACATTATCAATTATTACATCAAATAAACACATAATTGAACAAAATTACCCCTCGATTACTTGCCCATATTAAGTTGTCTTACAATGTTACTTACCTAAATATCTTCCTACATAGTTCTCTAATTAGAAAACATCAAACGATATTTGATTACTTTCCATTTGACCAACATAATTATTATTTTTTAATGTTAAATCAATACAATTTATGGCTACAATCATGTTCCATAATAAAAAACTAATATTATAAAATACAGTTTTTTTTCAACAACAATTTGAGAAAACAAGTGATCGTTGTTTATTGAATTAAAAAATTTACCATTAGATTTTATTAAAATATATAATTGTAAAAAATCAATCCAAAAGTTAAATCTTATTTTGATATCATATTGTAAAGTCTTGATACCTTTTTGCCTACGAATAACAATGTATTCTAAAATTTAATTCTATATTGATTAAAATCGATAATCTATTAATACCTACTATATTATTATTGAATTTATGTTTATAAAAGTACTATTTAGGTTAAATTAATCTTTTATTATAGTAATGAAGCATCACATATGATCTAAAATTTTGGTAGATAAATACTTTAGTGAATTACATTTTTTTATAATGAAACATGAAACAAGTGATAAGCATAATTAGAAAAATAGATCTATTAAGAAAAAATTAAAATAAAAAAACTATCCTTTTGTTGACGCGTTTAGAATCAAAGTGTAATATGAAAACAAAAAAATATATTTCTCAACTTCAAATGACAAGTAATTAATTAAGTAATTGGCTTGTCCAAACATACATTAGTTTAATCTAACTCTCTCCGTCCAAAAAAATATTTAGAATAACATTTATCATTTTACTCTTACTTTTTCTTTATACTTTAATTATGACCCACATGCACATCTACTTTAAAGAAAACTACACACTATACTAATATTAAAAATGAAGTCAATTATTTTTCTATAATCCGTGTGCCAGGTCAAATAGTACAATAATTTTGGAGCAGATGGAGTATTAATAATGTAGTAGGTATATAAAAATTCTTCTGAAAATAGCCTCTCCCTTTCTAAAATCACCTAAAACTAATGAATATTTTAGTAGGGACGATGGAAATGTATGTTGAATATACAATAAAAACAGAATTTCACAAAATCCCAAACACCATTTTTTACACCACAAAAATGGGTGACCACACTGGAAATCCAAGTAAGGGATTTGAGCTGATGTGTGATTGACAAATATGATATATGTGTTTGGTTTCTTCTTGAGTCGGGAATGGAATGAACGTGTTGTCGTGTGATGTTGGGATATCGCTGGTAAGCTCTACTGTCTTGACAATCTGATAAAAAAAGCACAGTTAAGGAGCTGGGGGGTGTGCCCAGCTAAAACGCGCAGGGTGAGAATCAGTATGGATCTCAAGTATAAACCAAAGCTCAGGCATGCCCGCAAGCTTTCGGTGACAAGAAGCTTCTGGTGACAAGTATGTAGAGAGTTCTTTGTTCAGTCTAAGAGAAAGCGTAACCAATTTTCTGGATTAAAGGGTTTTATTTATAGGTCCTGGCTTGGGGATCAAGCCAAGAATGAAGCTCGATCGTGGAGACCAACCTATTGTCGGCTAGCCGGCAGTCATTCGTTGGCTCCGTATACTGTTTGTTATACTTCCTTTTTCATGAAGTAGGTTAGTGGAAAGTATTGCGACTGTCACAGAACAAGTTCACGTCTTTCCCATGAAGCAACGCCACCGGTCTGGCTTAGTTCCCCGCTGTTGTCGAGCATCGGTGATCCTCGACAGACAAGTTGAACATGTTTGATCCTCGATAATCAAGTCGAGCATGGGCGATCTTCGACAATCATGTCGGGTACTGGTGATCTTTCGCAACCATGACGAGCATGGTGGTTCCTTAGTCATCATGTCGAGCATTGGCGGTCATCGGCTGTTACGCCGAGCATTGGTGGTCTTCGGATGCTATGTCGAACATTGGCGGTTTTGACCACTTTGTAAACCATGCATATATCTTATGGTGACTAATCTGAGGATGGTTGTTCCTTGTCATAGTGTCAGGTATCAGTGACATTCAGCAAAAGCAGCCGAGCATGGATCCTCGCCCATATTACCAAGCACGATTATCCCTGGCATCATGCCAAACATCATTGTTCTTGTTGTTCTACCGAACATCGTCAATCTTCGCTATGCCTAGTATGGATAATTCTCGACCCTTTGTCCATCATGGCCGCACCGTCTTATGGTGTCCTAATTGCTTTGAAATGTGTATATAAATAATCATCGAGACAAAATCTACAATTTTAGGCTCTTAAAATGTACTGCCTCCATTCTTAAATTATCGTTCTCTTCTTTTTCTTTTTTTCATCCGTCCCAAAATAATTGTTCAGTTTGAAGCTTATTTTTTTTAGAACATCATTTTTATCATGTTATCTTTATTTTTTCATCTTATTTTAATTATGAGCCATATATATATAAACTTTTAAAAAAATTATATATTAAACTAATATAAATAATTAAATCAATTATTTTTTTTAATCCATACACCAAATCATTTGGTACAATAATTTATGGAAGGAGGGAGTACGTTCCTAACAAATAGTAACCAAACCCTAATCAGTGAGGCATATTAGTATATTGAAATCATAATTACAACCATAAAGTGGGTACAGTGGGGTGAAAGATTCCATGTATATAATATACCCTTTACTCCTATTTGTTATGTAATTTTTCCTCCCCCCAAACTCATTTCCCTTTCATCACCTCCCTACTTCTCCCTCCCCTGTTCCCTGATTTAGCACTTTCGTTGGGGACTGACAAACTCCATTAATCTCACTCAAATAGAAATAGTACAGTATCTCTTTACTCCCACTCTGTCAGTCCCCATCTACCTCCTCCGCAGGCCTCAAAGCCCATGTTTCTTCCCCATCTCTTTGTCATCTTCCATTCACCACCATTGCTTCTGCACGAAACAAAACACTAAATCCCACAAATCTAACAACCCACCATTTAATTAAGGAAAAGTAAGAGAATAAAAAAATGAGCGGAACAACACCCATGGATCTACTCTGTTTTAGCTCTTCAACACTCATTCTAGGCCTCTATCTTTCTTTATTACTGCATTCTACAGGTAAATTTAGCAATTTTTCGATCTGTTTTCTTTCCTTTCCATCTCATTGTTTTCTCAAATGGGTTTCTTACATTTTCTTGATTTAAGTGTCAGTTTGGTACACAATAATGGTCATTTTTTGGCCATTCTTTGTTGCTTTAATAGAAATTTCATTTTATTGTAGTTCAAATAGCATGGAATAGAATCATGGGTTTCTTGATTTAAGCGTCTTTCACTATCTCAGGTACATTGGGAGCTACATTCACATTTGTAAACAAATGTGACTACACTGTATGGCCAGGCATTCTTGCAAATGCCGGCAGTCCTAGTCTCGACAGCACCGGATTTGAGCTCCCAGAAGAGAGCTCCCGCACATTCCAAGCACCCACAGGCTGGTCGGGTCGGTTCTGGGGCAGAACCGGCTGTAAATTCGACGGATCCGGCTCGGGTACTTGTGACACAGCCGATTGCGGCTCCAACCAAGTCGAGTGCAACGGTGCCGGAGCTGTCCCGCCAGCCACCCTAGCCGAGTTCACACTCGGGTCGGGTGGGCAAGATTTCTATGACGTCAGTTTAGTGGACGGGTATAATATTGCTATGATAGTTGAAGGGACTGGTGGGTCGGGTATGTGCGCCACAACCGGTTGCGTGAACGACTTGAACCGAGCGTGCCCAGCTGAGTTGCGGTACGGGGAAGGCGAAGCGTGTAAGAGCGCGTGTGAAGCATTTGGGACACCTGAGTACTGCTGTAGCGGCGCGTACAACTCACCCGCCACCTGTCAGCCGACGGTTTACTCGCAGATGTTTAAGTCGGCTTGTCCGAGGTCGTATAGCTACGCTTACGACGATCCGACCAGCACGTTTACTTGTACGGGCGCTGATTATACGGTGACGTTTTGCCCCTCCATGCCAAGGTAAAGGATTTTTGATACTCTTTAGTCAAAGCGAACTTATACGTTGGACTCTTTTCATTTTCCTTGTTGATTTTTAAATCTATTAGCTCTCATGAGTGTTAAATTAACCGACATAAATTGCATATAAAATATGAAAATTGCTATAATTCATAGAAGTATATTAGAATACTGTATATAAATGCATTAAAAGTTGTACGGTACAACGCCAAATGCTTTTGGTGATTTGTACGGTTCAACAATAAATGTTTTTGGTGATTTGTATGGTATAATATGATAGTAATTGTAAACAATTATTACTTATCAAAAAAAAAATTGTAAACAATTATTTAAAGTAAATATTGAAAACAATGACTAATAGTTATTGAGAAAATATTCAGCAATTCGGAAGCACCATAGCATCTGCTAATGTGGTGCTCTAGAACTAATGAGAAATCATGAAATTGTTAACTGTGGACAACTGTTAGGCTATTGAACCTTTAAAATATCTTAACATCTCATAAACCTCTAGAGAATTGTTGTTCACACCAGCATTTTTATTTTTATGGTCTCTCATTGGTTCTGGAGCACTACGTCAGCATTTAATATGAGAGGAGCCGGATATTTTCTCATTAGTTAACCATGATCTTATATGGGTAGCTGATATGGGAGCCGAATATTTTCTCATTATTTAACCATGATGTGGTAGCTGAATATTCTCTCATTAGTTAACCATCACACATTAAACTCCTGGGTGCAAATATTTCTAGTGTTTGATAAGCTTTACTTTTGAATATATATTTTTCTTTCTTTTGTTACATTGATTTGGAGATCTATTATTAGAGCACATTTAACGGAGTGTCATCTCCACTCCAAATGAATATCTCTCCATTTAACAAAGGATCTCCCAAAAATCTATTTTGGATTTTTTTGTTTGTCTCACAAGTAGAGAACGGAATTTCCGGAAGAAGCTCTTCCTTTTGCTGGCTGTCTCCATCCCTCAAGTAGGACCATGCTATTTCCTTTTCTTTTTCTTTGATTTTCGGCCATTTTGCAATTCAAAAAAAAATATTTTAAAAAAGTATATATTTTTATCTATAAATAGAGACTTGGTTTGTCTCATTTGGACACCAAATGAATTTTTTCAAAATTTGATGTTATTAGAGATAAAAATGGTGGGGTATAAAAGATTATTAGGGTTTATGTCAAACAGTTGTATGGGTTTTTTGTTTCGGTAGTTTATGAGTATCAAATGAATTTTTATATTTATTTTTAATAAGTTGAGTATTAAATAAGGATCAAAGGTGATCATTTGTTGTATATGCTCTTAGAGCATCTCCATCATAACTTCTTCTCAGAGCATCTCCATCGTCTCTTCTTATCTTCTCTTCTTATTTTTAAGAAGAACCAATAGAGGAAATCTTCTTATCTGGCCAAGGAGGAGTGAGAGTGGGAACGCCCAAAGCGGGTGTGTCCCAGGTTTGATTTCACCGGTTTAATTTTTTTATTTTTTGGTAATGATGCGTGTGACCATTGTGGTGGGGGGATGATTTTTTTAATAGTTGACCGTTGAAGCCTTTTTTTTCTTCTTTTTCCTTCATCTTTTTACTTCTTCCTCCCTATAAATGTACCACCTCAGCCTTCTTCATTTTCTTCACAACTTCTTCATTCTCTAAACTATTACTTCATTATCTCTTCTATTTATTCATCATCTCTTTTAAAATCACTTTCTCTATATACTTATCTTCCAAATGAATCCAAGAGGTAGTAATTTTTTCCAAAATTTATTGAATTCTTTAGAATTGAAGAAAATTAAAATACACAAAACTCTCGTGTTCCTGAGAATGTTTAACATTCACAACTTCTTCATTCTCTAAACTATTACTTCATTATCTCTTCTATTTATTCATCATCTCTTTTAAAAAATCACTTTCTCTATATACTTATCTTCCAAATGAATCCAAGAGGTAGTAATTTTTTCCAAAATTTATTGAATTCTTTAGAATTGAAGAAAATTAAAATACACAAAACTCTCGTGTTCCTGAGAATGTTTAACATTCTCAATTTTCATCTACTCCCCAATACACCCTATACCCAACAAATCAAAATGTTCACAATTATCCAAATTTCTACATGCAATTTTCTAAAATTTGGAAATTTCTAGAATTTTTAAGTTCCTCAAACTATTGGGAATTCATCTAGTAACATTCCTTACGCTCCGAATTATTGGCAATCTACGGAAAATCAATTTTTCATGCCGTAAGGTCCGCCTCGTACGTGCATTTTCTCCATTTAACATATCTTTGAATTACTCACGAAGAACAAGTATAGATGCAACTTCGTCTGGTAAGGAATCGGCAACGCCATCATTGGTTCCCGAGACACAAATTAATTTAGAAACAATTGGTTTTGACGACAAATCGGAACCGGCATTGAAAAAACACAAGTCGACACGTGCAAGATGGACCAAGAATGAAGATATTGCACTTACGGAAGCTGTGTGGTTGGTAATAGCCAAAAGAGTGCAATATTGAAAGCGTGTGTAAGATATGGACCAAGGATGACGATATTGCGCTTAGGGAAGTTGTGCCGACCATTGGCCAATGTCCAATGGTCGGTAATAGTCAAAAAAGTATGCAATATTGGAAGCGTGCAGTTGAACAAACATCGCCCAAGTGAATTGATTCTGAGAGATATTGCGAAATTGACATCAAGTTGGTCAACTAAAATTGCTACATCGGTGAGAAGCTTCAACGAAATCTACAATAGGCTTCTCAATTCTAAACACAACGGTTGGAGCGATATATTTTAATGAAAAATGTAAGGCGTCAAGCACTATCTTTTTGAACATATTTGGGATGTGTTAAGAACTTCTACATTATTTTCTTCATAAGGGGATATTCTTTACACCAATAAAAAGTCTAGGACGTTGAGACAGTCATTCTAACATTAGTGTGGATATTAATGATGTGGAGGAAATCAATTTACGTAGTCATCCGATTGGAAAAAAGGCGGCAAAGAGGAAGGCTAAAGTTTAAGGAAAAGCCAAAAAAATCTTTGGATGTAGATGGGTTAGATACGCGTAGTTCTCTGACGCACCTGCTTCGAGCACAATTGTTATTGACCTTGCCAAGTGATCGGACAATTTTTTCATTCCCAGTGTATACAATAAAGACTTCCTAACATACTTAGAAATTCGTGCCTCTGCTGATGCATTTAAAGCAGACGTTGTGTATTTTTGAACATACACAATTCAATAATACATTGATATAAGTTGAACATACACTCTCGATGGTAGTTGTTTCTACTTATCAGACCGGAACTCCATAAGCCAAATGATAGATAGCTGTTGTGCATTTTTGAAATGGTGAGAGACTTACTTTTCCTACATCACACCTCCTTTGAAACTAACTTCAATGATTCTCTGATGCATTAACTATCTGAATGAATAAGTAGTCATTAACAAGTTGAGTGTTTCCCGCATCACGATTTCGATCTATATACCTCCTCTTTTTCCTTTGGCGGCGCTTGTCAATGTTGGCTCTGTTCCTTTCAATCATATGTTGTTGTAATGTAATTAACTCCATAAACATTTGTTCACCTTTAGAAGTGTTAGATTCGTCGTTGCGTTCTTCGGGATCACTGCTTGTGGTAGAGCAAGCAATAGAAGAAGACATCTTTAGTGGTAAAATGCAGGACAATGATAAGGGTTTTTATATTGACGGTTTGTAGATTGTAGATTACAACTACCTCTCATCTATATACTAAGCTCAACAACGACTAGTTAGTATACAACGGCTAGATTCATTAATAATTAAAGTTACATAAAACAACGATGATTAAAGTTGCACAAAAACAATAATAATGAAAGTTACGTAAAAACATTAATAATGAAAGTTACATAAAAACATTAATAATGAAAGTTACATAAAAATATTAATAATGAAAGTTAATAAAAACATCCTATTATTAAAAATAGAGTTACATTAAACAACGAGCACTAAAATTCATACCCTAGCTTCCTCAACTGTGCCTTTACTACCTCACATCCGCGTTGATATATGACAAGGTTTTCCGGACTTATGTTGGAGGTATCTATCGTAAGAAAAGCAATATCTTTTCACGAGCCTTTCGCGCTCCTTTCTTCATTCTCTTTTGTGTCTCGCTTCCACTTCAATTTTTTTAATCTACGTATATTTATATAACGTCAACGAAATCTGAGAACTATACGTATCCATCCCATCTACATCCGTAGATTTTTTTGGCTTTTTCTTTAGCTTTAGCTTTCCTCTTTGCCGTCTTTTGTCCAATCGAACAAGTACCGTAAATCGATTTCCTTCACATCTTCAACATCCACACTAGTGTTAGAATAACCTCCCTCGGATACAGAAGTTCTTAACACATCCCAAACAAGTTCAAAAAGAAAGTGCTCACATTTTTCTTAGGGTATACCGTCCTTGCTTTTTTAATTATAATATCATTGCTCCAACCGATGTATTTGTTGGAAAATTGTTAGAAACAGCAATGTCGAAACACAAAAACCTAGATTTATTGTAGAATCGTGCACAGAGCACTTTCCTGCAAGAATTATTCGACCCTATCAAATGCCCTGGGTTACACAAATACTCTTGTGGGATAAGATTACAATTTCCCTCCTATTTTTGGCACTGAAAAACGGGAGACTACTCTTGGAGTATTCTGTATATCTTTTTGTTACACAAAAACGAAGATGATGGAACTAATATATAGTTTTATATGTGTCCCTTGTAGATAATCAAGTTTCCTTTCAAATGGTTTTAACCTTTGGAACAGTCACGAAACAACTGCTAGGAAAAGCTGTTACAACCGAATTTTAAATAAACCTCCGCCAGGGTTATTCGTTGCGAGAACAATAAGTCGAAAGGAAACAGAACACTTGATTATTAACACCCGTAAGCTTGTAAAACTTTTGTGAGTGTGCACTCCGCACCCCCAGATTCACAATGTAGTATTCCCGAGCTCACCCATCTTTGAAACATAAACCCCGATTATACCAAATGACCAATGATTTTACTTAAATCATCAACAGTATTTAGAATTAAAAAGCCTATTGTAGCTTTTGTTGAAACTTCTCACCTATGGAGCAATTCTAGTTTACCAACGTGGTGTTAACTTCGCGATATCTTTTGGAATCGATTCGCTTGGGCGATGTTTGTTTTAATAATCAGCTACACGCTTCCAATATTGTGGACTCTTTTGACTATTTCCAACGATTGGACATTGGCCAATAGTCTGCACAGCTTTTGTGAGTGCAATATCTTTATCCTGGGTCCATCTTGTACGTGTAGATTTGTGTTTTTCCGGTACTGATTCCGATTCGTCGTCCAAATCAATTGTTTCTAAATTGATTTGCGTGTCAGGAACCGATGATGGTGTTGTCGATTCCTTACCGGACGAAGTTGTATCTATACTTCTGAGGTGAACCTTACGGTATAAAAAAATTGGTTTCCTGGCTGTCAATAATTCAAAGCAAAAGGAACGTTACTAAACGAATTTCCAAAAGCTGGAGGAACTTGAAAATTTTGGAAATTTGTAAAATTTAGAAAATTGCATGTAGAAATTTGGATAATTGAGAACATTCGAATTGTTGGAAAAATTAGGCGGGTATTGGGGATATTGGGGAGTACATGAAAATTGAGAATGTTGAACATTCTCAGAAATACGAGAGTTTTGTGTATTTTGATTTTCTTCAATTTCTGTAGAATTCAATAAATTTTTAAAAAATTACTATCTCTTGGATCCATTTGGAAGATAAATATCTAGAGAAAGTGATTTTTAAAAAGTGACGATGAAGTAATAGTTTAGAGAAAGAAAAAGTTGTGGAGAAAATAAGTAGGTTGAGGTGGTATATTTATAAGGTAAAAGAAAAAAAAAAGGCTTCAACGGTCAACTATTAATAAAACAATCATTCCCTCCCCCCACAAACACGCATCATTACCCAAAAAAAAAGTTAAAAATCGATGAAATCAGATTTAGGACCCATCCATTAGCCCTTCCCACGCCCCAAACTAGTGCGTGTGGTGCACGTGTCCGCTTTGGGTGAGCCGTGCACCACAAACGCAACCTTCCACACTTTTCTTCTTTTTCTTTTCGTTCTTCTTAAATAAGAAGGCTTCCCACTCTCTCCTCCATGGCATGATAAGAAGATTTCCTCTGTTGGTTTTCCTTATCTTCTTAAATAAGAAGAAGAGCCGATGGAGATGCTCTTAGCTCTTGAAAATGTTAAGGTAATGGATACAAATTGCATATAATGTATTAAAATTGTTACATTTCATAGAAATATGTAAACTAATTTATATTGCTGCATTAAGAGTTGTATTGTGCACATTTTAATTCTTTAGGTGATTTGTGTGATACAACTCTTAATGCATTGATATATAGTCATACACGAATTTTCTATGTTAACATAACAAAGTATTTGTATATACATGTTGCAATAATGGTTATAAAGAATGATCATATAAAGAGTGAATATTTAATACAATAACATCCTTATTGTAAGTGACAACATTAGTATACTAGGTTACTTATTTAGTGGTTGTGACTTGAATCACCATGTCATAATATGTGGTGATTACAACTAATGAAAGATTATGATAGTTGATGTGGTGGTCTAGAACTAATGAGATTTCATGAAACTATTGATTAGGGACAACTATTTAAACCTCTACAAAAGTTGTTCACGTCATCATTTTTATCATTTACATTTCATGACCTCTCATTAGTTCTGGAGCACCATGTCAGCTAAATATTTCCTCATTATTTTACTCTAGGTCGCTTCTATCACATATATTTATTGGGTGAAATATGACTATTCTAAATATGATTAAATGTTAACATGATGAGTGCAAATCTCTGTAAGTTACTAAGAGGTGAGGTTATAGGTGTGTTTGTATACAACAGTTAGTGAAGAGGAAAATTAGGATGGTCAAGTTTTCATTCCCATGGTTACCATTTTTCGTTTGACAACATAACTTGGCTCAGCATGTCTGTCCTTGTATGAACATAAAAACACATACAAAATAAGCTACTAATACAAACTAATTCGGTCGGTATATGCTGTCAATTAAATGATCTTATCGATAAGTTTGTCATTGTGTCTTGACCCCAAGGGGTGGGAAAGATGACAAGGGGACTTAAGCAAAGACCTTGAAGTCCTTGGTTCCAATCCCCATACTAACAATGGGTCACACTTACCTGGAAAAAAGAAGAAAGTTTGTGATTGTGATTCATCTCAATGAAGAGAGAATAAATGATAGTGTTATAAATTATATATATATTGATAAGTGAGGAGTAATATTAGTGTTATAAATTATATTTCTTCTCCAAACTTTTCAAGACTAAAAGTCCTCGTAAGATGTTTGTTGAGATGACCCTTTTCATGATCTACCATGGAAAAGGAGATATATAAATGCTTTTCCTTGTTCCATATTTGTACTCAATATTTGGAGTCAAGTGCTACAAAGAATTGGAACGCAAGTGCTCTTGTCATCTTTCTCACTCTTTCTTTATCAAAAGAGAATTGTAACGTGAATAGTACTGAAGGACCTTTATCAATCTTCCAAAACCTCTTATCAAAGTTTTATGCAAATTGTTTTTTACTATATGTTGAGTACATTAAATGGTTGTACGGTACAATTTCAATAAATTGATAGTTGTATTGTACAAGCATTTAATGCATTCGGTATATACTAAACTCCATTTGTACTAGTATTTGTGAAAAATAAATAAATCTATATATATATAAAGGCAGAAGCATATATCCAAACAATATTAAATTAAAAATTAAATATATCAACAAATTGGCTTGGAATATATCAACATTAACTCAGTCAAATTAAAGAATGATGAATTCTTTAATTTCCCCCCTTTTCACAAGCAAAACCCTTCGATTTTCTACCCTTGCAGCCGGCTTTGCTCTTTGAATATATCAATCATTGTATCTTTGATATTAATGTCATTCAATTGCCATGTATTTTTTTTTATTTTTATAATAAATTTGTGATCAATTGATGTAATTCTAATGGTTGAAATTGGACTATTTAATTTTAATCAAATCATATTCGGCTATTCATTGAAGTAATATGTTATTCTTTTAATGTTTTTGTTGTCTTCCTTTTGCTTGATTATAATTCAATTAAAAAAGAAATATGTCAGTGCGTTTAACGCACAGGTGTAAAACTAATTGTTTTTAATAGATAGGGTAACCACTTTCCCTAATAGATATTTTGGAAATGCTAGGAATTCCTTAACTCTTTTTTCTTTTAGTTTGGATTCCAATATCTTATCCAAGAAAGTTGGTGGCTCCATGATTAAGTAATGTGATATCTAACCAATCACATGAATCGTAGAGTTAAGTAACTTGCCAGGGTTAGGATTGAAAGGTGGGATAAAATGTTAAATCCTGCCATTTTCTTGTGCAGTCAGAAATCTTCAAGAGAAACATCAACTCCAACAACAACTACCCCTACAAATGGTGATGGATCGGTAATGGATGGTGGGTCCAGTTCAGAACCAAACACAGGATCAAGCACAATGGGAACTAGCTCTGAATCCGGTTCCGGCTCAGGTTCTGAAGCTATGCTAGCTGATGGGTCATGGTTAGCTGGTTTGGCCATGGGTGATTCAACTAGGAATCTCTCACCTCTTTCTCTATATTATGCTACTCTTTGTTTATTCCTTTCTTTCCTTTTCTTGTAGTCTCTCTTTGTGTATCCAGGTCAGGATTAGACATTAAGCAGCCTTGAAGAGGAGGGAGTGGGGAAGGGGAATTTTGCCCTTTGTCAGGAAAGCTGGCAAAGAATAAAGATCCATCCAGATTGTAAACCCACCTTAGCTTTCATATTTCTTTGATGTCTATATACATAAAGATGTTTTCTTTCTAAGAGTCTTCTTTTTTAGATTTAGTTTCTCATTTAGTGAGTTATTTTGTTTTGTACTTTTAAATTCAAGATTGAATGATTGTTGATCCTATATGTAAATATGAAGTAATGTATGTTTGAAAAAGTAGTAAGATTTCACTTTCGTGGTTGTTTGCTTTACTTTTTTTTTTTGTCATTTGTCTGTCTATTCCAGTGTGAATGGCATCATGTTTTTATGTTGTTTGGTAGGAGCAAAAGTGATGTTGAGATGTTTGATTGGATTTTTCCAAGGAAAATGACTTGTAATTCATCATGTTCCGTTCTTTGATCACTGAAGTAAGGCCATATTTCTTCATTCCTTGAAATCACTTGGCAGCATAAGACAATCACTGCGTGCTTTACTGTGCACGAACATCACCGATGCTATGAGTTTCTCGTGTGCTTTGAAAACATGGCACGGCAAATTAGGTTGATTCCATGTATATACTGTAACGTTGTTGTAAAATATGACATAAGAGGCATTAGCTTTATAATAAGATTCAACTTCTAGGGCTTTTTACAGTTGAAGACTGAAATGTCTAGTTTCATCACTTTGACAGAGTGAAAATGTGGAATTAGCTGTTCTATTCTCATAATTAACACTAACCATGTATTCACCTAAGAACCCATCAAAGCTAAATGAGCCATGATCATCTGTCTGACCTTTCATAAGCCCAGTTTGCCATTCTTGCAAGAGCTTGTCCACAACATCACCAGCTGGGAGGTTCTTGAAATTGTTATCCGTTAGGCACATTTCATAGCAACCATTTGGATCTAGTGCTGTCCATAGGATAATCCCATTGACAGCAGGGTGTGAAAAGACTTCTCTCAACACTGTTTCAAGATATTTCCCCTGCAAAGCAAAACCCAAAGGCTTGTATAATGATGCATGGTATGAAGATGTCAATCTTGGACTTAAATTCTGCTTTGGTAAAAGGTATGGGATGCATTAGATTAGGTCTGACAATTACTACCCAAAACCCATTAATGTATCCGACCCAACTTGAAAATTACCCGATTCATCCCAAACCATTAACTTTTTGGTTGAAACGGGTTAAAACAGGTCGATCCCGCTAACCATCTCAACCCAATAGTTTTTACTCTATAAATATATGGATTTCAATCTTGGACTTAAATTAAGTTTTGGTAAAAGTTATCGGAAGCATTAGATACTTGTAGTCTGCAAGTACTTACTGGTTTACTGCATTTGTGCTTGTGCTGTGTCAGTATTTAAATGACTTGAATGACGGCGGCCCAGTGCATGAGACTCCCGTCATTGCGGACGCTGAGACTGTTTCTGTGTACCTAATGAACCTGAGTAAAAAATCAATGTACCTCGTGCTTTCAAATTTTTTGTACTAAAACATGGATGAATGGTTTGGATGCATTAAGTGAATGTATAATGCATGTATTCTGTGGAGTGCCACTTGTACCTCAATGCGGTTGGTGCAAAAGAATGCATGCCCTTGGCAGTTGGCATTGTCTAGGTTCATAGTTATCAAACTTGTTAAATTGAACCATGAGATTTTAGAAAAGAGTGTAAACTGTTGACTATGCTTACCTGTGTTTCCTTGTCAAGTGTGTTGCTGATATCAACTTCTGTGAGCCAAATGGGAAGTTCAAGTGTAGCCAATTTGTCAAGCGTAGCTCTGATTAAAGGAGGGTTCGGTATTATAAAATGACCTTCTAGGCCAATTCCATCCGCGTAAACCCCACCCTGTTCAAGCTCTTTAAGCCTCAAAATATAGGCATCTACTGTGGAATTAGCATCATCACAAGTCTCAACTACGTTGAAATCATTCATGAACAACGTTGCTAAAGGATCGGATTTGTGTGCTATCTTGAAAAATTCCAACGTAGCATTGGGGCCAAGTTTTGCCTCATAGAAATCAAAATGAAGCATTTCATTGCTGACATCCCAGTGCACGAATTCAGTTCTGTAATGAGTCATTAAACTTTGTATTCGAGATTTGACTGCTTGTTTCAACTCGGAACGTGTTAGGTTGCGAACCCATGAAGGTGTATATTTTGGGTCCTCCCAAAAGATGTTATGGCCTCTAACTGTGATTTGGTGAGCACGAATGAATTCCAGCATTTGATCTGGTACTGTGTAGTTGACCTGACCCTGTTGAGGTTCTGTTGAGTACCATTTCAGCTCATTTTCAAACACTGCTGCATTGAATCGTTCAAGGAACCACTCCTAAAATGATTCATAAAGAAACCATAAACTAAATTACGTTAATTAAGATGATCATAGTTAAATTGAGATGCTGATATAGCTTCTTGTTACCTGGTAGCGAGAATTTCCCAGAATGGTTTTGGCTATGGCAGAACCAAATGGGAAATCTTTTGAAGTTTGCTCTATTGTTACGGTTGCTCCTTGCAGCCTTTCTCCGTGCACGTCTGACACATGGATCACGGCAGCACGCTTCCGTTCCTAAACATTAGAAGAAAATAAAGATTTTGTATCCTTAAATCATAAAGAATCACAAACAGTTGAGTTTCTAGTTGGCTACGGTGTTGATCATGACTTTTGGTTTGTTTGCCACTCCTGATAAGTGAAAGGCTGCAATGAAGTACTTGCAATTGTTATGTTGATCTCTTTCCCCGCTGAATTCTGTAACAACAAGCAGAAGCAGGACATGAACATTCTGTTTTTCATTGTAAAAAGTTTTCATCGTCATGCGTCTATTAGCCATACCTGAAACTCTATGACAGCATAGTTTGACGGAGAATCAAGAACGAATCCGCCTTTGAGAAATGACCAGCATTTTCGCTTTGCGATGACATTCCCTATACACTTGTGTGTGGCGTTATTTAGGGTTAGGTTTGCGGTAATCAGAGCTGAATCTACACCACCACTTATCTTGACCCAACCTGTTGAATCCCAATTTTCGTTCGAAATTCAGTTAACATTATGCAAATCATACTTCGCACTTCAGAAATTACATTGCTTGCTTTCTTGAATATTATCCGTTTCATCCAAATAGTTCAGTTTTCATTTTTAAAATTTAAGTCACTAAATCAAATAAAAAACTTACAAATCTTATGGCCTTTGTAAAAACAAATAAATTTATGTCGATCGTCGGTCAAATATTAATTAAGTTGCTACAAAAATGTCAACAATAGACTTTTTGATTGGAACGTGGAGAGTAATATTCTATGAGCTAACGAGTTTTATACCCAATGTGACATGACATTTTCTTTATTTTGCTCCCATAAGTGATAAGTCATAAGTGCATGAGGATCCAGCCAGCGCCAGCTACCAGCTACCAGCTACGATCTAATGCATGCAACCACAAACAAAATGATCGTTTCTATATATTCCGTACTTTTTCTTTCAACGTTATTTCCCGGACCAAATTAAGTTTAAGAATAGAGATTTGGCATTAGTAGTAAGTACAAAAACAACACGAAAGCCTTTATAATTTTGTAACAACATGCACAAATATTCATAGAAAAAGTTAGGGCGTTAAATCTTATGACACAATCCTGCAATACGAAAGTTGTCAATGGCTGGTCAAGATCCATGTCTTTGTCGTGACAAACCAAACTTCACATTCTCATTTTCCCCACCTCAAAATATACATGGGAAATAGTATCACATCGGCTACATATCTATGTATGATTGATCAAAGTTCAATGAAAGAAATGCTATAATGTTCAAAAAAAGTTGCCAAAAACTCAACTGGAGAAAGAGTAGATGGTGTTCCCTGTGAGATTGTGCAATACAAACGCAGTCGAATAACTCTTACAACTTCCTCCAGATTGGTTCATGTTATGTTTAACGCCTAGAGCTTGATCATCAATGATCCCACCATTGTAAAGAGGATTCTCGGGCTCTGATTTGCACTAACCACAAATTAAAGGTAAATAATAACCATAAGATTGTGTCAAAAAAACATAAAAAATCACACCAATGATCATGATCATGTTCAGTATAAGAACAGTAAAATGAAGGACACAGTATGATTGATGATAGAGCATAAATACCTCGGTGTAAGCCGAATAGTCATAAGATTCAGCAGACGAACAGCATAAAATGGTGAGAAAGAAAATTATGAAGAAAAAAGATTGTGGGTCTTTCATGGTTTCCTGAATAGAGAAATCTCTAATCTCTAAGAACTAGAAAATGCAATCAAAGGGGAAACCCCTTTGAAGTTTATAATGGAACTTTACAAGAAACTGGCAAAAATTTAAATGAGGGAGAGAGAAAGACAAGTTGGAGCGTTTGTAATCGCCAGAGGAATAGGGAGAGTTTAAACAGCCCCGTGATATGTCACGTGATGAAAGTATTTTATGGGGTTGTAAATTATAAATAAATTAAAACTAAATGATAATATAAAATCTAAAAACCTCAATGTCATTAAATAATTGCTTATGTTTTGTATTTTTGCTCCCTTCTAATACGACGTATCTGTCCCAAGAAAATAGTTTTATTTGACAAGTCAAACTTTATTAAGGATGTTTTTTTTAAAGAATTGTAGTTAGAGTTCTTAAAACAAAAACAAAACAATTAGTGAATGTATGCTACATTCACTAGTACATTCACAAATTGCAGCGGAAATAAAGAGAGAAAGCAAAGCAAAGAGAAGAGACACAATATAAGTTTAGACGAGTCAATATGGCTACAAACTTCTACTATAGAAAAACAAGCTTATAATTATGAAAAACCTATTATTATGTGGAAATCACACAAAAAACTCAATAACTGAGTGTGAATCAGTCTAACACAACTACCCACAAAAACTAAAGATTAAAACAACGCAGCGCATAAAACAAAGAAACTAGGAAGCTGTCCACCAATGTATAGGATTTTCCAGCACAATCTCTCACTCTAAAATTCTCTCTGAAAACATCTACATAATGCACAAACTCCTCTTTATATAGGGCATAAGAAACCTGTTTTTTTAAGAAAATACTCAACATGACAATGTTAAAGTTAGGAAATAAATCATTCCATAATACATAAACATTTCATAGTAGCTACATCTTAATGGTCTGTTTAATTTAGTTTATTGATATATGTTGATAACTTATTATTTATAACTGATGACTTATTGCTTATGACTTATAACTGATGACTAATAACTAGTACTGTTTGATTTAACTTTTTTGAAAGTGATGACCAGCTTTCATTAGTTAGTGTGTGTGTTTGATTAGTAAGTTAAAAAAGTGTTGAATTCAAATATAAAGACACAAATAGCCTCATCATAAAATGTGATTTATATTATTATTATTATTTTAATATAATTACTTTTATTCTTATTACTAATTTAAATAAAATTATTATTATTATTATCATTATTACTTTTTATTATTTTATTAATATTAATAGTAAATTTATTATTATTATCATTATTATTGTTGGCCTTATTATTATTATCATTATTTTATTAATATTAATATTAATTTTATTTATATTATTATTATTACTTATTATTATTGATTTTAAAAATATTAATATTACCTTTATTATTATTATTATTTTATTAATATTAATATTAATTTTATAAGTTACTTATTATTATTACGATTATTTTTACTATATTATTATTAATGAAACTTTTATTATTATTATTATTATTATTATTAAGATTAATAATAATAATAATAATAATAATTATTATTATATTTATTATTATTAATAATAACAAATATATTCTTATTATTATTCTTATTATTATCATTATTCATATAATATTAATAATATAATATTATTTATTAATATTATTATTATCCCTTTTATTATTATTATTCATTTTTATTATTAATCTAATAATTATTATTATTAATATTACTTTTTGTTATTATAACTATTATTAAAAAAGATAATGTTGGAATATATAAAATTTCAATAAACAAGAAGACTTGCATGCTTTTGAAAAATAGAAATAAGCAATAGGCTTAGGGCTCGTTTGTTGTGGCTGATGGCTTATGACTTAATATATGAAACTTGATAAATTGAACTTATGAGTCGTTATAATTATTTGCTAAAAAAACTTGAAAATTAGTATTCATATTTTATGTATATTTCATAAAAGGATGAAATGAAGACAATCAAATATTTATTAATGAATAGTTGTCTTCATGAAAGCTTAAAATTCAATGCATAAAACTTATTATATTTGAAACAAACACTTTAAATATGACTTTTTAAAGATAATGCAATAGACTTAGTGCTTACAATTTATAACATTATATATGTTTTAAGTGACTTGTATATGACTTATGACTTATCTTACCATAAGTGAAATCAAACGCTTCAAAAATAATTTAGTGTAAGTCATAAGTCATAAGCACATTCAGATAAGTCAAATCAAATAGCCCCTAAATAAGGTAATAAGGAAACTTCTAGGGCCAAGGATAAGCTTAGTGCTTGTATATCGGGGTAATTTTGAGATTACAAATGTTAATCCCAAAGTGAAATAATATCACTCTCCTCCTTGGTATTAATAGTGAGGCAATAATGACTTAATATAACTCGTGTTATTAGTCTCGGTACCAAACATAAGGCTTATTAAATCTACTTTAACCACGACTACTAAAAGTTACCAAGGCAATGAAGAAGCTTTCAAGAAAGACACCAAAAAAGGCGACAACAACTTGAAGACTAAGGCATGAGACATAGCACAAAGGAGAGTAAAATAGGCCAAGCCTATTTGCACTTATATTTTTACATTCAAAATTTACGGTATAATTTTGTCTCTTTATAGAAAGGAGACTATTTTTTTACGAACATACTAAAAAGGTAAGATGGAGTACAGTTGCAATGGCTTCATTTTGGCTCGTACTATGGGTGTTAGGGCCTTTTGCCCTTAATAGGTACCCCTCCATTATTTTGTTTTACAGTTTATTTCAAGGGGCTAGAATTTCGCAAACACAAAAGCAAGGGAATAGGCTATATTTCATTATTTCTGCTTTCGGCATTGGCTGGTTGGATAATCTGAGCTTGATTTTTTAGGATTCCCCTATTGTAAAAGAGTCCAGACCCTCTATTCCAAAATTATAAAGTGGCCTCTCGGCTTGCAATTTACACTGGTCACCAAGCAATGGAAATGTCATTTCTGGATAATTTTTGGATTGACAAAGTAAGTACTAGCATTTATCAATGTGAGTGTTGGCTTGGCCCAAATGGGCAGCCCACTTTCAAACACCCAACCCAGCAACCCAAGATCCAAACCCACTTACCTTTGCTCCTTCCCTTTTGACTTTCGGCTGATGTGGTTATTTTGGGAGAATTTTTGATTTCCCTTTATTTCATTAGCCCCTTTCCTTTGTTGCTCTTTGTCAGCCGTGTCTTCATCCTTGACCGGATTCTTCGGTTGATTGATTGGTCCTTGGTTCACTATATACACTCCCGTAGTCTGCCGCCTTGGAAGATATATCATAGTAACATTACAGAAGGTAACAATATTGCTCCATTGTTACACTAATCTCTCTCTCTCTCTCTCTCTCTCTCTGCGTCTCTGTTACGAGCCGTGCACTTTGGGTATACACTTTGTGTGTGTGTGAGCTTGAGGTTATTGTGATAGAGAGTTCTGTGAGGGGGGGTTCGGGTTGTGGAATTTCTTGTTGGAAGGCTGGGTTGTATACACAGTTGGGTGAAATCCTTGGAAACATTGTCCCTTCGGTAGTGAACTCTTGGGTTGGACTGCAATACTTTGTGTATAAGCAGTGGGGATATGAGCCTAGGCATTATAAGCCCTAGACAGATTCGAGTTAGGCTCCGTTGAGCCGAGGATACTCATAGCACTAATTTTATTATTTATATTGCTTTGTTATAAATTGTTTTTGCAGGTGATACATTGTAATATAGTTTGATATATTAGTGTGTCTTCGACTTTGGTATATTGTAAGTTTACTACCAAAGTCAAAGACGGTTATTACTTCAAAGTCATATTATAATTTGGTGTGGCTCCGGTGTTCGTTTGATTCGGTAAAGTATCCTTATTTTTACGTTACAATCAAGAAACTGGACATGAATGCATGTTTAATTAGTTGGTTACTTCAGTGTATGCTGAATGATCATATAGTGGCCCATCTGCAGCATATTCAAAACTCTTATCCAAATCAAAGTACGAACTATGTGTGTGTGTGAGTGCGAGAGAGAAAGAGAGAGAACCGTAAGTGGAAGCCGACAAAGGAGCTAAAAGAAGGAGGAGAAGCAACATGGTAAAGAAGGAAGGATATTTCATGCTATTTACCAAGTGCTATGAATAGCTAAAGAAAATGAAATATTAGAGGAAATCAGAGTGGGCGGACAGACTATATCAATATATATAGTGACTCTAGTGAGTGAGTGAGCGAGTGAGTGAAGCATATAGAGAAAAACTAGACAAAAGTCAAAGTTCCCGAAGCACTGAACTAGTACTTGTGGACTAGTAATGTTGAGTTTTGGCAAGAAGTTCTAGATTATTCTAAGTGCTTTATTCAGTGTATTCTCCTGGTACATGAATATTGTTTGGTTTCCAAGGAAACCTTTGGTGCTCCATCTGTTTTGGATACATTTTCTTTGGAGATGTCTTGTGCCTATAAATAGGCTTTAGTAGTTCAGTTTGGAGATGTACCAGAACTGTGAGAAACACATTTGAGAGAAACAAATTGTAGTATGAGAGAGTGTGAGTGATACACTTTGTAAACATTTGGTTATAGTAAATTTGGTTCTTTGGCTGCTGCCCGTGGACGTAGGAGAATCTCTCCGAACCACGTAAATCTTTGTGTCTCATTTGTCTTTCACTTTGCTGCATTAATTCCGTTATTTGCAACAATTGGTATCAGAGCCAAGTTGTGGAAACTTGGGTGCTGGAATTTTCTTTTCAAAGTTGATTTCTGAAATTGTAAGTGGTGTGCGACCCAGTCTAGTCAAAGCCAACAGTGTTGGAATCAAACCCAACACACTTGCACGCACTGCCCATCGAAATGGAAGAGACATCAAATAGAAATGCTAGTTCTAAATCTAGATGCGGACTGAAGGTGTCGGGTACTAATTTCGAAGTTGAAAAGTTTGTTGGAACGAATAATTTTGGAATTTGGCAATGAGAAGTTTTGGACCTGTTAGCTATGGAGGACCTCAAGTTCACACTCGAAGAAAAACCCGAAGAGATGTTGGAGCCTAAATGGAAGAAACTTAATCGTCAAGCATGCGGGACTATTCGTTCGTGCCTTGGGACAGACCAAAAGTATCCATACATGAAGGTGGCTATAGCAAAGGAGTTATGGGACAAACTCGAGGCCAAGTATATGCAGAAAAGTATAGAGAACAAACTCTATTTGAAGAAAAAACTCTTTCGTGTTGACTACAAAGAAGGTACGTCTATGTCCGAACACTTGGATGATTTTAATAAAATCATTGCTAATTTGCAGAATCTTGATGTTGAAATTGCTAATGATGACAAAGCCTTATTATTATTAAACTCTCTGCCCGAATCCTATGAATATTTAACAACTACTTTATTACATGGACAAACTGAAATTAGTTTTGATGATGTTTCAAATGCTTTGATGAACAACGAGGTACGAAAGAAGGATAAGGGGACCTATCGAGATTCAAGTTCAGAGGCACTTACAGCTCGAGGAAGGACTACAAATCGAAATAATGAAGAAGACGGGTGGTCTTGAACAAGAGGAAAGTCAGTTGATCAAAGGAGACTTGGAAAAGATAAATGCGCCTATTGTCGAAAAAAAGGGCCATTGGAAAAAGGACTGTCTGATCATAAAAAAGAAGGAATCAAAAGTAAATATGGCTAGGAAGGAGGACATCGACACATATGAAGAAGATGAAGCATTGACTGTCTCACTTTCAGTCAGCCATACTGATGAATAGATCTTGGATTCAAGATGCTCCTATCACATGTGCCCTTATAAAGAAATGTTCTCGAACTTAAAAGAGTTCGATGGTGGAGTTGCTTATATGGGCAACAACAACACTTACAAAACGAAGGGAATTGGCTCGGTGCAGTTGAAAATGTTCGATGGAGCTACTCGTAAGCTCACTGATGTTCGATATGTCCCTGATTTGAAAAAGAATTTGATTTCTCTTGGAGGTTTGGATGCAAAAGGCTATCGTGTGACTATGGAAGGAGGTCACCTAAAGGTAACTCATGGAGTTTTAGTGGTGATGAAAGGGACTCGAAGAGGTAACTTGTACTTCCTCGAGGGGAGCATAGTAATTGATGAAAAAGCTGCTATGGAAAGTTCGAAGGAACCAGATATGTCATAGCTATGGCACATGCGACTTGGACATGCCGGAGAGAAATCATTGCAAACTTTGGTGAAACAAGGAGTACTTAAAGGTACCAAAATAGGTAAAATCGGTTTTTGTGAACATTGTGTGTATGGCAAACAGAGAAGAGTAAAGTTCGCTAGTGCTGTACACCGAACCAATGGTATCTTGGATTATGTTCACACGGATGTATGGGGTCCCACGAAGAATATATTGTTGGGAGGAAAAAGGTGGTTTGTCTCCTTTATTGATGATTACTCGAGGAGAGTTTGGATATACCCCATGAAGCACAAGTACGAAGTTCTGAAAATCTTCCTTGAATGGAAGAAAATGGTAAAGAATCAGATAAATAGAAAGATTAAAAAGTTGAGATCAGACAATGGCAGAGAATACAAGTATGATCCATCCCTAGAAGTGTGTCGAGAAGAAGGTATAGTTCGACACTTTATAGTTCCTGGTAAGCCACAACAGAATGGGGTCGCCGAAAGAATGAATCAGACCTTGGTGCAAAAAGTCAGATGCATGCTGTCTCAAGCAGGTTTGAGCAAGGCATTTTGGGCTGAGGCTCTCAGTTATGCAGCTCACTTAGTTAATCGGTTACCTACCGTAGGAAATGATGGAAAAATACCTCTCGAGGTATGATTAGGAGAACCCGTCAAAGATTATGACCAGTTGCACGTATTTGGATGCTCCGCCTATTATTACATGACAGACTCAAAATTGGATCCTCGAGCAAAAAAAGCCAAGTTCATAGGTTTTAACAAATGTGTCAAAGCTTACAGGTTATGGTGCCCAGAGACAAGGAAGATTGTCAATAGTCGAGATGTAACTTTTGATGAATCTATGATGTCCTTAAAGAAAGAAGAGAGCGAAAATAATCTCACGAAGCAAGCGAAGAAGGTGGGATTTTCTACTGTTAGAAAACCTATTCATGAAGAAGCTGTTGAACAGGTGGTGGAGAATCCCGAAAAATTCAGAGCAGGTGGAGCAAAACCTAGAGGAGGAAGTAATACAAGAGGATGAGGAACCTGAATCTATCGCGAGGAATAGACCACGAAGGGAGATTCGAAGACCTGCTCGTTTTGATGATATTATGGCATATGCTATTTCTATGATTGAGGCAATTCCCAACAACTACAAAGAAGCTGTTCAGAGCCCAGAAAGCTCAAGATGGCAGGAGGCCATGGTCGAGGAAATGAAATTGTTGAAATCAAATGAGACTTGGCATTTGGTGCAACTCCCGGAGGGTAAGAAAACAATTGAATGCAAATGGGTGTACGTTAAGAAGGATGGCATTCAAGGTATTCGGTATAAAGCCCGATTGGTAGCTAAAGGCTATTCACAAAAGGAAGGGATAGATTACAGTGAGATCTTCTCTCCAGTTGTAAAACATTCGTCTATCCGAATATTATTGGCCTTGGTTGCTCAATTTGATCTCGAGCTTGCACAACTCGATGTTAAAATGACTTTCTTGCACGGAGATTTGGAAGAGGAGATCTATATGACCCAGCCAGATAGTTTTCAAGTAGCTGGTAAAGAGAATTAGACATGTAAATTAAAGAAATCCTTGTATGGACTAAAGCAATCTCCTCGACAGTGGTATAAGAGGTCTGATCAGTTCATGGTGGAACATGAGTACACTTGAAGTCAGTTTGAACATTGTGTGTATTTTCGAAAGCTTAAAGATGGCTCCTTTATTTATTTACTCTTGTATGTTGATGACATGTTGATCGCATCCAAGAGTAAGGTGGAGATCGATAAACTGAAGGCCTAACTTTCAAAGGAGTTCGAGATGAAAGACTTAGGTGAAGCAAAGAAAATACTTGGGATGGAGATAAAGCGAGATCGAGAAAAAGGTACGGTTTGGTTAACTCAATCACAGTATTTGAAAAAGGTGTTGACAAGATTTGGTATGGATGGTTTGACCAAACCTGTTGATATGCCGCTTGCCCCTCATTTCAAGCTTAGTGCTTCGATGTGTCCTAGTTTAGAAGAAGAGAAAAAACAGATGTGCAATGTTCCTTATGAGAATGCCATTGGCGCTTTGATGTATGCAATGGTTTGCACCCGACCTGATCTTTCACAGCCAGTAAGCATGGTGAGCCGATATATGCATAATCCAGGGAAGAAGCATTGGCAAGCTGTTAAATGGATTCTCAAGTACATCTACGGTACCCTCAATGTTGGTCTTAAGTTTCAGAAAAAGGAGAAGCTTGAGCTGGATAATCTTGTGGTTGGATACATGCATTCGGACTATGCTGGTGATTTGGACAAACTACAATCCACTACTGGGTATGTGTTTACTATGGCTGGTGGACCTATTTGTTGGTGCTCGACGCTCTAGTCCACAGTTGCGTTATCTACCACCGAAGCAGAGTATATGGCGGTCACCGAAGCTTTCAAATAAGCTATTTGGATGCACGGTTTGGTCAATGACTTGGGTATTTCTCAAAAACACGTTGATGTGCTTTGTGATAGCCAGAGTGCTATTTGTTCATCAAAGAACCAAGTCTATCATGCCCGGACAAAGCATATTGATGTTCGCTTTCATTTTGTTAGAGAAATCATCAATAAAGGTGACATTCGGTTACTAAAAATTGGATCGAACTACTGACAACCCTACTGATATGCTTACGAAGGTGGTTACTCCGAAAAAGTTTGAGCACTGCTTGAACTTAATTAATCAACATTGGACGAAGAAATTAGCCGATTGACTTGATGGCAGCCAAGTCCGGTTATCCGTGAGAGAAACTTTTGCCAAGGTAGAGATTGTTGAGTTTTGCCAAGAAGTTCTAGATTATTCTAAGTGTTTTATTCAATGCATTCTCCTGGTACATGAATATTGTTTGGTTTCCAAGGAAACCTTTGGTGCTCCATCTGTTTTGGATACATCTTCTTTGGAGATGTCTTGTGCCTATAAATAGGCTTTAGTAGTTTGGTTTGGAGATGTGAGAAACACATTTGAGAGAAACAAATTGTAGTATGAGAGAGTGTGAGTGATACACTTTGTAAACATTTGGTTATAGTAAATTTGGTTCTTTCGTTGCTTCCCATGGACGTAGGAGAATCTCTCCGAACCACGTAAATCTCTGTGTCTCATTTGTCTTTCACTTTGCTGCATTAATTCCGTTATTTGCAACAAGTAAATGTCTCATAAAGACTAACAAGCACCCGGCAGTCGGCACATGAGAAACTTTATGGTATATTTGAAATTATTGTTCTGCCAAGTGCCAATACATATCATATCAAATAATCTATTCAGAGAAGTCTCATATATATTACTGTCATGCTCTCTTACACTAGTCTTGGAGAAGAGCATCAAATCATTGGCATTAAAATAGTTATAGAAATTCTGGACTCATAGGTCTGTCAGTTAAATTTGAATGTTGAAATGTCTAGTTTCATCGCCTCGAGTAAGCGAGAATGTTGAACTTACAGTCTTGTTACCAAAACTAGAGGTCACCGTGTATTCACCTAAAAACCCATAAAAACTAAATGACCCATGCTCATCTGTTCGCCTCTCGAGAACCCCTGTCTGCCATTCTAACAAGAGCTTGTCAACCACGTCGCCACTTGGGAGATTTTGAAAATTGGTATCGGTAAGGCACATTTGATAACAGTTCCCGTTTTGATGAAGAGCTGTCCATAGCATTATCCCATTCACAGCAGGATGTGAGAAGCCTTCTCTCATAACTTGTTCTAAATACATTGCCTAATCAAACATCCAAACCACAAGAAAAACTGTCATATATCAAGTAAAATCAATTGGCAGACAGAAGAAAAAGAATTAAAAAGGAGAGTAAAAATCGAACAAGGAATATTCTTACCTGTGTTTCTTTGTCAAGTTTATTACTAATATCAACCTCAGTAAGCCAAATGGGAAGACCTAATGTGGCCAATTTATCTATAATAGCTCTCATTAGAGGAAGGTTGGGTACTGTAAAGTGACTCTCTAGCCCGACTCCATCCATTGACACGCCACCTCTTTTCAATTCTTTCATCTTGGATATATAGACATCTACCGTGGAATTAACATCACTACAAGTCTCGACCACGTTAAATTCATTCATGAAAAGTGTGGCTAATGGATCAGATTCATGCGCAGTCTTGAAGAATTCCAAAGTTGCATTCATACCAAGTCTTTGCTCGTAAAAATCAAAATGAAGCATTTCGTTACTGACATCCCAGTGCACGAACTCGTCTTTGTACTTGGTCATCAGACTATGTATTCTTGAATTGACTGCTGATTGTAACTCGGAACCTGTTAAGTTAACAACCCATGATGGGTTGTATTTAGGGTCTTCCCAAAAGATATTATGACCTCTAGTGACGAGTTGGTTTTTTCTAACAAATTCAAGCATCTGATCTGCTAGTGTATAGTTGGTCTGGCCTTGTTTGGGCTCTGTCGCATACCACTTGAGCTCATTTTCGAATACCGCTGCATTAAATCGCTTCACAAACCAATTCTGCAAAGTCACATTTGAAATTAGTCATTGTTCACTAATTCAATATCATTTGGCCATCTATTTGACTTAATCGGCCATCTATTTGACTTAATCATGGAATGTGACTGAAACAACTGTTGCTCTTTTTGGGACCAGAATTACCTGATAAGGTGCATTTCCAATAATGGTCTTGGATATGGCAGATCCAAGTGGAAAATCTCTTGAGATTTGTTCCACCCGGATGGCTGCTCCTTGTAGCCTATCTCCCGCTCTATCTGATACATGGATTGTCACTGCACGCTTCCTTTCCTGAGTCGGATCAAAATTTCATTAAACCCCTTTCATTGAAAGAAAATAGGTTGCTGACATTTGAACTGATGATAACGAATATACTGACAGTGTTAATTTTATATTGTTGATTGAATGTCCACTGCTCCTTGGTAAATGGCTGCAATGAAGCACTTGTAATTTCTATATTGACGTCTTCGTCATCTGAGTACTGTTCAAACAGATTAATTCGAATTGTTTATGACTTCAATTTAGAACTCCCATGTAGAGAAAGCTACATTCATTGGTGCTGATATAGTAAAAAGAAAATGGACAAATGGTTTACTTGAAAGTAGAGCAGAGATAATTCGGCTGGCGATGATAACACAAATCCACCCTTGAGAAATGACCAGCACCCACGCCTAGCCATGACCGTTCCTATACAATTGATTGTCTTATTTTCTGTCATCAGGCTTGCCCGAACCATAGCTGTGTCTGCACCATCTATCTTGACCCAATCTGTTGATGCAAAAAATTTCATGCGTTATGCTAATACAACTCCACTTTTCAACCAGCTAGTGCTTTATTCATTTGTCCTCAATGATTCTTCTACTATATACAAGAAATTATTTCCCTATGGAAAGTTCTTGACTTAATCGAATTAGAACGACCGAAAGTTAATTGATTTCATCTATTTCCTGATAGTAAACTAGGAAAAGAATAGCAATGTGAAAAGAACTCAACTGGAGAAAGAGTAAACGGTGGCTCGGGTGAGATTTCGCAATAGAAAAGCAGGGGAAGCTTTTTGTCTGTCCTCCATAATGACCGAATCAACGTATTGAGCCTGAAGTTTGAGGATCCCTCCATTGTAAAGTGGTTCCTCTGCTTGCAATTTACACTGCTCACCAAGAAATGGAACATGTCATTCTTTATTAGTTAGTACAACATTGTATGGAAAAAGATAGATAGAGGATAGACCCATTAGCAATTTTAGGTTGAATTACTAACCCCAACCACTAAAGCAAATAGTGGGGTGGTTAAGGGATCTATAACTTCCACGCTAAAGAGCTTTGGGTCCGGGGCGGGTAAGGCAAGCTTATCCCCGGTTTTCTTTAAACCAATTGGCTTGTGAGAGGTATGGCCTCAAGATGTTTATAAATTGTTTGCTAGACTTTAATGTACTCGACGTGGGTTTAGTGTCTCGACACCGGTTGCACTTATATGAACCCAAAACACTCATACAAGCACCTTTGTGTGGTTAACGGTACACGACTATCTCCCTCTAACTTTTTCTTTGCAAAAAAAAACAAAAATTATAAAAAAAGGAAAAGATGAACTTCTAACCTCAGTGTAAGCAGTATAGTCATATAGTGGCCCATCTGCACCAAAGAACAGAAATTTAACATTTCTACCAAAACCACAGTACCCTAATCAAATGTGAGAGTGTGTGTGTGTGTGTGAGAGAGAGAGAGAGAGAATTAACCATATGAGGAAGCCAAGAATGGAGGAATGAGGAGGAGAAAAAAGAATGCAGAGAAGGGATATTTCATTCTAATTTACTAACTCCTATGAACTGGGAATTGAGGAGAATGAATTGAATACTCCAAGAAAATGAAAGAGAGAGAGAGAGAGGGAGAGAGAGAATCACAAGTGAAACAGTGTTAGGGGGGGATGTCATACTCATATAGCTCGTGAGTAAGTCACATTCAGATAAACTAGGTGGCGGGAATTAGGTGGGTGGGCCTAAAACACGGGTTCAAGTCCAAAAACTTTGGTTGGGTTGGGTGCAACTTGGGTGAACCAGAACCAGAAACAGCAAATTCTGACTACATATATTCCTTGTAGAATCGACTCCGGCTCACACCCGATTTATCGTTAAATATGGAGACAGAGATAGATGAGATGTGTTGACAAAGCTGATAAAATATCTACGAATATATTTCAAAGTATGGGTAGGCTTGGGAATTTTTAGGGAAGCGTTCATTCGATTCAACAATTCATTTTGCCCATATATGCTTGTTTTCTGGCATACAAACAACAAAAGGTTCTCTTCAAACTAGCAAATAACAATAAGAATGCTGGCTGGTTGGCATGGGCCGAGGGGGCAGGGATTACCCAACAAAGGCTTCACTCTTGACTCTCTCTCTCTCTCTCTAGGATTACCAAAATGGAATAGGATTACGAATTGACCTTATTGTTTTTAACGTCCTTAATATCGTATTTCAATTCGGTATTAATAAAAGGAGTAAAAGCTGTTGATGCATTCTACTTATTATACCAACATAATAAGTGGAGTGACAAATAAGCTCAAAAATAACAATATATAATCATACGGTTATAGACTACAATTTAGAATGTGTTTTTTTATGGCTTAAATAGCAATTTGATCACCTTAATTTTTAGTTTTTTTTCATTACGATCACTCTATATATTTTTTTTTAATTTGGTGATTGTATTTGGCATTCTAAGCCAATAAGGTTATTGGGGGTAATTTCCGTTAGTTAGATGGACGGAAAAGGTCGAAAGGACAAAAATGCCCCCTAACCTTTGGAGCAAACAGTGCACGTCATCTAACAGAGTCGCCTTGAATGCGTGCTCGCTCAAGTAGTTTCCTAATTTTGGATTGTGGAAAGGGTTTAGGTGGGGAAGGAACACATGAGCGAAAGGGGAACCTGTAGCGACATGTTCCTCCGGAAAGGCATCTGGGTAGACAAATATCTTAAGGCGTTGTAGCATCTCCTCGTACTCAGCCTCAAACAAATCCCAATCATGATACAGACCGCCTCCTCCACTGCTTAACGGCGGCATTGCCTCAACTTTAACTTATTTTGCTTCTTTCGATGGTTTAAAGTATCTTCTGGTAGATTCATTTCGTGACGGGCTTCTTCTCTTTGTACTTGGAAGCTTATCTTGGACCTGGACCTGGACCTGAAATTGAGAGGACTCCGTTCAATTCTGCGTGCTTTCTGGTATGAAATTTGGAAATTAGGCCATTAAGGTTCTCTGCTGCAACGGCGATGCTATCCTGGATGAAAAGACTGCCACCGTCAACATGGCCACTAGCAGCAGCGGCAATCGCAACCCTAGCAACCGACATTGAGTATAATTCAAACTGTATTGTTCTCGCTTCTAATTTAACCTTGATCTTAGAAGGCACTATAGACCCCCCATCGTCTTTGGGACAAGAGTGGCCTTGCCAATTGGATAGTACCAACTACCGACACCCCGACACCCGTATCTGGTATTTTATTGTTTAACCTTGTTGAAGTTTGATATATTTCAATCAAATCATTTGAACATATTTTAACTGGAATCCGACCTCCTTCATCTTTAACTGAGCTTGAATTAGAGCTCCTCTACCTCATGGATATCGATTTGTTAAAGGAAACGAAAACATGTGAGTTACACATGCAATCAATAAGGATAGTTTCGGGTTTTCAATAATTTGTTAAGCACTCCATCCAAAAAATTGGATGGAGTGATAAACGTGATGTATAATGCCAAGTATAGTCACTAAATTAAGAAGAAAAAAATAGAGTGATCATAATGAAAAAAAAAACTAAAAAAATAGAATGATCAAATTACTATTTAAGCTTTTTTTTTTTAGATAGAAAGTTAATGCAAGTAGTTTCAGTTTTCAAAAAAAGAATGAAAAAATTGATCAAAGATGACTTTTACTTGGCAGTGGACCAATTTGCTACACTGCCGAATGCAGAAGGCCGATCCTTTCTTCAATTAGACTCCAAGTTAAGAATTTCTTGAATGTGATGTGAGTTTGCACGAGTATAAAGTTTGCGGGCTATAAATTCCTACTTCCTTGTCATACTAATTACTAGTTATTTAGTCGGTCTTTCGTACGGGTACAATGTGTTATATATTTATTTTTGTAATAATGGAGTATAACTTTTGTATATTATAATTAGATTGTTAATCTCTTTCATGGTTATAATATTTTTTTTCTATTGTTATTATTATTAAACGTTTTTTTACCTAAATATTTTTAAAATTAACATAAGTTTCTAACTAACGTGAGATACATATTTTGTATTAGTAATAATAGTAAAAATCTTTGATTTAAAGACTTTAAAATTAACATCTAACTTGATAATAATATTAGAAATCTTTTTGTTAAAAAAAATTAAAATCATAATTCATTTTTAAACAATCAATCGTCGGCTCTGCTCTGAAAGCTACTTGGAAGGAAGGAAAGACTCCATAACCAAAAGGGAAAGAGGTGTTCCAGAAATGTCTGCGATCGAGTAAATAGCTCTACGACCGAATGGATCGGATCGACTATCTTTTGGGATCAACCAGAGAAGAGAATCTGTGCACAAGCTATGAAAGTGAGAACTGAACACGATATTCCAGTGCTTGGTGGACATCTTTTTTTCGAAGTCAAAATAGACGAAATCACTAAAAAAAAGAAGAAAAATCCGAGGGTTTGATCAGTACAGAAATGGGCCAAAGAATATCTATTGACTTGACAGCAGGATACCCTCGCTAACTGGTATTTGAAGAAGGTCTTTTTTATTTTGTTATTTCATGCTTAACACTTTTCTAAAATTGGTTGTTTAGGGAGCTAAATCCTGTTATCCTTGTAGAGAGTAGGCCTTCGGCGTCGTACTTCTTTTTCCCGGTAGTCCTATGTACCTCTTTCTGTCATCAGTTCAAAAAGAAGCTATTGCTTCATCTGTTCCGCATTCAAGAAGTAAGACTATGCCCGCCGGAAAAATAGATGTCCCTCTAGTAATATGCTTTCTTCCTGGTCCACAACAAGATTTCCTTTGTGTCGTTCAATCTTAGATCGACCTTCACTTTCTATCGGTCAAGGATCTGCCTTTTCTTTGGTTGGCTACCAGTCCTAGCTACTGATACTGACTGACGAAATTTGAATCAGAATCTCCTCCTAAAAAAGATTTGTGACAACAGAGGAAAGAGCCTTTTTTTTGATCTTTCTCTATCCTGAACCCAGGTCCGTTGAAGCACCTAAAGGAGAATTTGGTGTCTTTCTGGTCAGTAATGGAAGCAATCGTCCCTACCGTCGTAAAATAAGAGCACCTGGTCGCTTCGCTCCTAGCTGCTAACTCGGAACTCGGTCAGCCTTTATTTCGGAATGCCTTCGGCGTTTTAGCAACAGGTCGAGATTTCACCCAATGAATTCAAGGTGAAAGACAGTGAAGTTTTTGACTTTCTCCCAAAGTTTCTTTCTTCCAGGCTGTTCCATTATTTGGTTAGTAAATC
Source organism: Codonopsis lanceolata (assembly GCA_013146195.2). Taxonomy (NCBI): domain Eukaryota; kingdom Viridiplantae; phylum Streptophyta; class Magnoliopsida; order Asterales; family Campanulaceae; genus Codonopsis; species Codonopsis lanceolata. Next base: position 170,709 of record JABEVN020000027.1, on the reverse strand, counting down.
TCTCCCCCGATGCACTTCGTAGCCCATGGTTACGATCTGGCTTTTTATGAGATTCTTTATTCAGGATCCTTTATGGTACAAAGCTATGGAAAGTGAGATTCAAGCATGGGAAACAAATAAGACTTGGACTTTGCAGCATTTACCTCCCAATAAACATACTGTTGGTTGTAAATGGATTTTTAGGATCAAGCATAATTCTCGTCTGTGTCAAGTAAGCTAGGCGCTCTATGGTTACGAGCAGGAAAAGGAAAAGAAGTATAGCAATGTGGAAATGCCCAAGTACGGTACGACCAAGCATTCGATTGAGAGATTCGCCCTAGTCGTTCACCACTAGTCCCCATCAAACAAAGACAAAGAAAAGCCATGCATTAAAACGGGTCGACGGACTCCTTATTTAAATCTTCTAGAAAGAGTCGACGGACTCTTCTATTCTTTTAGACTAGGCCTGGGTGCTGCCCATGGAATTCGGCGAGGAGGAAGTCCCGTGCAAACAAGGATCTTCCAAATGCCATTACGAAGTGCCATTAAGGTTTCGAGTGGATGTGTTTAGAAAAAACGTTTGTCCGGACCGAGAACTTCAACTACAGTGTCAATTGCTGCTATGTCCGAAAAGGGTGCAAAACCTCTATCTTCTATCTTCTATCCGATTATAGGCCAAAGCAAAGATTGGACAGAATCTTTTGCAATAATACCTGGCGGACTCAATTCTCTAATAGAGTAGTGAACCATCTCCTCAAGACCTGTTCGGATCATAACCTTGGGACTTGCTCTTAAATCAAACATTTTGAATTTGCCCGAAATTCAAAATTGTTCGAATTGTGTAATCGTCAATTACTGACATTGGTAACCGACCCAAAGCAATTTGATTATAATTCAATTCGTGACGATCATACGTAGAAAGTTCATATTCTTCAGTCATCGATAAACAATTTGTTGGACAATACTCAACGCAATTACCACAAAATATACAGATTCCGAAATCAATACTGTAATTGTCCTTTTTCATCAGTATCCGGACGAATATTTCTGGTATCCGCCAGGTGTATTTCGGGGGCTTTTCCCCGCTGGCCCGAAGTAATTTAGAAAGAAGAATCTTTCTCGATGGTGATCGGTGCCTTTCTCATTGAACGCTATAAACCTTTTTTTTAATGCGCGCATTTTCAGACTTTCTTTCTTCAACAAAATGAGGAAGATGATTTGATTCGAAATCGAAGATAATTCATCAGCCAAGAATTGAAGTTGTGGAATTGGTTCTCCATCGAAGGTTTTGATTGGTCGTCTCCGTTAGCAGTTTGATTGTCCCATTTTCCTAGTAGCAATCGATCCCTTCTGACTGGAAAACGGTGACGCCGAAGTCGGGCTTTGGTGAACCAAGAGTTCGCACTCCCACGTGGGCAAGGCCATATTCATTGGTCCTCGGTGGCGAAGCCATTCTCGCCTTTTCGCTTATCTTTCAATTGAATTCTTCGCTGGCATCTTCAGACTTTTGCTATCCCCTTCCTTCCCAAAATATACTAGTTCCGGAAATCCTACCATAGGCTCAGGGTGAACTCGAAACTTGTATTATCATAATAGAAGAAATGCCACATCTGATTCTCCGGCGGAATCCTCTCGTATCTTCTTGGTCCCAATCAAAAACGCTTCATCCCTAGTCGCCAAATCCGTGAGAATCTTTTTAGGCTGAAGGCGAAGGACCAAACGTCTTGTAGGAAGTCAATTTGATGCCTTCTTGTCCGGGAAAGTTCCGGTGATGTGTTGGTAATAGGATTATAGACCAATTGGAAGGCTTATATGAGATGCCCGCCGAAGAGGGTAGTTGCCAAGCTTCGACTATTAAGATGTGAGATTGCAGCTTTCGTCGACGGATTGGAGCGTAAAAGCCTGTTCTGAACCCTTCCACTCAAAAGAGAGTTGGGTAAAGCAAACTCCCTCCTTGGACGAGCACGGGCTTAGTCAAGTAGAACCGGTTGCGCATTGCAGATGCTCCGATCTAAAAGAAATGGGGTCATGGCCCTACGAATGAATATGCGTTAGAAAGGTCAATCCCCGCCCTACGACGTAAAGGGGGCCAAGAAGATTATTAGCTTCCATAGAAGAATATCGTGGCAACGTAGACCTAAGTGCGAAACAAGCAGATAAATCACCACAAATAATCCACTCTGGCAGTGGAGCCCTTTATTTTTCTTTTCTCATCACAAGGTCAGCTTTACCACTGGACTCTTCCCTTCTTTTCGTTATGCTTTTCTTCCCTTTTAGATACAAGAGTAGCTCCAACTAGCCTAAATTAGTCCACCACAACTCCCATCCATTTCTCCTTTACTTGGGTTGATAAGATCTTCTGGCCATCCTCGGCCGCGGCCGCATGCAGCGCCAAGTGAAGAGCCGAGATCGGGAAGCATCTCTTGAGAAGGAGCCTCCCATGAAGGTAGAAAATGCCCTGGAGAGGGGCTTGCTTCGCGAAAGGCTTGATTATTATTTAAAGAGCAAAAGAAAGAAATAGCCCACTAAATAGCTCCCTCTTTATTGGGATTGGCCGCCGAGGAGGCTCATAAAAGGTGCCGCCACCGACCCGAGGGAGGCTAGAAATAATCACACGAGGAAGGTCACTGTTTAACATTTCCAACTTATGCTTCTATATCTTTCTTGCCTTTCCATTCAAGGCCTATATGGCTCAGTAAGGTAGGATTCGCTTCTTCAAAAATTGTGCCAGCTCTAAGATGTGAACTAGCCGGAGGAAAAGCCGAAAGACCTTATAAAAAGGCAGTAGCTAGCTCTAGGAAGAAGGAAACTATAGCGGGAACCAAATCAAACCTAGAACTTCTCTTAGATAGGGCACCAATCAATAGCGACACGCGCGGCGCATTTCAAAGTTCTACCACGAAAGGGTGGGTTTTCGCTTCTCTCTCGCCGTCCCGTGGCTCGATTAGTCAAAGCAGATATCCGTGCTCCTTCCATCTCTCCTTCTGAAGGATCTACCGACACTTCGTGATCCGAAATAGAAGGGCTTTGGCACACAACCTTCCACCACTAGACTTTTCATCTTGCTTAAAACCTTGGTTGGACGCTTCCAGGAAGGAAAGCAGAGTTAGTCGATACATAATTCTTTCAACGGAATCCTACCTCCACTTCTGCCATCTAAAGCCATCTTCTAACAAGAAAGAATTCGCTTCTAAATTCTCTATATTTCACTTACATATTTCACTTACATAAGGTAATAATCTTTCTAAGGTTTATTGGCTAGCATACCAGGTAAAAAAGAAAGGCTTCGGTCCCTTCTTATCCTGAAATAGTGAACAAAAGCTCGGCTTTAGTTATGAGATGCCACTTTGCCCTTAATTTACGTATGACTTGTTCACGGGATGCGTCAAGAAAAAGGTTCTTAGAGAACCCAACAAGCCCATCCCTTAGAAAGAAAAAGGTAGCACCGAAGAAAGGAAAGAGGGAGATGCTTCTTTTTTTTCTTCCCGGATGATTCGCTTCGTGAATGAAGTGAGTCAAGGTCGACGGGAAGCTTTCCCTATGCATTTGATCTTGCTTTCGTTGAGGTATCTTCCGAGTAGACTTTATACGCGTTGGGTGTGTTAAGCCAGGTTATTCTACGTGGCAATCAACTGCCATGGCTAGCGCTTTTTAGCTTTCTTCAGGATTTGGCCCGAACTGCTCGGTAGATTCCCACGCATTACGCACCCGTTCGCCACTTAGTTCTCAACTCTGCCCATCTTTTAGGGGAAGAAGCGCAATCGGCTAGAAAGGCCATCTTTTCACTCCCGAAAAATCTCACTTAGCCGCGATGATATTGTCGGGTTTTCCATTTCCTTTATTATCTTTCTTTTTCTTTATTAAAATACAAAGAGAATCAAAAATCCCATCATTAGGGCAAACAATGCAATAGCTTCGGGAGATTAAAGGCCCTTGTATAGTAAGGGGAAAAGGAAAGCGCTGCGCCGCCAAGACCTCCTCCGGCCAGGTTCGCTAAGTAGACTGAGAACGGCCGAGGGCAAGAAAGGCTGGAACTCCTCCTGCCGCCTTCTCATCAAGGACTTAGCTATCAGTTCCTTGCTCCGAGTTCCGAGCTTTTGCTCTTCAATAAGGAGGGAGCCTTTAACAGGCGAGCGACTGCCGGAACGAACGTGTACGCCCGAACGGACACTTAAAGGGAGTGAGGATCGGCGTACTCAGAGAGTGAAGCTGCCACCGTTGGAACCAATGAAGCAAATGATTGACCCATCATATCATCCGAAGAAACAGAAAAGACCTCTTACTGAACACGGAATCGTCGGTCTTCCTTCCTTTTCGGCCGGACCCCTTCGGTAATTCATTCTTCTTGTAAAAACCCCTCTTACTTTTGAGTAGGCGTTTGGGACTGGGGATTCTACTGAAGAAAGGGAAAGAATAACGATTATGACTCCTGAGTCTCTATCCGGTTTCCTTCCTATTTATGGCTATCTTGCCCGTGTGGAATATTTCTTTTCTATTTCTATTGGTAATAAAAGTTTAAGACTTTTATCTAAAGACTTTTAAAATAAATATCTCTTTCTAACCATGTGGTATACATATTTTCTATTGGTAATAACAGTATTTTTATAACCAACACTAATTCCTAATAAATGTGAGATACATTATTCTATAGTAATAATAACAGTATTTTATATAAAAACTTTTGAAACCAATATATCTTTCTAAAAAATGTGGGATGCATTTCTTCTATTGGTTATAACATAAAAATAATAATAGTAGTAGTATTTTATCTAAAGAGTTTTGAAACCAACATTTCTTTCTAAACATGCAATGTGTGATGTATCTCTTGTATTAATTGATAACAACATAAAAAAAAATTATCCAATGACTTTTATAACAAATATATATTTCTAAATAATGTGGATCCCTTTGTAACCAATGTGAGATACATTATCTAAAAATATTTTAAACCAATATCATTTTCCTAACCAGTGTGAAATATATATTTTTTCTATTAGTAATTTAGTATTAAGTTTTTTTATAAAAAAAACTTTTAATACCTACACCACTCTCTAAAGAATGCGGAATACATCTCATCATTTGGTAATAGTAATAGAATTTTTTTCATTTAAAAAAAATTAAAACTGACATCTCTTTGTATATAATGGGATACATCTCTTCTCTTCTCTTTTATTGATGATAAAAGTAGAAGTTTTTTTATTTAAAAACTTTAAAAATAAACAACATTTTTTAACCAATGTAAGATTTATCTCTTTTATTAGTAATAATAGTAATTTAAAATCAACATCAATTTATAACAAATGTGATATATATATATATATATATATATATATATATATATATATATATATATATATATATATATATATATATATATATTCTAAAATAATAAAAATACTTTATATATATTCTATTGTTAATAATAGTAAAAGTCTTTTATATAATCTAAAATAATTTAACATTAACATCATTTAATTTTTAACCAATGTGAGATATATATATACATCTTCTATTGGTAATAATGGTAGAAGTTTTTTTTATCAAAAATCAAAAAAATTTGAAAACCAACATCACTTTCTAACCAATGTATGGTACATCTCATCTATTGGTATTTAATAATAGTATTTTTAAAACAACATCACTTTCTAACCAATGTGGGATATATATCTTCTATTGGTAATAATGGTAAAATATTTTGTAACTAATATGAGATATTTTTCTTGTAAAAGTTAATGTCTTTTGTCTAAAGGTTTTAAAATCTAACCTTTTCTTTTTAAACAATGTGCTATACATCTCTTTTATTGACAATAATATAAAATAATTTAAAATCAACATCATTTTCTAACCAATGTGAGATATACATCTTCTATTGGTAATAATGGTTTAAGTCTTTTATCAAATGACTTTGAAAACCAACATCAATTTTCAACCAATGTATGATACATCTCTTTTATTGATACTTAATTATAATATTTTTAAAACCAACATCAATTTCTAACCAATGTGGGATATATCTCTTCTATTGTTGAAAAATTAGTGTTTTTAGTGAAAGAAATTGTGCAACTTGAGGCACGAATTTCTTTACGTGTCATTTGTTTGCTGGCGAAGGTAATTACGCAAATGTATTCTACTCGATGAGAGCATCGAAATGATATATTTATTTGTCCAAATTGAGTTTTTGATAAATAAGATGTCAAGATTTAAAGTATAATATTTGTTTTAAAAAATAGCGTTTTTAGTGAAAGAAATTGTATAACTTGAGACACAAATTTATTTATGTGTCATTTGTTTATTAACGAAGGTAATTGCGCAAATGTGTTCTACTCGGTGAGAGTATCGAAATGATATATTTATTTGTAAAAATCGAGTTTTGGATGAATAAGATATCAAGACTTAAAGTATAATACTTGTTAAAAAATTAGTGTTTTTAGTGAAAAAAATTATGGAACTTGAGGCACAAAAATTATGTGATCATTTGTTTGTTGGTAAAATTAATTGTGCAAATGTGTTCTACTCAGCAAGCGCATCGAAATGATATATTTATTTGTCCAAATCAAGTTTTTGATGAATAAGATATTAAGCTTTAAAGTATGGTATTAGAAGTGAGTCAATAGAAGTAATGTCACACTTTGAATAATTTTATCCCACATTGGTTAGAAGTAATATTAGTTGTAAGAGTTTTTAAATATAAGCCTTCTACTATTGACAATAGAAGACATTATGGGCTTGTTTGGTAGTCAGACAAGGATAAGCAGTATTATTACTCCCAGTACTATTAGTGCCCTCGCTATTAATCCTCACTTGTATATCGGGGGTAATTTTGAGATTACAAATGTTAATCCCAATTTTTTTTAGTGAGGGTGCTAATAATACCACCCTCCTCCTTGGTATTAATAGTGAGGCAATAATGACTTAATCCGGATAACTCGTGTTATTAGTCCCGACCACCTATTGTGTACCAAATATCAGACAACTCGGCTTATTAATCATATCTACCTTTAACCCTGGCTACCAAACGACACTTATATATATTAATACTAATACTCATTATCATATTAATTATTATTATATATTATTATTAGTTAATGGCTAGAAAACCAAGAGTTTTTAAAGCCTCTAAATAGATGCTTTACAATGAAGATTTATCAAAAGGTGGTGAGGTGGCACAATCATAGTAATCCTTACAAACTTTATATATATATATATATATATATATAACTCCACTTCCGTCTATTCTTCTTCGGTTCTTCCTCACTTTTGCTCTCTTTGGTTCCTAACGGCCTAACTAGCGGTCACATGTCACCTGCCATAAGCGTGACCCCATTGCCACGAGCACAACACGTGCCCGACATGAGAGATACACAGTTAGCAAGCAGTCCCCCTATCATTTGTTGGGAGCCAAGTACACAGCGAGCAGCAGGATGTCACTCCTTCGTGAGTTTGCTAAACCTGCTCAGCATGAGACGTAACAGTCATTTGGACGTGGGGGATTAGTGGCGTGAAAGCCACCCCCACGTTCCAGACGTGGCCTAGTTAATGTCCATGATTTATGGTCGAGTAGTTAATACATTTACTCGGCAGTTGAAGCTGAGAGCTATATAAACCTCATTCCAACTTGGGGATAAGGTACGTTCTAAATTACCTAGTCTTAACTCTGTCAAATTGCTTACTTTATAAGTGTGTTGTACTAATTCTCACACCGGAATGCCTTTGCAGGGAAAGTCTCTGCCTTTACCCTTAGTATTTCGGGTTGTTTTGACAGGTTGAAGCTTGGATTACATAAAGCCCAGATATCCTACTTTCCTGAAAGTCCAGCGACCTCGGTGTCCCCGTTTTTTGATACATCAGTTCCTCAGTTTGAGTACGCTTGTAAAGTAGGTCGCATAGTGCACCCACTAGGAAGTGCGAGTGCATCAACATCATCTAGATTACGAGGAGTAGGGAAAGGGGAGTACCAAAATTAACATAGACATCCGTAATAAAGAAGATATAAATGAATGTGTGATGTAGGACAAGATTGAATTAGTTTTAATTTTAAGTTTCAGTATTTTTATTTTATTGTAATTTTCATATTTAATTTTAATAAGGTAATATTTTTATGTTTAGAAGTAGATTTAGGTATCTAAGTGATAAATTTAAGTCCTATTAGGTTACTATTTAAGTTAGACAACTTTTTAGGAGGTTTTAATTTGTTTTCCAAGCATTACTAGTCCTATAAAAATAGGTTTCATTGTAATTTCAGATAAATTGATTTATTTTAATAAAATTAGAGTTTTCTCTTTTATCTGGTGGATTACAGCTATCTCTTCCTAGTGGATTCTATGTTGGTTAAGGAATCTCTCGTGGAAAGAATTCATATTGTTATTTCCATTGCGTCCGTTGGTATCAGAGTCAGTAACATCATGTGATGGTGACTAACGAAGGTAACAACAACGACACCAACGTTGCACTGATGGCTCTCCTGGTACGAATGAAAGCAACGATCGACAATCTGGTTCTTTCAAAACAGAAGCTGGTTGCTTCACATCTTGTTATCGCTAAAAGAGTACACAATATGCAGTTCAGTGGTGAAAACCCTAGGCAACGAGCAGGGGGTCGTGCATCACAACCTGTAGGGCACGGAGTGGACCCTCCTCGTGATCCACTGACCGAGGAAGATGTGAATTCCGATTCAGAAGGAGATAATGCGCCGATAGTAAGGAACAACATAGAATAGTACCCCAAAAATAAAAGCTATTCTATCGTTTTTTCACAAACGACCTAGATCTGGAAGATTTAAATTTGTTTGAGCTTGCGTTTAGAAACATGTATATGATGATGTTGAGCAATTATTTTTCGAGCGAGATAGTTATGAGAAACATAATTTAGGGATATAGGAGATTTTGGAGTTGCAAATTTATTTGATGAGGTTGTCTGTGACTACTAAGGCGTGCCCACGACCACGCGTTATGTCAAACGAGTTTCTATTTAGTTCTCCTAGTTTCTTTCAAGTTTTTGAGTCCTTTTCATTTTCGGATTTGTTCAAGGATTTTGAAGAGTCAGGTTGCAAGAAAAGCTATACTACTCAAAATACCTCTTTGTTTGGCATGCATGAACAATTTCAAGTTTTGGGTATGAACTAGAGGATGAGTTCTTTTAAAGAGTTGGTGAATGATGTAGGATAAGATTGATTAGTTTTAATTTTAAGTTTGATTATTTTTATTTTATTGTAATTTTCGTATTTAATTTTAATAAGGTAATATTTTTATGTTTAGAAATAGATTTAGGTATCTAAGTGATGAATTTAAGACATATTAGGTTACTATATAAGTTAGGTTACTTTTTAGGAGGTTTTAACTTGTTTTCCAAGCATTACTAGTCCTATAAAAATAGACTTCATTGTAATTTCAGATGAATTGATTTATTTTAATAAAATTAGAGTTTTATCTTTTATCTGGTGGATTATAGTTATCTCTTCCTAATGGATTCTAGGTTGGTTAAAGAATTTTTCATGCAAAGAATTCATGTTGTTATTTCCGTTGTGTCAGTCGGTATCAGAGCCAGTAACATCCTGTGATGGCGACTAACGAAGGTAACAACGACACCAACGCTGCACTGTTGGCTCTCCTGGTACGAATGCAAGCAACGATGGACAATCTGGTTCTTTCAAATCAGAACCTAGTTGCTTCACATCTAGCTATCGCTAAAGGAGTACGCAATATGCAGTTCGGTGATGAACCCTAGGCAACGGGCAGGGGGTCGTGCAGCATAACCTATAGGACACGGGGTGGACCCTCCTTGTGATCCACCGACTGAGGAAGATGTGAATTCCGATTCAGAAGGAGATGATGCGCCGATAGTAAGGAACAAAGTAAAACAATACCCAAAAATCAAAGTTGATTTGCCGTTTTTCACAGACGACCTAGATCTGAAAGATTTAAATTTGCTTGAGCTTGCATTTGGAAACATGCATGATGATGTTTAGCAATTATTTTTCAAACGAGATAGCTATGTGAAACATAATTTTGGGGATATAGGAGATTTTAGAGTTGCAAATTTATTTGATGAGGATGATATGGGACTGTATGTGACTACTAAGGCGTGCCTACGACCATGCGTTATGCCAAACACAACTATCAAAATTGGAGCTCTCTTTTTCTCTCCGCTCTAGACGCACACAAAATTCGACATGTTATAACACAAAGAAATCCTCCCATCGAGCATGTTGATGTCAAAACAACAGATAACCAAACGCTTGAACTGTTTACCCAAGCTTCTGGCCTTGTACTGGGATGGATCAAGGCCACAGTAACCGAGAATATTTGACCATATGTCAACTCCTATCTAACAGCTCCAGACGCTTGGGATCTTCTCACAATTTTTTTTGGAGTTTCCTCAGAAATTCATATTCAGAAACTGCAAGATGATCTTTATGATCTTGCACGTTCTCCAGACATGTCAATGAGGGATTATTTTCTCTAAGCCAAAACCATCGCAAATTCACTAGCACCAGCTGGAGAAATAGTCACTGATCGAGTCCTTCAACATCATATTCTTGGAGGTCTAAGTCCAAGCTAAAAATAATTCATTACGGTATAGAACTCTCGTAAAGATGGTACCTTGGATAAGTTACAAGATCTTCTATTATAAGAGGAGGCCCTACAACTGAAGTTCTCCACACCTGTTACAAACACCATTACTGCCTTCATTGCTTCACAAAGCAATACGGCTGCTAAGTCCACCACACCACAGCCTCTTCTGAATCAAGGGCATGTACCCTTTCATAATCCTTTTGGTTTTACAAATCAGGGCTTATTTTTTCCCCATTCTCATGGTCGTGGACGAAATAATAACCGCGGGCGTGGGAAGAATTTCTGGAGAAACAAAAATCTGGGCCGCGGTATTCTCCCAACACCTCTTTCCCAACCACCCCAATATTCTCCATCTCATTCCTATCTTGTTAACAACAACCCACAACAACACTGACCATCTCATACTACGTACAACACCCTTCAACCCCAACAAGTTTACTTTCCCCCTAATCCCTTTCAAAGCAACGACCCAAATCAAGCATGTCAACTATGTCATCGCATGGGTCATCTTGCCCCCACTTACCCGAAAAGAAATGACCAAGCCTACCATGTTCAACACAACCCAACTCCTTATCCTTATTAATACTCACCACAAACAAACCCAACTCAATATCTCCCACCCACACCACTTCCTGACTCATTAACCATGGCTCCAGCTAACTTTGTCCTGGAATCCGGCGCAACCAGCCATATGACCTCGAACACAGAACATCTCTCTCAGTTGTCTCTGTATTCAAGTACTGACATGGTAACAATAGCAAATGGCTCTAGCATGCCAATCTCTTATATTGGTCATTCTCATTTTTCTAATGGATCTCGTGTCTTTAATTTACGTCATGTCCTATGCGTTCCACGTATGTATAAATCACTACTTTTGATTCGAAAATTTTATCTTGACAATAACTGTTACTTTGAACTTGATGCATTTGGTTTCCGTGTGAAGGACAACCATACCAAAGAGATGAGTTTTTGCAAACCAATAACATAAAATAAGTTGTGTCGTGTTTGTCCGATTGGAAAGTCATGTAAACAACCTTTTGTTGCTCGTAATTTTCATTCAGTAAATCCATTTGACTTATTGCATCTTGATGTTTGGGGACCTTCCCCCGTGACCTCCAACTCTGGTTTTCGATTTTATCTTTCAATTGTCGATGACTTCTCACGTTATGTCTGGCTATTTCCTTTAATATCCAAAAATGATGTGTTTTCGATATTTTACAACATTTAAAGTTCAGATAGAAAATCAGTTGTCACGAAAGATAGCCGCAATTTATACAATCAAAGTCGTTGAAATTGATGGGGGAGGAGAGTTCATAAACAAATGATTTGCATCATATTTGAGTCGACAAGGCATTCGCCACCAAGTCACATTCCCATACACACCTGAGTAAAACAGTGTAGTAGAAAGAAAACATGGACACATTGTCGAAATGGGTTTGTGTCTCCTAGCTCAATCTCATGTTCTGCAAAGGTATTGGTTAGAAGCATTCTCTACACCTGTCTTCTCAATCAACTGTTTGCCCATGCGCCAATTACAAATGTTGCCATACCAAAAATTGCTAAAGCGATTACTTGATTATCGGTTTCTCAAAATGTTTGGGTGTACTTGTTTCCCATATCTTGTCACATATCGTCAACACAAATTAATGCCCAAATCCACTCCATGTGTTTTTTTTAGGTTATGATTTGTCTCGAAAAGATTATCGATGTTTGGATCTTACTGGACGAGTGTACATATCTCGACATGTACTTTTTGATGAAAATCATTTCTTGTTTCCTCCTAGTAACACCGTTTCAGGTTTGCAACCTGGCCCAAGCTAGCCTACTCACTCTGTCTCACGTGGCTTAAGCCTGACATCATCACCAAGGCAGCCCACTATCTCAAACGGGTTGCCTTTTGGGCAACAGGTCCACTCCCAAGCTCGAGCTTCCACACCGGGACAAACCATCACAAGGTCTTCTTCTCCAACTGATTGCACTAAACCATACATATCTCGTGCCAATCATCTAGCTTCAGAACCAACTACAAACACATTGCCAGACAATACTGCTTCATTACATGAACAAGCGGTTTCCTTCTCTAGGCCAGAAGCTCCACAACAACCAACCTCTGAACGACCCAACTTTTCCAAAAGTCCAATCTCATTTTCTCTTAATGATCCAGCAACGACTTCATCAACAAGCACAAATGCAACACCTCCTCTCCGTTTCCAAAGTATCAACGAGATTTTGTCTCATCATCCGGTTCCACATGCTTTAATTTCGGAAAAAAGAAAGCTCAATTTTTTTTCGAACCCCGAACACTAAAACAAGCTCTTCCACACCCTCATTGGCACTACGCCATGAATGAAGAATTGGCAGCACTACACAAAAATAATACATGGTCTCTTGTTCCTTATACGGAGAACATGTACATAATTGGTAGCAAATAGATATTCAAAGTCAAGCGTCACGCAGATGGATCACTTGAACGTCACAAGGCTCATTTGGTCACACAAGGCTATACCCAGCAAGAAGGGGTAGACTTTGATGAGACATTCAGTCTCGTTGTTAAAGCCCCAGCAATTTGAACTCTTCTATCCATCGCTCAGTCACGTTCATGGCCAATTCACCAGTTAGATGTACGAAATGTTTTTCTCAATGGCGTACTTCAGGAGGATGCCTATATGGCACAACCACCAGGATTTGTAGATCCCAGTCATCCTCATCATGTCTGTAAATTGCATCGCTCTCTCTACGGCTTGAAACAGTCCCCACGAGCATGGTACCAATGACTACATGATTTTCTCGTGTCCAAGGATTTCATCAACAGTAAATCAGACAATTCCTTATTTATACAACACTTGGGAACATCCACTGTTGCCTTGTTAATATATGTCGACGATATCATCATCACAGGACATGTGCTAACCGATGTAACAGAAGTTCTTGATTCTATCTATGCTACCTTTGATTGTCGTTGATTGGGACCATTAGGTTATTTCCTTGGTATAGAGGCAACACGTAGACCTGAGTCACTTTTTCTATGTTAGTCCTATTATTCTTCGGACCTCCTTGCACAAATTCCAGATGGAAAATTGTAAACTAGCTCCAACACTTTTGTTCCCATTTCGCATCTCTTTGCCTTGTGTGGTGACCCCTTACCCAATGCTACCTCATACCAGAGTATGGTGGGGGACTTAAGTATCTCACACTTACCTGACCAGATCTCGCCTTTTCCGTCAACCAAGTGCACATGCATCAACCCCACACATCTCACATACAGGCAGTCAAACGAATTTTTTGATACATTAAAAGTACTCTAAGTTATGGACTGCTTTATAAAACATCCCCAAACCTTGGTCTTCAAGCCTACTCCGACGTAGATTGGGCAGGTGATCCCGACAATCGTCGATTGGTCACAGGTGCTTGTATTTTCATGAGACCAAACCTCATTGCCTGGACATCCAAGAAACAATCAATAGTGGCTCGATCAAGTAGTGAAGCCGAGTATCGTGCACTCACTGCCACTGCTGCCGAACTATGGTGGTTCTCATACCTCTACCACAAACTCAGTATACCTTTACAAGCTCCCCGTATGTTTTGTGACAACATGTCCGCCATACACATGTCACGAAATCCAATATTCCATGCACATACGAGGCACATAGAGATCGATTACCACTTTGTTCGCGAACTCCAACAGCGTAGTTTTTTTTACAAATTTTCTATGTTTCCACACATGACCAACTGGCAGATGTCTTCAAAAAAAGTCTCACAAAACCACAACTAGTGCTTTTCATGTCCAAGCTGCAACTTCACTCTGCTCCGCTTAGCTTGAGGGGGTGTGATAAGAACCATTTCTCACATGGTTAAACTTTTAATATTCCCACAAGTTCATTGTACCCAGAGAATGTATTAGACTTGATGCTGCACAATCTGGTCTTGGGCCGGTCCTTGCGGTTTATAGGATATCTGGGCTTAAATGAATCTGAGAACTCCTAAAACCCTGTCAAAAGAAGAAACACCTTAGATGGAATGCAAGGCAGGGCCTCGCGAAACCCCTTAGGTGTGAGAGTAAGTATTGAGCTTAGTTGAAAGCAAAATAACAGGGTTTCGGTATGTAGAATAATGCGTACCTTTCAAATGAGATTTTATGAAGTATATATAGCCTTTCTGGGAGTAAGATCCGGGTTAGGCTATGATCATGGCGATATTTTAGGACTATGATACCATAAATGCGGGTTGACGTAGCAGAAGGAATCATGGCTAAAATCTCGGGATCGGCGAGGTTATCTCGAAATTAATACCGAGCTCAATCAGGGCGGCCTTGTTCTCATTGAGTGATAGAGAAATTCTGCTTTCGGGATAGATATGCGATGATCATCTCGCGGCTATCCTGCTCGGGTAATTTCTTTCCTGGTCTCTGTCATGCACATGACTATCACGTGTTGGAGCCTGTGCTTGGCTCGTGACCAAAGTTTGGGCCGAGCTCATCAAGACTGTAGTTGGTTAGTTTTTCTAAACTACATTAATGTATATTCAGTGTATCATAAGGTCTTGGTGATGTATAAATGTGTGAAAATAAACATTCCAATTGGCAAGTTGGGTTCTCTCTCATCCTCTCGGTTTATACTCATCTCTCTCTCTCTATTGCGTTTATCTCTTTTGATTACTATATCAACTACATAGTCTAACTCTCCTCTTTTCCCTTTTTCTATTCTCCTGTGTTCGTGATCTTACAGATTGGTTGGTCGTCTAACAGATTCTAAGTTGGTTAAGGAATTTCTCGTAAAAAGAATTCTTGTGCTTATTTCCGTTGCATCAATGTGGTGTGTGGAATTTCTTTGGATTGAATTGAATGACAGAAAATGATTCATGTAGTCACCCCAAGTGATTGAGACCGAGGGCCGAGGCTAAGGCTGAGTTGAGTTGGGTCAAGTTTTATCACTTGTACAGTGGTTGAACCAAGCTGTTTGGGGTTTGTGCATAATTTGTTATTTTAGTAAAACAAGTTGAAGTAGTAGTATATATCATTTCCTTTTGGGTTGGCAGTCAGTTACAGATCTTAGACATGCTTGAATTGATCGGTTCTAGCAAGACAATGTACATTTTCACTTTCTAGCTTAATGTGAAATTTACGATTTCAAATTTTCAATTAATCTCTGCTTTGTTAGTTGAAATCTGCGTTTATCTTTAGTATAAAAGTAATAACTGTAGTCACTTGTTGTAGGATAAGGATAGATTATTTGATTCCAAGGCAAGGAAGACCATTTCTCACTTTAACGCCTCGTCCGGTACATCGTTTTGAAAATGTGGTTTTTTAAAAAAAACAGTGTTTTTTAAAACGCAATATTTTCAAAACGTAATTTTTTTTTCTTGTAAACATGTTTGGAAAACTATTTCAAAACGCTATTTTTATAAACAAAATAGTTGTAAACGCAATACATTTTTAAAACGCTCTAAATTGGAGCGTTTTAAAACGATGCATTAAAACACTTTTAAAGAGAAAACGCTGTGTTTTTTACCAGTGTTTTGATTAAAACACTCCACCAAACAAGCACTAAGCCTATATATGTGTGTGTGTGTGTTAGTTTGGTTTAGTTTGATACTAAAAACCGTGAATTAAAACGAGCCGAATGAACGATTTTACAATTTTTGAAATCAAAATCAAGCGAAACCAACTGATTTGATTTGATTCGGTGGTTCAATTTTGATCCGTTTAAATGTTACAATCAGTTGGTTCATCTTTGAATCAATGAAGTCCCATGACCGTATAGTATACCATGAGATAACATAAATATAAACTAGATTCTGTGTCCGTGCCTATGGCACAATGTCAGTATGGCATGGTGTCAGTATGGGACGATGTCAGTATAGGACGGTCTTTTTATATACGGTCAATTACGTATTTTCTGGTTATGAAAAAAAATATATATATCATATTTCCATTTAAAAACAATCGATTTGACGTAAAAATTAAGGAACTAAGGGAATATTTTATTTCAATTAACATACGACAAAAGTGAAAATATGTTTTTGTTTTGATATTATTAGTGGTTCTATCAACACTAACACATCATGTATAGTTTTTTAGTTCTTTTTGGAAATAGTGACAGAGGTTAAAATGTTACAAAAAATGTTGGTTTTTTTTTTTCCAATTATTGTGGTTGTAATTATATATATATATATGGTTAGTTGTAACTTTTGATAATTTTTTGTAAAAGAAAATTATTTTTTTGTAATTTTTGTATTTATTTGATAAGTGCATGTTATTGAGTAAATGGACGCACATGCTCATTTAGTGCCCGCCCATATATACCTACGTTATTAAATGAGCACTTACTTACTCATCCATTTAAGCCCACCCACATCCGCCCATGTCCGCCTATTTGTCACCTCTAATATTGACTTTCTATCGTTGTAAACACGGGGCTACAATCCCTTTATTCTCTCGGCCTATTCACGGTGGTTTTAATTTGGGGGAATTTCAAGTGGGTACAATTTTGAAACATGTTTTCATCTAGGACCATTAATTTTTTGCACATTTCATAAAACTACAAATTGCTTGTCAAATGACAAAAATGCCATTAATGAAAACTCTGATGCCAAGCCTTGGCATCAGGATGATTAATTCCAGGCATCAGGACTCTGATGCCAAAAATGTTGATGTCAAATCTTGGCATCAGGTGAAATGTTAATGCCTACAATTGTTGCTGATGCCAAAAATATTGCTGATGCCAAAAATACTGATGTCAAATCTTGGCATCAGATGGAATGCTGATGCCAAAAATACTGATGTCAAATCTTGGCATCAGATGGAATGCTGATGCCTACAATTGTTGTTGATGCCAAATCTTGGCATCAGCTGCTTTCGATCTCGCCCTCGGGCATAGATGTTCACCTCTTTGATTAGTTCTGCATTTTCTCCTAATCTCACCTCCTTTTGCCAGTTGAGATTCGTGGGCAGAAAAGAAAAGAAAAAGAATATGGGTCAATAGAGAGTTAAAAGCGAAGTAGTGGTGCTATAAACAGTGGCAGAGCTACTTCTCCTCCTCTTTCATTTTCTCTCTCATACAGTTTGTGTGGTCCACCATCAACTCCATATACGTTGAACTCTTGCCAAGGGGAGAGTACGAACAAGGAGACAAAGAGAACTCTACCGAGGAAAGATATGAACGTCATTGATTCGCCTGTCTAACTTGCTTTCTCTAGCAACTCTCTCTCTCTCTCTCTCTCTCTCTCTCTCTAAAAGTATCTCGACATGAGAGAGAAACAAGGAGCGTAGTCTGTGTGAAATATTGCATTAAGAATTACCCAAGAAGTCAAATACAATAATTAGGGTAGTTATGTACTTTCGCACTAAAATTGTACCTAAAAGATATGTCTAAAAAATAGCTGGATTTATTTGAAAGCATGTTTTAAAAGGTGTACTGGCTTGTAATTTTTTCTTTTAATTTTGAGGACTTATACATAATCAGAAGTCACCAAAAAATTTAACCGATTACATACAATTAAATTATTTTGTTGAGACTGTGAGTGGATTTTTTTTTTCGGGGATTGCACTCCCACACTACACAGTATACCACCACTAACATGAATATTTTTTTTTTACTTGCGGTAGATTCCCAAAAAAAAAAAAGAGATGAAAACAACAAAATCATAGTTTGACCCGGCCGCCATGCCCAAAAAGAGGTGTGACGCCACGTGCATTAACTAACTTTTTTTTTTGTCGTTGAGATAAAAACAGTTTAAATGAGATTTAATCCTGGTCGGTAAATAACTTTTCCCAACCACCGGATCTGTTTTATTTGTTTTATATAATAGATAAAAGAGAATAGGTGTAGGAGATAGAGTAGGAGTAGGAGAATTAATTGGAATAGGAAGAGAGAGAAAACGGTTGTGGATAAAAAAGAAAAACGTGAAAAAACGGTTATAGATGAAATGGAATCCTGGCCGGTGATTGTCTTTGGTAAAATCAAATTTTGGCCGGTAAATAGCTTTTCCCAAAGATTTAATCCTGGCCGGTAAATAACTTTGTTAAAAACAAATCCTGACCGGTAATTAGCTTTTGATAACCGCCCGATTTGTTTTATATAATAGACTAGTATTTGTGCTCGTGCCCATGGCACGGCGCGAGTAGGGGAGGATGTTAATATTGGAGGGTGTCAATATTTAAATAAATAAAAATATGTTTTACTCATGTTTCAAAAAGAGTCTAAATTTTTTTTGTATGGTGACATACATGTATTCCAGCCCAAAGTGTTTATGAATATATTCAACAAAGAAAATTCAAACTTACAAAATAACCAATTTAAAATTAACACATTTCGGTAATCAATTAAAATGATATGATCATCCAACAGTAAAATAAAAAGTAAAAAATTACTTTTGTAAGCAAAATCAATCATCAAATATTGTTATTTAAGACAAAAAGAAAATTAACATGTAGAAATATATTGTTTTTTTTCAATAACTATGTACACATTCCCTCCAATCCATCTTTACAAAATTGTCATACTTTTTTTTATTTGTCTTAACGTAATATTTTAATTTCAAAAAATCAAGCTACATCCATTGGAATATCGAAAACTTTTACCGATAAGTAACAAAATGTAAATATAATTTTTTACCCTTAATTAACCTTTACCAATTAATTTAAAAGTATATCCTGACCTAGTAATACTGTAGCGTTTCCTAATTAACTTTTATCGGTGAAAAATAGAGATTAATTTAAATAACAAAACATGTTATCGGGTGTAATTAACTTTTACCAACTATCAAGCATAATTAACTTTTACCTGTAATTAACAAAATGTAATAATGATTTTTTACCCGTAATTAACTTTTAACTAATTAATTTAAATAACATTAACTTTTACCAGTAATTAAATCTGTTTGGGAAAAATAAATATGTCCAATAATTAACTTTTACCAATTAATTAACTTTCTTGGTTGGTGATTGACCTTTTTTTTCTTGTTGACTATTTTTGAAAACCAAGAAATCAGATTTGCCGCATACTCATTTTCCTAATAAAATGGATTTGTCTACTCCACCTTGAAAGACATTTTGTTTTTTTTTCCACTGTTCCTCTTCTCCAAAACGTGATTCAGCTAATAAAATGGATTTGGGGACTCATGATTTTCATTTTCATTTCTCACATGACAGTAAAGTGAGTTTATGTGCTACTCTATAGTCTATAATAAATAGTAATGGATTGAGATAAAGGTCGGTGTAAAATGGACGAAGCAATTGACTTTCCTTCTTTTCCCTTTGAGGGTTTGATAATATGGAGTTTCAAAAAGAATGAATAAACAAAAGGTTTAAATCTCAATTTGGTCACCCTACTTTCGGCCAATATTCATTAAGCTCACTCTACTTTTTTTTCCTCAATTTAATCACTCTACTTGGCTTCGGCATTCATTAAGGTCACTTGAGTCATTTTTGTCCGTTATGTTGGATGGAAATCATTGAAAAGACCAAAATACCCTTTTTAAGTTGAAGGGTTTTACTCTCAATGTTAAAAGTTGAGGGTTCAAACTAAAAAATAAAAACTAAACCCAAACAAAAAATATTAGTAATGGTCCTTCATCTCCAAACCGTGTTTTTTCTGTCCAATTCGCCGGCCTCGACATATTTTCCATCAGTCGGCGTCCCTGGGCTTCACTCCTCATCGTCGCCGTATTGTCTTCAAATACCCCATGCGCCATCCCCTGGTTCCATTCCCCCTCCAATTTCTCCAGCCGCAATCATCCAACATAACACACCCGCCTCGTAACACCACCTCACCTAGAGTTGACCCATCCCGAGTCACACTGTCTAGCTTTCAACCTAGCTCTCTCCGTCGCCGGCAACCGGTTCCACGCTGGCTTCCACGCACACGTCACCACTAACCCACCTGTTTCCGTCAAACTGTACCCGTGACTAATTATAAACCCCAACAACTCCGTCCGAAACAGAACCGCCGTAGGCGAGTGAGCACCGGCGGTCATAAGATGAACCGCCTTTCCAATGGACATCTGTCTTGGGAATCGAGATAACAAGTTGAGCACAACAGTGCGCACATGCTGGTGACACCATTTCGCCTTATCGCGTCGTATATCGCGGACACGTCGACTCTACGGAGGCATACGTTGGTCCCGCCAACGGCCATTCCCAGTCAAACTCCACCCGTTTGCGTGAAACATTGGTAGGGTCCACAAAATCATCGGTTGTTTGATGCGCTCCACTCGAGGAGAGTATCAATCAATGAACGTTCCACGGTGGATCGTGAACCACTCCCCGGAGATGACGTTGGGCGGAAGGCGGTGGTCAACGAAGAGAAGTTTTGATTCGCTGTGACGAATGCGAGAAATGCGGGTCCAATCGAGGATTGATAGTGTTGAGCCGGCGCCGGCCATTGGAAGCGAAGTGGAGCTCGTGCATGGCGCCAAAAGCGGAGGCGACATGGCGTTTCTTGATCTTAGAGATGGGAGATGGATGAGGCGAGTTGGAGGCATCGGTGGTGGGTCTCAGGCCAGTGTAGGACTTGTCGTTGTAGATGATGGAGGGACGATGTCGTAGAGGCGGTGGCGAGATCTTTCAAGGAATCCAAGTGGAGTTAGAGAGAGAAGGACGCGAGAAGAGAGAAAGAGAAGAGATGATTTTGAAAATTAAAAATTGAAAATTATATTAAAAATATTAGTAAGGGTAGTTTTGGATTTTCATAAATTTTTTAAAGTTTTCAACAAAAAAATTGGACAGAGTGATGAACTTGATATTTATGTCCAAGTAGGATGATTAAATCGAGGAAAAAAAAGTTGAGTGAGCTTAATGAATATTTGCCGAAAGTAGGGTGACCAAATTGATATTTAAACCTAAACAAAAATCAAAAGATCTGGACTCAAAATTAATCAGTTGGATCTAAGCCACTCTTAACTTATTAGTGCATAGAAAGTAGAAACGGACGAGAGATTAGAAGATAAGAGAGAAAGAGATAGTGAATGAGAGATTAGAGGATGAGAGAGAAAGAGATAGTGGGAGAGATAAGGATTGTGTAAAAAAACGGTTGTTGATGAAATTGAATTCTTGTCTTTGGTAAAATCAAATCTTGGCCAGTAAATAGTTTTTGATATGAGTTAATCCTGATCGGTAAATTGCTTTGTTAAAACTAAATCCTGACCGATAATTAATTTTTGTAACCGTCCTGATTTATATAATACTCTCTCCGTCCCTAAATTATCGTCCTCCTTTCCTTTTTCGTCCGTCCCAAAATAATTATTCATTTTGAAGCTTACATTTTTAGAATATCACTTTTATCACTTTATCATTACTTTTTCACCCTACTTTAATTATGTGCCACATACATATGGGTTTTAAAGGAAACTACACATTAAACCAATATTAATAATCCGTACCGAGTCAACCAGGACAATAAATTAGGGATGGAGGGAGTAGAAGGTAAGACCACGGGAACATGTGCAACAATGGTCTAGGCGAATGAATGGCTGCAATTTGCAAATGGTGAAAAAAAAAAAGAGACACAAAGTACGTATAACTTAGGGAGAGAGAGAGAGGGGTTTCCAGATTTTCCCCAACTTAATTTGGGGAGCGATGATGAGACGAATAAGCGGCCCTAGTTTGATTTCCCTCCAAATCCAACATCAACCATTTCAAATTAGCCTCCTTCAATTTTCTGCTCGAAATCTTCGCTTGTTCCTCAAAAATTCCCCCCCGAATCGAATCACTTTCAGCCGACTAAAACCTAAAGCCAAAGAAACCCAAAGCCCCTGTCCCCAAACTAACACCCAAGACGACGGAATCCCCATCGATTTCGTCAAAACCTTGGTCAAATTCAAGTCCAGACACAACTTCATCCGCGTCCTAGAGGTTTCCAGAAAGGCCGACCACCCATTTGCAGGGTCAAGACTCCTCTTGCTCGACGGCCCCGGTAATATCCACAGCATCTCTTTCCTTTTCAAATCATTCACCGAAACCTACTTCGACATTTTCGCAACATTGCCCCCAATCTTACCCCCTGGACCCTTGGGTATTTTCGGGTTTGGAGCCGGATCGGCAGCTCGCTTAATCTTGGACCTCTACCCACAAGGGGTCATCCACGGTTGGGAGCTCGACCCTTGTGTTATTTCAGTTGGCAGAGAGTATTTTGGCCTTACGAAGCTTGAAAATGATTACAAGGATAGGCTTTTCGTCTACATTGGTAATGCACTGACTGCCAGCTTAAAAGACGGATTTTCGGGCATAGTAGTTGATTTATTTCATAAAGGTTGTTTGATTCCGGAGCTACAAGATCCGTGGACATGGAAGCAACTGAAGAAAAACCTAAGAAAGGGTGGGAGAATCATGGTGAATGTTGGTGGGAGTTGCGTTGAAGCTGAGGATTCAAGAAGAGATGGGAAAGGAGTAATGGAAGAGACATTGAAAGCAATGCATGAGGTTTTCCCTGATGAATTATTAGTGTTGAACCTAGGGAATAGGAAAGATGATAGCTCTATTGCTCTTACAGGTGAATTGCCAGATTTGGATTTGTGGAAGAATGGATTACACAAATCTTTAAAGTTTTATGTTGATATGTGGGAACCCTTTACCGGATGATATCTAACATGATAATGGGTTGTTTATCTGGTTTTGTGGGGGGTTTGAGCTCGGTTTTTTGAGGGAAAGATTTTGAAGGGGAGATTGTAGATGCTGCTCTTGTGTTTGTGTTTATTCCTCAGAGAAGCGCAGCGCCACACACAAGTAAACATTGTTGCTTATTCTTTCACTTCTACACTTTTATTTTTCATAGCCATAGCACAGAGAAGACAAATATTATGCTCAATCAACCTAAATCACGGCTCACAAAAATGATAAAATATCATAAATTCAACCATTTTTGTGAAGTAGACACACAAGTATGAGGAGAGAAAAATTTCCATCCTCAGTTTACTCTGACTTATTCAGGACAAACCAGCACAAGGAAATGAAAATGAAAATGAAGTTAATGATGGCTGCACTAAAACTCCAATCCTGAGTGGGCTAACCATACCCCCAAAATATACAATCTACATCTTACTCATTTAATCAAATTTTTTAATTAAATTTTATTCAAGCAAAATAAAGACAAAATAAAATTAAAAGAAAGAATTATAATTATTTAAATAGAAATACATAATTGTATCGGTTATATGATGGACACCAAATACATTATCCACAACATTTGTTATGTTATTTTGTTGGCTTTCTCTTTTTATCATACCAAAATTTTTAGACTAGAACGATTTGTTAACCTAAAAATCATAATATGCTATGAACCATACTACCAATGATTGACCTTAATTTTTGTTTGATCTACATTATCGGATTGAAATTATAAGTAATGGTTTATTATTTTTTTTCATGTTTCTAATATTGTAATAGGATTAAATAATTATTTGGTCCCTAAACTATGCACAAACTATGTGTTTGGTCCTTGTATTTTTTTTTTTATTGAAATGTGTTTGGTCCTTAAAGTAGGTTTTTATTAAGAGATTATCCCCTCACGGGGTTACCGTCAATTTTGCCGTCAAATTTTTTATGAAATTCCAAATTTACCCTTAGTAATGTTAGTGGTTCAAAATAAAAATAAAAAGATAAAAGAAAAAAAGATAAAGGGAATCGGTCCAAATTCTCTCCACAAACCCACGCTTTCAGTTCTACACCTTCCTTCCTCATTCTCTCCCAAGCTCTTGTCGTCTACAGTCCGGCCATCTCCATCTCCAACCACCTTCTGCTCCAGCCATCTCCATCTCCGATCACGACTCCGATCAGTACAAAGAAGAAGAAAAAGACAAATACTACGATGACACTAAGAACCCAAACCTACTCGGCCAAATTTGTGAAATCCACCAAACTCGAAGTGGACGACGACGGCGATGATGATGAATTGAGAGACGATGAATTTTGGATTTTGAAAGTGGGTTCCAAAATTCGAGCTAGGGTTTTATGGATTTTGGATTTTGAAAGCGGGTTCCAAAATTCGAGCTAGGCTTTTAACTGATTTGCAATTGAAAATGGATTTTGAAAGTGGATTTTGTTGATGGTTTCTAATAAAGTGTGCAAACCTTATGTTGGTGATATTCGCAAAGTTGGAGACATATTCCATTAACGAGTTCAACAAGACGCTTGTATTGTGAATTTGACAAAGTGTTGGTTGACAATTTTTTACTGGAACAGACAGATATTGTTAGCACTAGAAGCTCGGCTTCTGATTGGCTGCTAACTCCTTCCTTCTCCCACGATATTAGCCACCTTTCCCAGTGTAATGTTCTCCAATCCAATGTCAAAAAACATTTCACCATAAAAGAATGCAAATTGTACAATTTAGAAATGAACTCTCGGCATGATGCAAATGATGCGAGTAATGGCGGATGTCTCTGACGGGGTGTGCCAGTTGTGCGGCAACTGATAGTTGGTTTAGGGTTTCAATTAGTGTGGACAAGGGTAAATTTGGGATTTCAAAAAAACATAACGGCAAAACTAACGGTAACCCCATGAAGGGGTAATCCCTTAGTAAAAACCTATTTTAAGGACCAAACATATTTCAAAAAAAATTCAGGGACCAAACGCATAGTTTGTGGATAGTTCAAGGACCAAATAATTATTTAATCATATTTTAATAAACACACTTTTGTTGTGACTATTGGTGGATCGTCGAACCTCCAAATATAATTTTCCTACTTTCAAATACTAGTATAAGGCAAGCAGCGTCGAATCCATAGGAAATGAGATTAATTTTTTTTGAATGAATTACATAATATTAAAAAGGGGAAATTTTGGATTAATTTATCTAACAATTAAATTTCTACGATTAACTAATTTAACAAGAAAAAATATAAAAGAAATAAAACAGGAACAAATGCAAAATGAGTAAATAAATTAAGAAAATAACCACACAAGAAAACTCTGATTCAATGGTCGAGACATTCAATTACGTTATCGGTCATAGGCTTAACATATAAATTCTTGCAATTCAAGCATTCAACCAAAGACTTGATAGGATAGTCTTAACAATTCTTGTGTTTTCCTAATATAATTGACAAAACCCTGCATCCGGTCAAAACTTATCATTAATCAATTGGGCATGATAGCGTTCCATATCAATTAAAAATAGCATTACGCACTTTGATAACGTTGAAACTAATTTCGATAACCGAGATAGTTGCAATTACAAAAAAATAGCCTTATAGATTCATTTAGGTTAAATCAACTATGATAGGACAACTAATTTAACCTATTGCTCTAAAATTTCAATCATTCATGATGGCACAAACTCATTGATAGCAGTAGAAAATTATCTTTTCAATCAAATTGTCAGATCAATCAATAAAAAATTCTCGTAAAATATGCAATGAATCTACGAGTACTTGAAATTAAGCAAGAAACAATTTAGCACATATTCTCACAACAAATGTAATTGAAATAAAGGTCCCTGAATTAGAAAAAGAACCTTAGCCATGCATTCTTGAATCAACAATCTTCATAAAAATTAAACTTGCAATTGTTGTTGTTGTTGAAAGAAAGAAGAAAAGAGAAGCTTTTCTTTGTGGAGAGGAAGAAGACGTGAGATGGAGGGAGAGAGAAAATAATGTGCGTGGGAGTTTTTGTGACTCTCCAAATGTTTCTATAATTCATAATATTCACTAACCCCCCTCAACTATTATCTAGTTTCAAAAAGAGCTAAAAGTTTTAATGAAAATAAACTCTTCTTGGGCTTTCTCTTCAAAATTGGATTCTTGATAATTCCAAGCCCATCTCTTTCATTTTAGAAATAATTACAAGCCGGTACATTTTTTGAAACATGTTTTCAAATCAATCCAGCAATTTTTTAGACATATCTTTTAGGTACAATTTTTGGGCAAAAATACCACGCTACCCTTTTTTTTAATGATTTTAGCGGGTTGGGAAAGGTTATTGAAATCGTCATCGACAAACGAGTTCACGAAATCTTCAAGCTGGTAGCCTTTCCTTCATTTCACTGTCACTCTCCTCTCTCTCTCTCTATCTCTAGAGTAGAAAAAGGAAATGTGAAGTCAGATCAGATCGGTGCTTCTCAGCTCCTCCTAACTTGATCATCCTCTTTCTCCTTCAAAACTACTTGCCATTTCTCTCTCGTCAATTGTTCCTTCAAATCGTTTCCCTCCGTAAGAATGTTCACAATCATGGCCAGCGTCGGCAACGACTTTGTCAAGGGAAATGTCTTGCCAAACGGCGTTTGCTTGTACTTGACTGGCGTTGCTCAGATCTCGTGGTATTGTGCTTTGTCTGGTATGTTGTAAGGCATGTAGACAGAGAGGAACTCACATTTTTCTTGATCTGAAGTTGACCTCTCTTTTGCAGGAGAGATCCATCA
Source organism: Codonopsis lanceolata (assembly GCA_013146195.2). NCBI lineage: Eukaryota > Viridiplantae > Streptophyta > Magnoliopsida > Asterales > Campanulaceae > Codonopsis > Codonopsis lanceolata. The sequence continues at coordinate 143,810 of JABEVN020000027.1, read as the reverse complement.
TAATTCATAGTGGATGAGACTCAGAACAAAAGGATCTTTATTCCTAAAGTAACTTCTGTCAATTTAGAGATTTCCCATTTGAATTTTCTTATAATTGCTAAAAACCCAAAATCTCAGTTATTTCTTTGATTCATTCAGTTTTTGCATATTTGAATTAGTTGGTGTTTGTTTGTGAAATGGGTTTTCTTCATTTAAAGCATTTCTCCATTTTAGTTACTTGATTTTTGGTGAGCCTAGTTAACGATTGTGCTCTAATTAAAAGTTGATTTAGTTTCTGCACTTTTGAATCAGTTGGTGTTCGTTCGCGAAGTGAGTTTTGTTAATTTAAAACATTTCTCCATTTCTCCATTTTAGTTCGCGAACCATGTTAACAGACACTGTTTATGGGAGTTTTCGGTGGAAGAATACAAGTTGATTTAGTTTCTGCACTTTTGAATCAGTTGGTGTTCGTTCGCGAAGTGAGTTTTGTTAATTTAAAACATTTCTCCATTTCTCCATTTTAGTTCACGAACCATGTTAACAGACACTGTTTATGGGAGTTTTCGTTGGAAGAATACAAGTTGATTTAGTTTCTGCACTTTTGAATCAATTGGTGTTCGTTCGCGAAGTGAGTTTTGTTAATTTAAAACATTTCTCCATTTTAGTTCGCGAACCATGTTAACAGACACTGTTTATGGGAGTTTTCGGTGGAAGAATACAAGTTGATTTAGTTTATGCACTTTTGAATCAGTTGGTGTTCGTTCGCGAAGTGAGTTTTGTTAATTTAAAACATTTCTCCATTTCTCCATTTTAGTTCGCAAACCATGTTAACAGACACTGGAGATCTGGTAGATGTTAGTGCTTCAATCCTTTTCTGCTCTGATGATGCCTATGGATGAGATACTCTGTTTGTATCAAATTTCATGTACCTTATTTGGGTTAATGTTTGTTGTCCTTAATGTGATTACAAAAGCACAAGACAAGATTGCTGATTTTGAGATGAAACTCATGGATATCGACAGTGAACATCTTGGAATCCCGGAAGCAGAGTACCATGCCATTGTTAGGATGCCTTCAGCTGAGTTTGCAAGGATTTGTAAAGATCTGAGCAGCTTTGGGGACACAAGTAGTTCCTTAGTGGACTTTGTTTTAACTGTTTGAAGGCTGAACTTTGATTACTTTGTTTTAAATGTTGCTTGTCGACAGAATACAACAGTTGACAAGGTATATTTTGTATTGATTATATTTGAAACCTCTTGGAAATTCTGAGGACGACTTTGCAGAGGTAACAGCCGGTGAAAGTGGACCTGGAGGAGGAGGTGGTGGTTTGATACATATTACTGGTGGCTCTTTTTTGTTATTCTTTTCCTCCAATGAAAGATTATTCAAACCCTGCTCAAAAAACTTGGACCTCACACTGTGACCACCTTGGTTTTTAATTGAAGAACGATGGTCTCTCCATCTTTCAAACTGTAATCAACTGATGAAGTTTTCTGGTATTGCTGTTCCATCTCTTCAGCTGTTTTCTTCTTATTCAGATACTTCATATGATTGTGAAGGGCAGCTTGGAAGTCATAAGCTTCAAGTCTTTCTCGAAATCCTACACCAATAAAAGCATGCCAAAGGCGCCCTCCAATATTCTCTTCTATCCGCATAACAAAGTATCTGCTGCTATCAATAACACTCTCCACGGGATGCAGTTCTCCATCTCTCAAAAATGCCCGCGCATACAATTCACCTGTGATCTTATCTTCAAGTCTGATAATACATTCTTCTCCCTTGCTAATAACCTTCAGAGTTCCCTCCCATGCCCATTTATTAATATTCCATTCATCAGCCCTGTAAGAAGCAGCACTCTTCCTTGGAGGTATGAGATAAACGTAGCATTCAGAAACTTGAAAGAGAACGAGCTCAATTGCTTCTTCGATGTCTCCGCTCTCATCCGCTGCTGCTGCTACTCTTTGGTGATTATAGTTTGAGTCCTCTTTTGGCTCTTTCTCCATGATCCAGAGAGATAGAAAGAGATTTTAACTCCTTGTTCTCATCTTGTTAGAGCTCACATCTACACATTGAATTCTGTGTGTCTAGTTTATTAGTTATAATGCATGTTCAGGTCTATTTGCTGGTAGATGTTAGTGTTCAATCCTTTGCTGGTAGATGTTGCATAGGTCTTAGTTTCTTTGATTTTCTTTGTTCAGCTAGCTTGCCCATTTAGTTTGTCAAAACAGGAAATGTTTATACATGTTTGTCTATTAGTGTTGACTAGTTGTCTCTTCCCAGGGTTGGATTCTTGGGGGTAGGTCTAAGAAACTGAGAGTGATATACTTTGAGTTATCATTTAGGTGTATTCAAAAGGTCATCATCTCTAATATTTACTCATGAATTGTGGTATCAAGAAAAATTACAATTAACAAGAATGAATAATTTAAGGATAAACTTATGGAATGCTTCCTAATGGTTATTTTTTCAGCGTGCCAAGTGATTGATCTTCCAAGCCTTGGCATCAGTATTTTTGATTTTTTTTTTTTTTTTTGCTTAAGAAAATCTGTGAAAACAACTCTGATGCCTGGATTTGGCATCAGAATTTATTGAATTTTTTTGCTTAAGAAAATCTGGAAAAACAGCCCTGATGCTTGGATTTGGCATCAGAATTTTTGATTTTTTTTGCTTAAGAAAATATGTCAAAACTACCCTGATGCCTGGATTTGGCATCAGAATTTTTTGAATTTTTTTGTTTAAAAAAATCTGGAAAAACAGCCCTGATGCCTGGATTTGGCATCAGAATTTTTTGAATTTTTTTGCTTAAGAAAATCTGGAAAAACAACCCTGATGCCTAGATTTGACATCAGAATTTTTTGAATTTTTTTGCTTAATGAAATCTGGAAAAACAGCCCTGATGCCTGGATTTGGCATCAGAATTTTTTGAATTTTTTTGCTTAATGAAATCTGGAAAAACAGTCCTGATGCCTGGATTTGGCATCAGCATTTTTTGAATTTTTTTTATTAATAAAATCTGGGAAAACAGTTCTTTTGTCTTCATTAATGATATTTTTTTCATTTGGCAACCAATTTGAAGTTACATGAAATGTCCAAAAAATTGATGATCCTAAATGAAAATATGTTTTAAAATTGTACCCACTTAAAATTTGCCCTTCATTTTATCTTCAACCCAGTTGGTCTGTGACTTTGAAATTTCACCCAAAATTCTATGGACAAAATTCGGGTTGGTTCACTTTTTTGAAGTTTCTAACCTCTCAAATCCATTTTCAATTAGAAATGACCACTTTTAAACATGAAAAGACTACAATACCTTTAATGAGCAAGAGTCGCGCTACGAATAAAGACGTAATGCATCGATGTTCACATATTTATATACCGCGGTGCAAAACTATCAGCAGTTAGAAAATTATGTGAACCGCAGTATATAAATATATAAACCACGGTGCAATATTATGTGAACCACGATATATAAATGAACAAAATGTCAACAGCTAGCGTTAGAAGAAGCAAACTACCCAATACGTATATCTTTAACCAAAATTAATGGCAACAACTATTCTTCTTCCTTATTTCGTCTTTAAATATCTAATGTCATTTATTCTCAAACTTATCTACTGTTATTCCGTCTCACTTCATAAGATTTATTTAAAATTTCAGTTGTTGTTTATCATCAAGTTTTTTTTCAAACTTTAATTCTCGGATGCATACAAATTTTAGATAATAAAAAAAACATCCTCTTCTTCTTTCATCTTTATGAACTTGATAATAAAGCTTGGGAAGCAACTTGATGATAAACAACCACATTGAGGTGATGTATGAAGATTTCTAACAGACTTCGATCTCTCAATGACCGGACCTCATAAATTTTTGCTGCATTTCGATGTATTTTAATATAGAAATTGAAAGTAAAACATATATTTTGTATCGCGATTCACATATGTATTTTGTATCGCGGTTCATGAGTATTAACATTCATGATTTTTGATACAGAAATTAAAGTAAAACATGTATTGTGTATCGTAGTTCACTTGTTTTTGTATCACGGTTCATTTGTTTTTGTATCGCGGTTAATATATTTGTTAACCGCGGTGCAACTAATTTTTATGAAGGGAACTGTTTATAAACAAATATATCAAAAAAAAAATTTGAATACTGCTACCTAATAAGAAAATTTACACCGCGATATATAAACATTTAAATACAAATTTGATGATGACGAAGAAGACGTGGGAAAAATTGGTATTTAACATAATTTAACATCCGAACTTAACGTCCATCCAAAAATTGGGTTAACATGCAAGATAAGCATGATACATTGGTTATATCGAAAATTTTGACGTCTTAGTGGTCTAATTGTAAATTTTTAAAAAGTAAAGTGACCCAAATGTGTGTTTTGTCTTGGTAATTAAAGAAGATCAGTAAATATTTTTTTTAAATTCTGATTTTGAGTGACTCGTCAACTCGGTTAGCCAACCCAGTAATTTTATTTTCCAACCGAGTCAACTCAGTGAATCATCAAACCCTAACCCAACCGGTAACAATAATTCTCAACTGAGCATCTAGGAACACAATTCTCAATATGCAAAATACAGCTCTATAGATCTAATAGAAAATTTAGTAAGAAAATTTAGAGTTATTGAAAGAGAATAAAGTCGTCGGAGCGAAAAACCTAGGGTGAGAATGACGGTTTCTTTGCAAGAATTATATTTTCGGTATGAACGGCAACAAACAATGCTATGGTGTCGGTTTTGAACTCCTCGTACTCAATACGAACTACAAATTATGTTCTTTGATTCATCACAACATCTTCACCTTTCAACGTTCACGATCACGACTCTCTCACATCCAACATCTCAGAATAAATACTTTGATTGTGGAGATTTTTAGCCTCGAGATCTCCATCCATGACCCTGCTCTCATAAGATTCATATTCAACGATCTTTGTTTGTGTTGGTTGTTGAGTTTCTTCTTCTGTAGATTCTTCATATCATTCTATTACAACTATTTATATATAAGGTCCAAATTGGCTTACAATTAACAAACAAACCAAAAGGGTCTTGTAGGTATTAGAGAATAAATAATTGTAATCATTATTTAGTGGTAACTACTATATATAGTTCTTTTCCTTATATAATTCTTACCTTATTATAATGTACTCCTTATGTAATCCTAATTTAGGCTTATACCGTTATTCATAATTATTGTAAGTTCTTCCAAAATGATTATGTCAAAGTAGTTATGTTCAAACATGGTCACACTTACTAAAAACATCCTTTATGACCATTTTTCTTCTGACACCAATAAGTTGCAATTATAAAAAGGAAAAGGATATGGAAGAAAAGATCCAGCAAGTAGGATTTTGATTGCAATTTCTCTCTAAAACTCTTTGTTTTGGTATCTTCTTCCTCCAATAGTTCACATTGTTAAAGGTTGATTCACAATTTGTTACTATTTTTTTCACGGTTAATGATGTAAAGGGGGAAGTGTGAAGAATAAATATGGGTGTGGACCGAGTGGATGAGGAAGAGATAAGAAGAAGGTGGTGTGTGTGGGTAGGTGGGGCAGGTGGAAAGAAAAAATATTCTCAAAGTAGGTCTGTGTCAGTGGAAATTTTTTTTATGTTTCCTTTTTATATTTAATTCTATAGAGAGGAGAGAGGAAAGAAAATATATTCTCAATGATACAAGGCATATTATATGATCTTTTGTTTAAAATGCACTAATATTACAATTTCCATCAGAAAAAGAATTGATACAGACACATTACTGAGGCAAATTTTTATCACAACAGAACAAACGTTATAAAGGACATCACAGGGAAAATCCTCCCATCAATCCTCTATATTTTCTGCTCTACAAGCTGTTCGATACTCCCATCGACTTTTTTGACGACTTCCTGCTATTGTAAATCTTGGAATATAGACTCTTTGTTCTGATTACAAGCACAAAATCTAAAGCAAAACCTACAGCACATGCAATAGCCATGACCACAAACACCATCCTGTAACAGTGCGCACCAATGCAGGTGTTGCCGCCTCCGGCTGTACGGGTGGCCTGTGCATCGTATAAGTAACCTGCAAGTAGACCTGAGAAGAGGAACGATCCAAGTGGGAGGTTGAGGATTAGGATGTTGTAGATGAGACCGTAATATTTGAGACCGAAGAGTTCTGAGGCTGTGGGAACTGTCACAGCAAGACGGACTCCATAGCAGATTCCAACTACGATTGAGCCAACGTATAGTGAACCGGGCAATGCCAGGGCCATTAGGATGTATCCTAGAGCCATTAGGATTTGCGAAGCTGCATTCCACACAGGCCTTGGTGTTCCGGCTTTCCTGGGAAAAAAAAAATTTGATGAGAAAATAGACCAATTTGCATGAAGATTACTCCCATGCCCTCATCACAATTCATCGAATGTACAAGTAATTATTCCATTTCCTAATTTATCTGCAATGCTTCAGATATTTAGTTAGAGTCGCTTTAGGGATCAATCTTTCTGGAACGGGCAAGTGCAACTAGGCAGAATTGACATGTCGTAAGGGGCTTAAATCTGGTGGGACAAAACTATAATTCTGTCGTCCATGGTTGCCTCTTATTCCTGATAACTTTTGTGATCATCCCAAAGTCATTTATAACATGGAATATGTAATGTGTGTACTGTTTGCAAAAGGAGGAAACTTGATCTTTTAGCTATAAGACTAGGAATGTTTGAGACCAGAAACATGACCTTGCCGGACAGGACAATCAGTTATGTTGAACCTCAAGGGTACAAATGTATGTCAAACGAAAAACATTCTAAAATTGAAATAGGCAGAGCTAAAGCCAAAGATGATTTAGTTTCAGTTAAGGTCTGCCGACAATTTATCGTTAACCTTTTTTTTCATATATAAACGGAAAGTGAAACCTTAGCTTTCTAGACAATAGTGTACAGATGTTATAATTTTCATCACAATTATTCCTACTGAATCACTGACTGGTAGATTTTTGTTTCGTTATTTCAAGTTCTTGCCCCATGCATTAGGTACTCTAATGACTAATGGACCAAGAATAAGGTTGCCATCAAATATTTATGCTTAATTAGTGCTCCGGGGCTTGGTAGGTTGAAAATTGGCCTGCGGTGGGTGTAAAAGGATGGATCAAATTTATGGACCAGGCCTACAAAACTCTGGTCCCTACATTCACATCGACATAATATCAATGATAAAACCCTGTTTTTAGCATTTTCTAGAAGCAAGTTTTGTTTCTGAAAGATCAGCAATGTTCAAATGTGCAAGAAAAGGTAATTCCTATGTGTATATTTACTCTTTTGAATAAGATGTTATATTATTTAAATAAATATCTCCCATAAAAAAATATGAGAAAATTTTAGACCCTACAAATTATAATGTAATAATCAACATTCACCTAGAGGCTAGAGGCTAGATACACAATCCTCGGATGACCCTACATGGTACCAGAAGCTAGAATAAACATTTTATCTTGAACCCAAATCTCAGTTTTTAAAATAGTAGCATCTTGTTTTATTATAAAAAAAAATAATTGACTATATTAAGATAGCGTGTATTTTTCAAAGATATATATGTGATAGTAGGTCTACCAATTGAAATGGGAATCAAATCAACGATAAAATGATAAAATATAATCTTTTAAAAAATATATTAAAAAATAAACACTTTTTTTCGAAACCACTTAAAAAATGAACTCTTTTCCTGTTGCTTAAAAGAGGGGTTCAGAGGTCACTGCTTGCTTCATCCAATTTAACTTGTTAATGCTTTTAGACACTTTCCAACAATCCAATGAACTTTCCTCTCCTTTTCTCTTTCCCAACTTCCAAAAAGAAAAGGCAAAGTCTTTAATAAAAAGGTTTAAATCTCAATTTGGTCACCCTACTTTCGGCTAAAATTCATTAAACTCACTCTATTTTTTTTTTCCTCAATTTAGTTACTCTACTTGGCTCCAAAAGTCAATAAGGTCACTAGAGTCATTTCCGTTAGTTAAATTGGATGAAAATCTTTGAAAAGACAATAATGCCCCTTACCTTTGAAAGGTGTGTTCACAAATTCAAGTCACACAATAAGAAATTATGTTTGAGAGGAGAAGGAGACTCTCAAATCCCCCAAATTTAGTAAGGGTATTTTTTGATTTTCCTAACAAAATTAAACTTTCCATCCAAATATATGGATGAAGTGATGAACATGCTAACTATGTGAAAGTAAAGTGATTAAATTGAGGAAAAATAAAATAGAGTGAGCTTAATGAATTTTGGTCGAAAGTAGGGTGACCAAATTGAGATTTAAACCTAATAAAAACACTTTGCTCCTTTGGACGAAAGCCATCCCAACCCTACCCCGGGGTCTGTCCATTTTCCATTAACAGCCAGCCAACTGATTTTGAGTCGAAATCCAGGATCAAAACCCAAGGGGCGAGTCCATTTTCCATTTGCAGCCAATTGGTTTCGAGTCAAAGTTTAGTGTGTTATTGTAAAAAAAAGGAAGTTCCGTATCTAGATCTAATTATTATGCAGCATCTCAATAGCATATTCAAAGCTGATCGTATGGGTATTCAAGACCTCAGCCATGTCCCCTATTCTAACTTTTAACTAAATTCAGCAAAGATATCGATACTATCCCCTATTCTATCAGTGTGGGGATTATAAAGTAATCAAGATCACCCATGCTGTCACATATAGATACATAAAATCCAACTGATCTCATAAAATAGCCTGTTTGGTCATGCCATTGGCTTGGCAATGGAGTGAGTTGGGTCGGGTAACGAGTCGAAATGAGTCGGGTTGAATCATGACCGTAACATTTTAAAACAGATCAATCCGTCTTAACCCAAATTTTCTCCCAAACATCCGTAATAATAACAACTATCGGGTCAAAATGGGTAATGGATTCGACCAACTTTAACATGTTTCAACCCAAAAATATTACTAGGGTTGAGTTGAATCGGAAGGGTTAATGGGTTTTGAGCTGTAATTGTTAGCCTAGTATTACGTTTGACACAAAAAGATCTTTTTAGTTACAATTTATTTCAATGAGTAATATTATTTTCACCGCTACAAATTGAAGTTTTTCCAAAAGAGATTTGTATTGAAAAGGTAAGTTCTAAAAAACATCGGTTTTTGAAAATGCGGCATCGAACGGGCTCTGATTTATAATTTAAGGTCTAATTATCGTATTGAATAGAAAGATTAATCCATAAAATGCTTGTTTGTTTGGCTATGAAGATTGAAGAGCAGGTAGTAGTAGACTTTAAGCACAAAATTAAACAACAACAAAACATAAATCTGCATAGAAATCTTGGAAGTGAAACTTACTTGATGAAGTATTCCGAAATCGAACCCGAAAGAATCCTTCCAAAGAATCCCCAAATGCTCGTCAAAGAAACAAAAATGGAGACATCAACATATCCAAGCGCTAACCCCATCTGTCCCATATTGTTCATCACAGCCAAACCCGTTCCAACCCCGCAAAGAAACGACACAAACAAAATCCAAAAATCAACAGTCGTCAATGCCTCCATTATCGTGTGATCCTCTCCTATCACCGGCCGTCTCTTCTCACCACCTTCCTCCTCCGCCTTCACCACCGCTACCTCTGCCGTCTCCTCCACCACCGGATTTTCAACCAGTAACGGTGCAGTTACCAGGTGTTCAACATCGGAATTTTTCGAATCGGACCGAATTAGGTTTTGAAACATAAGGTAAACCGGAACTGACAACGGCGAAGCTAACAGTATAAGAAGAATTATAGAAAATGTTCGGGATAACGTAGGGCCATGATTGCCGGAGATATCGAACACTAACAAATACACTGCAATTATGACAGCGACAATGTTGAAAATACCGAAGTATTTGACTTCTTCTTTCTCTTCCCCTGAGGTGGTCGACGGTGGAATTTCCCGGAGAAAAAGAATGGCGGCCAAACAAACCAAGAACGGGATAATTGCAAGCATGAGTAGAAAACTAGACGGGTCGTTGGCGAACAAGGCGGTGCAGAGATCGGTAAATATGGCGGTACTCAAGCCGACGTAACCTTTCAAGATTCCCGAAACTGGCCCTCTGTTTTTCCTGAAATTACGAATGCATGTCACCAAAATTGCAGTGTTCATCCAAGTCGTACTGTTGCCTCCCATACACAGAAATATACACATCTGCATGAAAAAATAAAAATAAAATCAAGTCAAGTCAAATGAGTGTACACAAACTGTTTGTCAAAATTTCTTAATCTTGGAAACTTACCTGCCAGTACGGGAGCGGTTTAATTCTTTGACTAACGACTAGCCATTGTACGCCGTACCCAACGAAGCCTTCTACGGATCCAATGAGGAGGATGACCGGGGTGGGCAAGCGGTCGGAAGCTAGGCCGGCAAGGATGCCAAAGGCTTTTCCTACGTCTTTAGCGACGGATAAGTTGTTGAGTTGGAGTTGGGTGAGAGCCATTAAAGATTTCAAAGCGTCGGAGTAGTTGGAGAAGGTGTAGTTATTGCCGGAGATGGCTTGGACCCAAACGGCGGTAACGAAGCCAAGCCATTTGCCGGTGGGGGATGCTGGAGAGAATGTGAAACCCATTTCAAGATTGGACGGTGAGGAGATATTTGGACGTGGGGAATGGAATTGGAGAAAGTATATATAAAGGGTTTTAGTGAAAATTCTTGAATAGACAATTGGGGTTGCTTTTGGTTGGCGGAAATGTTTCCAACTTGCAAACGACTAGTACGCATTAGACATGCCTTTCTATGGATGTTACCGACTTTATCGGGAAATTGTAGTTACCAATGTTGGCCTCATTTACATTATTTTGTACTACACTTGCCCTTACCAATGTCATGGCATGGCATGAGAATTTATCAATGAATAATATATAAATAAATTAATATTTATTTATAATTTGTAGAAATTGAATATATTATATTACATAATAAAAAAGGGAGAAAACTTAAATACGTAAAAAATAAAACATTTTACTTCGATATTTATTTCATAAGAAAACCAAGAAATAAATATTTTAATTGTAACTACTATAAAAATACGAAAAGAAAATTTTATTGAACGAAAACTTAGTTTTTTTCTTCTGTGGGTTCTTACTTAACAACAATGAAAACCAAAAAAAAATTAAAAAATACAATTATTTTAAACGGATGAAAAATAAAACATGATAATAATTTTATAATCGAAGAAGTGTTAAATGAATTCTAGTAATTTTAATTTAGTATCCTCTAAATAATTTTTAGTAAAGCCAAATCAATGGGTCGCTTCCCCTTTGATCACTTCACATTTAATAAGAGTAAAATAGTTAATTCGTTAGAATAATCTTTTCTAAAATAAAATAAAAAGACACTTATTTTAAGATTAATCAAAATAAAATATAACAGTAATATTGAGGATGTTACAACTAGACCCGTCAATGGATGGAATATAGATAAGATATAAGTAAATATGAAACCTTATATTGTCGATCTGATTCGATAACCCAAAAGATCTCGTGTATGTTAATTCATATTCAAATATGTTACAAGTTAACATATTCGATTAATTATTCAATTCGATTTGAAATAAAAATTCATAACAATGAGAATATGAAAAGAATGAAAACCAAAAGATAACATGTATACATAACTAGATCTTTGTGTTTGTGCCTATGGCATAGGGCCAGTATATCTGATTTCGTCAATTAAAACGACAACGTTCAAATAGAAGGTGCAATTTTAAAAAATGTTACAGTTGAGGGATATATTACTTCAAGTGTTAGTTGAGGGGCGCTATTCGAACTCTACTCATAGTTGAGGGGCGTTATTTGTAAGGAGTTATATGTAACTGACTTATAAACATTTGATTTTGCGACGGAATCAACCCTCATGGCCAGATATTTTCAGTTAATCAATTGAGATCTATTGTGAGATTATATTAATGTAATGTTGATGTTTTGTAAGGAATAATGATTTAGAAGATTAATCTCAGGGTGTGACTGCTCATTATATTAATTGTATGAGGTGACTTTGTATTAGGGTGAGAGAAAATAAATAGTTAAAAGTAAATAACTACTCTCACACATATGAATGTAAGAGTGAATCCCAACCATTAAATTTTTTAAGATAATTTAATCTCAACCTCTAAATAGTTTTAGTCAATTACACATGTGTGAGAATGAACTCTATTACTCCCTAGTCCCTCCGTCCCTAAATAATCGTCCTAGTTGACCCGACACACAGTTTAAGAAAAAACAATTGACTTGATTATTTATATTGGTTTAATGTATAGTTTCCTTTAATATCCATGTGTATGTGGCCCATAATTAAAGTAGAGTGAAAAAGTAAGGATAAAGTGGTAAAAGTGATGTTCTAAAAAGGTAAGTTTGAAAATAGACAATTATTTTGAGACAGACGAAAAAGGAAAGGAGGACGATAATTTAGGGACGGAGGGAGTATAATATAGACTAGTACTCTTGCCCGTGCCGATGGCACATCGTCAGTTTGAGAATTTATCAATAAATGAAACAGATACTGTGGAAATAAACTATTAAAAATATTATTTTCTTAAACAAATTGACTTTCAAACGGAGTCTTTTTGCCTAGAACTGAGGGATTAATTAATAATTTGTATACGAAATTACAGGCCGGAAAAAACGGGCCGGACAAAAATTAAATTTATTAAGTTAATTACGATAACATTTAAAAAAGAAAAAAAACAAATATTTCAAATTACAAAACTTACGATTTTTTTTAATTTTTTTAAATTTGTATATGAAATTACGTGTAGGAAAAAATTAAATTGATTAAGTTAATTACGATAACAATTAAAAATTAAAAAAACACAAATACAAATTTTCGCAACCCTAAAACTGTAAAACCGTAAAATATTAACTGTAAAACCGTAATAAAAACGGTTGAGGTTGTAAGATTAAACGTTATAGAAAGACATTCTTTATATTTCATATATATCAATATTACATTGAAATGAATGTCCACACATAATTTTTCGTTTTAAAATTTGACATTCGTCAATAACTTTAACATATACTTCCTAATTTAAACATGTGCTATCATTAATTAAGAATATATAAAAATTAAAATTCATGTTTTATAAAAATTAAATTGATTCAAGTAATTACAATAAGACTGTAAATCACAGTAAAAGATTGAGTTAGACAAAAGTTAAAAATAATTGAGTGAGAGAGTTAAATTTAGTTACGTTGGTAAATTGAGTTAGGTAAAAGACAGTTGCCTACCGCTCTTCGCACATGTGAGGGTATGAGATAATTACAACCGTAAGATTAAAATAAAAAATTAATCACAGTCACTTTTTATCCCAAGTTAATTGCACACGTATAAACTGAGTTGTATTATATTATAGATTGTGTATAATAATTAATATGTATATGTATAATAATACATATGTTATATGTAGAATAATAAATACGATATTTTTAGATCGGATCGGGTTCTTAATAGATTGGATTTTGGTAAATTCATATCTGATATGTTAAGTAAATAGATTATTGAATTCAAATTTAAATTCATATCATTTGCCTTTTTCAAAAGGGTGATAATCGGGTCAATACCTTTTAGGAAAATTATTACCTCTCTGGTCCATTTTCTTTTTATTCAACCAGTAAAGTACACTTTTTGAGGTAAAATGTTGAAGATACCCTTAATGAATAAAAGATATGTGCACAAAGCCCCTGCCCAAAATTGGGCATCGTAATACAAAAGTTGGACATCAGAATGAATAAATTGGGCATCACAATGTAAAAATTGGCATCATTTGTATTTACGCCGGTGCATAATTTTGTCTTTCCCCATTAATGTTTTTGTGTCTCTCTCTCTCTCTCTGCCATTGGATTTATCTCTTTATATTCATTTCACACTTTACTATATTCAAAGCAATGACCTGAAAAATCCTCTCTCCTTCCCTCAGCCCCATCGTCGTCCTCTTCTATCTCACAATCTCATTCATTTTGGGACGACTCTTCCCCCACCCCGACCGTCTTCGTCAACAAAAACACCCACATCATTTGCCAATGCATCACTGGTAAAAATGGCATATTCCACGTTATGATGTGAGCGTCAAAGTATTCCATGCAAGCATTGCAATGTTGTCGGTAATGCATGGTTCTTCGGTTGCGTTTATGAAGGTGAGTATGGATGATGCCCCGTACCTTCGTAAGTTTGATTTAAAGATGTACAAGACCTATCAAAATTTATCTGATGCCTTACGGCAATATGTTTAGTTCCTTCACTATTGCTTGGGTCTCATTTTCTCTCTATATATTATATATGGAATATTGCAAATAGCATGAGATTTCATGGCTAGCCTTGTTTTGGATATGGAACCACGTGGATTCATTTTGAGTTTTTTAGATCCTCCAAAATACTCTATTAATTAGTCCATATTTTTTATTCCTAGCCACAACTCACATACATCACGGGGAGCTCGTAATGAACACCCACATCAAAGACTCTGAAAATGAACGACGCCACATCAAAGATTCCAATGCCCACATCGAACACTCTGAAAATGAATGACACTCACATCAAAAATTCTGACGCTCACATCGAAGACTCAAAAAATGAACAACGCCCCACATTAAAGATTTTGATGCCCATATCAAAGACTCCAAGCACCCTTCTTTGAAGGCAGAAAGACTCTCAAGTTCATCACTCAACTTATTAGATATCTTTTGGGCAAGACCATAGACCACCATTAGTTAACAAGCTATGGAAGTTCTAAAATTCGTGCTCAGGAATAAGATCCTCAATCGCCGATCATATGGAAAAAAGACGAGATTGCTAGTTCGTATTTTCGATTCTGTTCAAGGTGAACCTTCGGGCTTGGGAAGGCTACTATTCAAGGGAAATGACTAGTTATAGACAAGTATACTAAACAGAGGAAGATCTCAAGTAGTCACCTACTTATCATCTTTCTCCTAATAAGGAAGAAAATGAATGAATTCTATACGGAGGGACCAATTGGGAGCTTTTCGTCCTCAGACGTGGAAGATCAAGAATTTGAGGAGGAAAAGAAGCTAAAACTTGTGAGGTTGGAAATCTTTCAAAAACAAGCAATTATTCATTTTCAAAAACTGTGCTTAATTACAAGTTACAACCATTGGAGGTTGTTCCTCCGACATGTGTTCTTGGTGTCTTTTGGGAACAATTCAGTAAAAAATGAAAAACCAACACCTCTAGAACGCGTGAATTGCACCGTGACATTTGATTTGTGTATGCATTTTCACAAGCCAAAAAATCGCGTGAAACACCCCACTTTCTTCGTTCGCGTGTTCTGTGCTTTTTTCTTTTTTTTTTGGGTAATGCTAGGATCACTTTAATAGTACATAACTTTTCTTACAACTAAGCATTAAATTGGGAAAAAATGTTTTGAACAAAGACAACTTTACTCTTCTTCAAAGCTTAGTTGTAGAAAAAGTTGTAGAAGTAGTTGTAAGGCTAACAATGTTGAAATTTTTAACTTATAGTGGAACCCATAAAATGTCAAATAAGATGACACATTAGAAACAATATTATTTGGTACACAAATTTGAGTGCTCATTAAGACTCTTCTTTTTTTCCCTTTTTCTTTTGTTTGTTTGGCTTTTCTTTTAGATGGGTGTTGGAAACCGTTAATATCTTTTTGAGTAATCCTAGACCCATTCGATTAGTACTTAATTTTTTGCATTAAATTATATGACATCTTATGTGTTATATTGTTATTATAACTTTTTAAATTATAGTGAGGCTTATTAGAAACTACATCATTTGATATACAAATTTAAATATTCATTAAGTGGCTCTATCATTACTCCATCTTTTTACCTATAAATTAATTACCTAGATTTGTTTGTACAAAGTATTTACAATATGCAATCTATTAATTGAAATTATAAGTAAAATTTATTTGTTAGAAAAATATATAAATAAATGAGTGTAAAAGGTGAAGTGGGATCTATACATAATGAATGTAATGTTATTTGTAATTTGTACGAGGATGTGTTATTAGCAATGTTCTAAAATTGGCGAGCATCACTTACTCAAGTGTCTATAAATCAAACAAACCGTCCCCCGAGGCATAGCCGAGTGGTAAAAGGAGGGGGACATAAGATGCTGGAGGCATGCAGCGTGGGTTCGATACTTGGTGGAAGCACTTTGCTTTCTTTTGAGGTTGGACCTTGTATGTGTTATCAGTTGCACTGTTCTCAAACCCTGTATCATTTCGGGCACATCTCGCGATTTTCCTGGTAGTAGCAATGAGGGACCGAAACTACTACCCCAGGATTCAACCTGGTTAAAAAAATAATAATAATAAATCAAACAAACCAGTAAATAAATTGCGAATGTGAGCAATCGGTGCCAAACGATTGATATTTTGGCCAAATATAACGTCGTTTTGGTTAAAGGATCAAATAAATCAAACAATTTAAATTTTTTGAATTATGTATTGTAAATTTGTATGTTAAGGTATATGTGGAGTACTGATTTATAACTATATTTGTGTTTTCCTGAACTTTGGAATGCTATTGAATTGCTAGTTTTAATTTTAATCTTGTAATGTGGTGACTATTTTTAAATTATTTGGTGATATTTACTGCTTTCTATGTTCTGGACAAAGTGTCTTTATTTGAAAATCAATTTTTTTTAAGAAAATGACACTTTTAATAAATCATTAATAATAAAATAACATTTTTATATTTTAATTTTTTAAAGTAAACTCTTTAAATAAAACATCTCAAAATATAATAGTTGATTCTATGTCTAGAACGGAATTATTATTAATTAGTATATTTGAAAGTTTAATACTTGTTATTTAGATTATATTAAGAAAAAAATGAAAAACAAGGGTAATTATGACTCAATCTAGGCCTCGCTTAGGCGTCCTAGTTAGGTGTGTGTCATATGAATTTTAGAACACTAATTATCAGATAAATGTGTTATTAAAAGATTCAGTGGGACACTTCTTCTTCTCCCTTTTTTTTTACATATAATTCTTGTAATTTTTGAATTAATCAAATATTTTATTGGATGTTTGGACTAGTAACATGTATGACTTAATAATATTTGATCCGCCATAGGGATAGCCAAAATTTACGGGTTGATCACGCCACAATGATGGGGTGACTATGCTGGCAGTCCACGTAATGGACCGGAGCTGACGTGTTCGGCTCTTGATGGTCACGTCGGTGAATGTGGGTACCGAAAGTACCAAAACTGTTAGGATATCTGGGCTTGATGGTTGATCTTGGTTGATAAGTACCTGAAAGGAAGACTACCGTTAGGGTGCTGGGGGTTTCCCAACTACAGCCCTCCGGTGTGAGAGTCAGTAACAGGGTAATATGTGGTATGCCAGAGCTAGGCGTTCCCTTAAGCTTCCGGTAAGTGTTTTGAGAATAATCTCCCTTTGTGTCTTTTCTATCACCAGCAATATAATAAGTTTAGATATCAAGTAAATCTTACATTTCTTGAAGGAAAAGATTTCCTTTTATAGTAGCTTAGATTTGGAGTCATGATTGGTATGAGGGTCCCAACTGGTGGGACTTGTTCCCCGGTCGGCTTGCTGGCGATTCCTGAGTGGTCAACAGGTTGCGTGTGATGTATTGATTGTAGGCGGTTGAATAAGCCGATAAGATATAGTGGCTTGCATGGCTTGCTCGGCTCTTGTGGGGAAGGCACCTGGATGCTATGTACAGGCTACGGGCTAAACCTGTCTTATCCCAGATGAGTTGTCGGCCGAGCATAGGTGGTCCTCGCTCGTGTGATCGGGTGTTGATTCATGGTCGCCTATTCGGTTTCTGGCAGTCGGTGGTCGCTGGTACTTCATCGGCTGGTTAATGGTTGTCGATGATGATCGACTGGGGGATAGTCTTTGTCCTTTGGTAGGACCGGCTCAAGCCTAACTGGAATCCACGTGGTCGTTCCACGTAGGGGGACCCAGGTCGGGTCCCATCACGGGTGCATGTGGTTTGGTTTAGGTCAAAACCACGAACCGAACAACCCAACATTGATTCTAAAAAGTTCAAACCGAACTGAATAAGTATTCAAACCGAACCGAACCACTCGGTTTGGTTTGGTTTTGTGATTTATATAAATTATTTTTAATCAATTTAACCTACATTGAGAATAACAATAAAATAATATTTTAATTTAGAATTAACATCAAAATTAAAAAAATAACCTTATAAAAATAAATTATCATAAAGAAAATAATATAAATTCCAAAATAAACTCAAGCAATGAAAGAAATTATAATCCTCTAACAATCAAGATTTTATTTGGTTTAAAATGTATATATTTATACATACATACATACATACATACATACATACATACATACATATATATATATATATATATATATATATATATATATATATATATATATATATATATATATATATATATATATATATAAAATAACCAAAATTGTGAAACGAACTGAACTGAGTTATTTTTTAAAATTTGAAATCAAAATCGAGCCGTTTTCGACCAAAATCGAACCAAATCAATTGGTTTAATTTAATTCAATTTGGTTCCAACGATGGTTCCAATGTACACCCTCGCCGAAAATGTTAGCTTTTGTATCATTAGCATACTAGGGTGAGTATACAAGTTTCTTAAATTCATTCAGAAGTATAAATAAGTTGAGAAGCTTCATATTTGGTAGGAGTGAATCATCTTACTTATAAAAGCTAATAACAATATTTATTTCGTTCTGGGTAAAAGAATCTATAATTTTATTTTGGAAAGTTTCATTTAAAAAATTAACTTTTAAATTTTAAGGCATAAAATTGTTATTTTATTACTAATGAGCCGTTAAAATTATCATTTAGTGTAAGTGCTTGTTTGGTGGAGCGTTTTGACCAAAACGCTGGTAAAAAAACGCACTGTTTTCTCTTTAAAAGTGTTTTAATGCAGCGTTTTAAAACGCAACACAACGTTTTAAAAATGTGCATCGTTTTAAAAATATATTACGTTTTCAACTATTTTGTTTATAAAAATAGCGTTTTGAAATATATTTTTTTCCTCCTAAGGGGACATGGGAAGGGATCGAACATGAGGCTTCACCTCCTAAGGGGACATGTGAAGCCTCATGTCTACTACTGGACCACCTCGTTAGAGGCTTTTGAGATAGTTTTTCAAATATGTTTATAAGAAAAAAATTAAATTTTAAAAATATTGTGTTTTAAAAACATTGCGTTTAGAAAAAACTGTGTTTTTAAAATGCTGCAAGAGACGAGACTTAACTTTAAAATAGAAACTTGAAAACTTTTTGTTAGAAACGAAAACAGTAATAATTATCAGGCCGCAGCTACATGCAATTGCTACACCCTTTCACCATTGCCACAAAGGCAATTATCGGAGTTTGCTAATGCACGCACATACACACCTTCTGTCGTCATTCCATACCCATCCCGCCGTAATATATATGGGGAATTTTTTTGGATAAAATGGTTTTATTGATATTTTTTTTGATAAAATGGATTATTTTTATCTGACTTACCATATATTGGTAGGTTAACCTATAAGAGAACGGGGCTCTATTTTACGAATTAGGATCCGTAAAACGGTCTTACAAGAAGACCTACTATATAATCCACGTTCAGGACAAAGAGTTTACTATTTCATTTTGAGATGTTTCACTTAAAAATTTCGCTTTAAAAAATCAATGAATAAAAATATCATTTTATTATTAATGACTATTAAAAATGTCTTTAAAAAAAAAATTAACTTTTAAACACACTCTTTACCTGGACGGAAGGAGTATATATATATATATATATATATATATATATATATATATATATATATATATATATATATATATATATATATATATATATATATATATCCAATAATAGTATATTTCTCAACAAAGATTTATTTTCAATCATAAAAGAATTTTAAAAACCTTTCTTTCTTTTAAAATGGTTCGCCCTCTTTAGAGTTTCCACAATGGGAGCTTTTATCAACCTTTTAAAACTATTCTAGAGCCTTTTATTAATACTGGATGCCACAATGAACCTGTTTAAACCCACTCTATTCCTAAATTTTGCTAAGGCTCACTAGAAATATTGAGGGAGGCTTAGCAGAATAGTTACTCAAATTGTGTGAAAAATATGAATAAAAAAATTGAAAGTTATTGTGATACTTAGGTTTGTTAGTTGAGATGTGAGAGGTTTGAATTTTTTAGAGGATTGTATAAAGGGTGATTATTAGAGTGAATTATTTTTTAAAGTACTAAAAAAATATATAAAAAAAACAAAAACGAGGTAGATAAAATGTGGTATTGGGTGTTATTATTATGGTTGCTTTTAGCATCAATCAATCTTTCAAACCTTTCTTAATTTTTAATGCAAAATAAAAAGTAAGATTTATCCACTCGAATTGAATGAAAATTGATTGAAAAGAAAAGTGAGATAAGTTTTCAAAGTGTTGTAGGCCCGTAATTCTCCAAAAGATTGAAGATTTTCAAATTTATTGACGTATGACTAAATGATAAGAACAAAATCTCGAAAAAGTTTTTTAAATATGAGTAAATCGCAAGCAAATTCGTCTTATGAATTTTAATTCGTCTGTTGTAGTTTTACACTTTCATAATTCAACCTATTAATATATGGTAGATCAGATAAATATGATTTGTCTTACAATGCCCGTAAAACCGTTTTTAGCGATACCTTATCATTCAAGCGATAGCTAGACGCTCTAAAGCTAGAAACTAAGGTCTTGTTTGGCGCAGCGTTTTGAAAATACATATTTTTCAAAATTAAACATTTTTAAAACGCAACGCTTTGAAAATACAATTTTTTCTTGTAAACTGAAAGAACACGAGTAGCTAGGATTTTCCAAACTGCCTAATGCAGTTTCCAATGTAGCTTGTGAAACAATTACAATGGAAGTCACAATAGACATAATCAAAAATAACAAAAACAACGGAAGACTTAATACAAAAGCACGAAATTAATCACAAAAGTTTACCAAACAATCTACAAGCTTATACTTGTAGATCTAGCCTCATAGCCAAAAAGATTTCACTAAAAACGATGAATTGTTTTACAAAAACTATATGAAATCACACAAAAATATTCTCACAAGATAATTAATCTTGGAGAACAAAAACCCCACATAAACAAGTTAAACAAAAACGTGGGAAGAAATAAAATCAGCTTCCTTTAAACAAAATAGGAAGACAAAAACAGTTTCAGAACTTCTGATGTTACTGCCAATGTAGCTACATTGACGACATCGAGCCGTTATAAAAGCCTTGAACCGAACTTGGACCACGGTTTGTATGAATTTTATTCTCTTTCTGGAACTCTACAAGAACCACGAATCCCGGCTCCTGAATATATAGTTATGCGTTTCCTACACACACCCAAAAACAGTCCGTCTACTACAAGGAAAATGATTAGTTATTAAGGAAAAAATCCACCAACTTACCAATTCAATGGGATTTGATTACCAAATATGAAAGTGGTCAAGAATCTTGGTTTGACAAGGATTTATGCTAAGATTTTGTTACCAAAGATGATGAACCATAATCTAATAAAGGATTTTGTTACCAAAAATGACTCCTAGACTTTAGGATCAAGAAAACAAAAAATCTTCAGAAAAATTATGTTTCCAAAAATAAAACCAAAAATCTTTAGGAATATTTTTTT
Source organism: Codonopsis lanceolata (assembly GCA_013146195.2). Taxonomy (NCBI): domain Eukaryota; kingdom Viridiplantae; phylum Streptophyta; class Magnoliopsida; order Asterales; family Campanulaceae; genus Codonopsis; species Codonopsis lanceolata. The sequence continues at coordinate 122,180 of JABEVN020000027.1, read as the reverse complement.
TCCAAAAATGACTCATAAAGATTTTGTTTCCAAATATCAATCAAAAACTTTTTGACCAAGAAAGGTGAAAACAACACTAAAATAGGTTATGCCTATTTTACCCTTACAATCTCCCCCTTTGTTGAACATTTCTGGTCAAATCAAAAGACAAGTGTTTATTCAACACAAATCAAACCATCTAACATGCATTGGTTAGAAAATCTCATCTCCCCCTGAATTTGTACAAGGTATAAAGTCAGAAATCATATGATTCATCACCATCACCATAAACACTTGATCTCTCTCCCCCTATTTGACCGAAAAAGGAAGAGGGATAAACAATTTTTTAGGAATTCTCAAAAATCAAAGATTTTGAAAAACACAATGAAGTGTTCGCCAAGATATGATCACACCACTAGCAATAACTGAGCACCTCATATCCAAATTCAAAACCTCTTAGTTCCACACAAAAATTAGACAACCACTAAATATTTTTCAACATAGAGATTTTTGGAAATTGATTTGCACAGTTTATATTAGGACAAAATTTCACCAAGCTAATATCCTTGCCAATAATGTATGTCCTAAAATTTTATGCCTAAAAAACATGATAACTAAAAGCTAGGCAAAAGAATAAAATAAAAAAAAATTACAATCACACACAAGTGATAAAGACCAGATCAAAGGATGTAGTTCCTAATGTAGCTGCATTGAGAGAAACATTCGCCAAAATTGTGATTTTATGATCAATATTGCATTTTTTTTCAACCATATTTCTCTCCCAAGATCGTAAATTTTTCACAACAAAAATCCATAGGTATTTTATTTCCCTAGGAATATAGCTTTACTTTATTTCAAGCATATTCAACACATGCCACTAGGAACCTTTCACACTATTTACCAAGGGTAGCTACTTTACTTATTGATCAACCCACGAAATCCGAAGATTCATAGTCTCAAAAGAAAGGTGTCATAACTTTGTTCATAGGTAGCTCTTTTCCGTTAGGTAGCTTTCACAGTTTTTCAATTAAAGGGAGTCAATTTACTCAAGATCAACCCATGAGAACCTAAGTTCCATAGTACCTTGACAAATTGCAGCATCTCAAAAATTTCAAAAGGTCGCTCTTTCCTTTGTGGACTTTAAATATGTAAATTGTCAAGAACTGGGAGAGAGGGAGAATCATAACAATGAAATCACAACAGATTTTGAATGAAATTCTCAAGCAACCACAAGAGGTACATACATGTGAAACAATGATCTAGAGTGCCCTCTAAAGACAAAATGAAAGCATGCCTAAATTTTTTAATTTTTTTTTTATAACTAAGTGTAAAATCATATGGCACACAGAAACACAAGAGATTTCTAAAGATTGAAAAATCTCTCAAAAACAAGACACTTGGCAAATATATCAGCAAGATGATTTTCAGTCCCAACATGTTCAATGCAAACAATTTTCATATTCAACCAAGTCTCTAATAAAGTGGTGTCTTATATCAATGTGTTTTGTTCGAGAATGATGAACTAGATTTTTGTGCTAAGCAAAATGCATAGGTGTTATCAAAATACAGAGTTAACACATCAATGTATAAAATAATATTTTAATTTATAATTAACATCAAAATTAAAAAATAACCTTATAAAAATAAATTATCATAAAGAAAATAATATAAATTCCAAAATAAACGCAAGCAATGGAAGAAATTATAATCCTCTAACAATCAAGATTTTATTTGGTTTAATATGTATATATTTATACAGAATATATATATATATATATGAAAAATAACCAAAATTGTGAAACGAACTGAACTGAGTTATTTTTTAAATTTTGAAATCGAAATCGAGCCGTTTTCGACCAAAATCAAGCCAAATCAATTGGTTTAATTTAATTCGATTTGGTTCCAACGATGGTTCCAATGTACACCCTTGCCGAAAATGTTAGCTTTTGTATCATTAGCATACTAGGGTGAGTGTACAAGTTTCTTAAATTCATTCAGAAATATAAATAAGTTGGGAAGCTTGATATTTGGTAGGAATGAATCATCTTACTTATAAAAGCTAATAATAATATTCATTTCGTTATGGGTAAAAGAATCTACAATTTTATTTTGGAAAGTTTCATTTAAAAAATTAATTTTCAAATATTAACGCATAAAATTGTTATTTTATTATTAATGAGACGTTAAAATTATCATTTAGTGTAAGTACTTGTTTGGTGGAGCGTTTTGACCAAAACGCTGGCAAAAAACGAATTGTTTTCTCTTTTCAAATGTTTTAATGCAGCGTTTTAAAACGCAGCGTTTTAAAAATGTGCAGCGTTTTAAAAATATGTTGCGTTTTCAACTATTTTGTTTATAAAAATAGCGTTTTGAAATAGTTTTTTTTTTCCTCCTAAGGGGGCATGGGAAGGAATCGAACCTGAGATTGTGAAGTCTCATGTCTACCATTGGGCCACCCCATTAGGGGCTTTTAAAATAGTTTTTCAAAAATATTTACGAAAAAAAAATTACATTTTAAAAATACTGCGTTTTTAAAACGCTGCACCAGACGAGACCTATCTTTGAAACGAAAGTTGAAAACTTTTTGTTAGAAACGAAAACAGTAATAATTATCCGGCCACAGCTACATGCAATTGCTACACCCTTTCACCATTGCCACAAAGGCACAAAGGCAATTATCGGAGTTTGCTAATGCACGCACATACACACCTTCTGTCGTCATTCCATACCCATCCCGTCGTAATATATATGGGGCAAAATTTTGGATAAAATGGTTTTATTGATATTTTTTTGATAAGATGGGTCATTTTTATTCGATTTGTCATATATTGGTAAGTTAACCTGTGAGAGAATGAGGCTTTATCTTACGAATTAAGATCCGTAAAACGGTCTTACAATAAGACCTACTATATAATCCACGTTCAGGATAAAAAGTTTACTATTTCATTTTGAGATGTTTCACTTAAAAATTTCGTTTTAAAAAATCAATGCATAAAAATATCATTTTATTACTAATGACTATTAAAAATGTCTTTTTTTTTTAAAAAAAGTTTTAACTTTTTAACACACTCTTTGCCTGGACGGAGGGAGTGTATATATATATATATATCCAATAATAGTATATCTCTCAACAAAGATTTATTTTCAATCATAAAAGAATTTTAAAAACCTTTCTTTCTTTTAAAATGGTTCGCCCTCTTTAGCATCAATCAATCTTTCAAACCTTTCTTAATTTTTAACGCAAAATAAAAAGTAAGATTTATCCACTCGAATTGGATGAAAATTGATTGAAAAGAAAAGTTGGTTAAGTTTTCAAAGTGTTGTAGGCCCGTAATTCTTCAAAAGATTGAAGATTTTCAAATTTATTGACGTATGACTAAATGATAAGAACAAAATCTCAAAAAAATAATAATAATAATAAATATGAGTAAATCGCAAGCAAGTTCGTCTTATGAATTTTAATTCGTCTGTTGTAGTTTTACACTTTCATAATTTAACCTACTAATATATGGTAGATCAGATAAATATGATTTGTCTTACAATGCCCGTAAAACCGTTTTTACCGATACCTTATCATTCAAGCGATAGCTAGACGCTCTAAAACTAGAACCTAAGGTCTTGTTTGGCGCAACGTTTTGAAAATAAATATTTTTTAAAATTAAACATTTTTAAAACACAACGCTTTGAAAATATAATTTTTTTTCTTATAAACACGTTTGAGAAATTATTTCAAAACATTATTTTCATAAATAAAATAATTATAAACAAAACATATTTTTAAAACGTTATATTTTAAAATGATACATTAAAATACTTTTAAAAAAATTTCTATATTTTTATTAATATTTTGATGAAGACACCTTACCAAACATACACTTAATGTACATCACTTAAGCCCAAAACAGAAAGAGGAAGTAAATTGCAACAAAGTCGAAGTTCGAACTTGAATTAAGAAGGCCGACAACGCATGTTGTTGTGGACCAAATAAAAATTATTGAAAATTCAGTGAACGGTTGGTATAAGCTCACGGCCTTATCATTATGATGAAAAGTCTTATTCGTGTACTTATAATAATATATTAATATAAGTATCTTTCCATACATGATTGATTACATAAAAATTGTTTTGTTTTAAATTTATATTTTAAGATAATGTTATTATCATTTTATCGTTATTTTTTCTTCATATTTTAGTAATTGGTCTTATATATATGAGATTTAAAAAAAATTATAAATTATATCAATATAATCAAAAGTCAATTGTTTATCCTTAATTTGAATATAAGTGTAAAACATGATAATAATTTTGGGATGAATAAAGTGTCTATTAAAAAAAAATCTTTTTGAAATGTTATTCTTATTAATCCCTCTGTTTTTAAAATTTGTCATCTTTGACCCGACATACCATTTAAGAAAAAAAAATTAATTGTATTATAAATATTGGTAAAATGTATAATTTCCTTTAATGCCTTTAAGTATATGGTCATAATTAAAATATGTTTAAAAAATTAAGGGTAAAATAGTAAAAAAATTAAATTTTTTAAAGTGGATAATTATTTAAAAAAAGAAAGAAGGCCATAATTTGAAATATTTTGTATTGATTTAAGGAAGAGAGGATAATCTATAATACAATATAGCTCATAGTTGACTAAAGCTATTTAGGAACTGAGATTGATTCTTTTACTGAGATCCTACGGTTATTATCACTCCTTGAGTTCACATGTGTGAACGGTGGTTGAGAAACTACCCCCTCTCTCTCCAACTCCCTCACTATTCACGGATGGTGGACGCTAATCCTTCCTCCACCAAACTCACGTTCCTTTTCTTTTCAATAATTTAATTAATTAATCAATTTTATGCAAAAAAATCGTAAGTTTTGTAATTTCAAATATTTTTCTTTTTTCTTTTTAAATGTTATCATAATTAACTTACACAAATTATAAGTAAATATTAATTTATTTCCACATTATCTGTTTCATTTATTGATAAATTCAAAAACTGACGCCGTGTCATTAGTACAGACAAAAGTATTAGTATAATACTATTCGACCTTAAGAGATAGTCCATTGATAGAGTTAGGATTTTATAAAATGTAAAATGTATCTTTTTTCATGTTCCTTATGGGAAAGATATTTAAAAAAAAACTATTATATATAATTAAATAATTAATCGTTTGTCTATCTTCTGCAGTGACCTTATCCCGAAATAGTCGTGACTGGTGAGTAGTACAAAAGCACTGAAAAGATTGGAATATAAGTACGGAGATCGTCCACCTCAATTTATCTTTCTCTCTCTCTTCATACAGCCTGTCAATTATGGACTTATTAGATCGAGACCAAAACAAATACACGTTCTATTTATTATTAGGAGTTAGGTACCTTTTTAGCATGTATCCAAAAATACGGTACCTTTTTAGCATGAAATAATTAATCATACATTTATACTCTCGGCAGCTAAATTATTGTTATGTTTCCTTAATGTATTGATTAAAAAATATATTTAATTATTAATATTATTTCATTGTGTTATTTTTTAAAAAGTTTATGAACACATTCAACCATCATTAAAGTAATATGAAAAAATAATAATAAAATCATAAAACTACTTTCAAAAAAAGATAACTACAAACAAGATAATATTTTTGAAACAAATAAAAAAGAAAAAAACTTAATGAGCACGCACAACCATCATTCTTAAATTATTGTCTCAATATTTTTAGAATAAGTTTTTATAAGATGGTCTTACAGATCTTAATTCATAAGACATAGCCTCACTCTATCACAGCTCAACCAATTATCACACGATAAATCGAATAAGAAGGATTCATCTTACAAAAAATGATCGTAAAACCGTATTACATACCTAAATTTTTGTCATATTTTTATTCCTACTTTTTTATGTACCAAAAAATAAAAACATGAATAACATTTTTTAAGACAGGTTAAGTTATGATGTGTCCGACCCAAATTTGATCACGTGAAAAGCACATGAGACCACCATATGTCATTCACGAGCTCAAAAACAAAGGCTTGCACGAGTATCGAGCATAACAGACAAGATGTCCGACCAAGAATCACATGCCTCTCTGACCAAATGACCATGCCCAGGGGACACATGCAAGCAAACATTGTTTGCCTGGGCAGGCCACGCCCACCGGGTCAAGTCTGCCGGCCATCGAACAGCTTATTCTTAGAGCCCACGGCAGTCATAAGGATTCTTTCTCCACTGAAACTTTCCTTTATCGCTATGGAAAATCATGTAGATTTCACCCCCACGCCTACAATATTTTAGGGATGCTCCCCTAACCTTAATAGGTGACCATTTACCATAATCCTATATACGTCTTTCCATAAACCCTAAATAAGATACGCACACTTTTACATACCAAAATTATGTCAAATTACTTTCTCTAATAAAATAACTTACTCTCACGCAAGAAGGGTTTCGCGAGGCCTAACATTGCACTCCTTCTAAGGTGTTCTTTGTGATTTTGACATGTTTTGAGGAAGTTTCAACCCAACAAATAAGTCCATATATCCTACGAATCATATTGAACAACCCTAAACTAGTTAAATTGTATATTGCCTCAATAAAAATGAAGACTGCACGGAATGGATTAAGTATTAACTAAATTTTAAGCACCCCTTCTTCCACACCAAAGGGCAATACAAAGAATCAACAAAAAAAAAAATCCTTCTTAGCCATGGGGAATGAAATAGGTGGTGAACTAGAAAGAAAAAAAAAAGAATACACTAGAAAAATGAGATTGTATTTGTTGGTCCACAACACAATTGGACAATCTGTGTGCTCATTGCCTTATCCCTGCAAACTGCCAGCATTTCAATGTTCATAAATGGGCAACCGAATAATGTCATAAAAGCCTAATTTTATTTATGGACATAAACAAATGATTTTTATTTTTATTTTTTTGAGTTTTAATGATGGAAAATGTGAGTAACATGTTTATTTATTTTTTTGTAATTTGGGTATGTTAATTGACATATTGGTGAAACATTGTTGATGATAGGGATGAGCAGAAGTTTTCCGGAACCGGATCAGACCAATAGAACCGGACCAGACCAGTCAAAAATGGACCGAACCAATACTTTGGATTGATCCTGGATCTGAATTTTTACAGAATCAGACAATTGGGTCGGTCCCCGGTTTCAGAAACCAAAAACGCAGAACCGGATCGGACCGAATCAATGTTTATTTATTATTATTTTATTATATGTAATATACTAATATATATATATATATATATATATATATATATATATATATATATATATATATATATATATATAAATTGATAAGAAGATAATAAAAGAGATACAACTTACAACCTAAAGAAAATATATAATAATTTGATTCAATATTCAACAAAGTTTCCTTATTTGATTAAAGAGAAAATAAGAGGAAAAACATTGTTCTTCCCTATTAATTAATTTTCTGCCTCTTTTTGTGATTACAAACATTATTAGTTTGAATGATTGTTATCTGTAAATTAATTAAATTAACCATAAGGGGATCGGAGAGGAAGATGACTTGCAATAAATTTCCTTACAACTTTCTTTTTCATTTCTCTTTATTAATTTGGAAGTAATGATTTTTACCTTTAGTTTATTTTCACAAGAACAACGAACCCAACAAAATGTTGTATGAAGGAAGAACATGATTTGATTATTAATCATTGTTTTTTAGAAAATCTAGTTATCCTCTTGATCAAAAATACGCATCGTATTGGTCCGGTCCTATTTCTCATACGTCTTCAATTGGTTCTGGACCGGACCAATGTATTGGTTCTCAGACATATTGGGTTGGTCTTGGTTCTATATTTTTTAAGAACCGAACTATTGGTCTGGTCCTGGTTCTCTCAGTTTTCCAAAAAAGTGGACCAAACCGGACCAAACTCAACCCTAGTTGATGAGAGTAGAATAAGGGCAGTGGTGGATTATAATTTAGATTTTAAAATTATAAAAAAACAAAAGATTTTTATTTTCTAACTTTTGATAATTATTATGAAATACTTGTCTTTGATGAGGGGGCCTCTGCATTTAGTGTTAGTTGTAAGTTGTAGCTTGACAGTTGACATAACTCTACATGTATGCAAGTAGAGTTCAGATATTTTGTATCACTTGTGTGTATTATTAGTGTATTATTTTTATTTTCACCATTATATTTTAATCATTACATTTCAATTAATGATTAAGATAAAAAATGATATATCAATAATACACATAAATGATACAAGAGATATAAACTCATGTTAACAAGGTCTGATTTCGTATTTTGGTAGCTATACTATAAATGATCGTTGGACTCCTTCCAATTTTGAGCTGGACGACAATTATGTACGGTCACATCAAGTCGTACAATATTTTACTTACCAAAATTATCTAACTTTAAAGCAACAGAACTAATTCCTTAAATTTACAAATATTATACTTAGACAAAAACTTTAATAAAACTCCCTTATAAATATCTAGAATTAAATAATAATTTGGTTCCGGGACATGTTGAAAATCAATGTTTTGATCTCCGGACAAAAAAACAATAGAATTTGATCCTTGGACATGTCTTTTTGGACCAATTTACCCCTACTCTCATCGTTAGAGTTACATTTCCCGTCAAATATTATATAAAATATCAAAAATACCCTTAAAAGTTAATCTTCAACCCATCCATTCTCATATATTGGTCTCCGATGAGATGTCCACCTCTATTCACCATCTCCTCCGTTACATCCGGCTGCTCCGTCACCCAAACCTCTATTTGGCTACAACAAAGGCCCTATGACATCTCTAGTGCGTCGAGTGAAATTCCGGCGACTTCAGATGCGGCGATTGCAGCGGCGGCAGCCTCTTGACGACGACGGAGCTTCTTGGTCTTGGTGACTTCTTTCTTTGAAGGTTGTTTGCTATGTTATTCTGGTGGTTGTTGCGAACAACAATTGGGTGCCCCGCTAGATCCATATCCAAGCGAGCAAATATCTGAGCACTGACGGCAAACAGCCTCCTGCAATGCGTTCCATCCGGCGGCATTTCGGAGTGAAATGTCGCACTGATTTAAAAGCGTCACGAGTTGTGAAGGCATCATTGATTCAAACAAATGAGATGGAGAGGAGTTTCACTTGTTGATGGTCACGACGGCCGAGGACTCAGATATTTGGTCTGGAGACGCTCGCTTAATGGAGTCGCTCTCGGTCTATATCTGAGAAGGATCAGCGAGTCGAGGGAGGTTCGAGACGAGTCGAGAAAGGTTGGTGTGATTAGCTACAACAACAACGTAGTGTATAGGGCTGTGGGAATAATCCTCCGGCGTAATCGATGTCGGTGACGATGAAGACTTGGACATAATATTTAATTAGGATTTCCTCTTTGACCTTTTTTCTTCTTTGGGTTAATTTGACTACTTTTTTCTTCTTTTTAGGATTAATATAATATTTAATTCTTTTTAGGATTAATATAATGTTTGGAATATAACTCTATATCTCCAACTGAGAGTAAGCATGTGCTTCCCATGTGCTTGTTTAGACCAAGGGGATTCTCGTCAATTAAAAGCAAAACAAACGGCAAAACTAACGCTAACGGTGGGAGGGGCAAATTGGTCCAAAAATACATGTCCAGAGACCAAATTCTATTGTTTTTTTGTCCGAGGACCAAAAATTGATTTTCAATATGTCCAGGGATCAAACATTATTTTAATCCAAATATCTATAATACAATACAGTTCAGTGTTGCACATTTACAATTGATTTGGGATAAAAAGATATCAGGATTTACTATTTTATGGTAATCCAACGACCAGTATTTTCTTTAACTCTCACATGTGCGAAGCTCGTTACCAATTCCCTTCTTCATGTGATTTATTTTGATTTACTGTTTTATAATTAGGATTTGTTGTTTCACAACTAGGTTTTACTAATTAAAAAAATATTTAATTTATAGATTTTTAATTAATTTTTTGCTAAAATTAATTGCTCTTTTATTGAGATATTACGGTTTTACAGTTAATATTTTAAGGTTTTACGGTTTTACGGTTTAATAATTTTATGGTTGCGAAAATTTGTATTTGCATTTTTTTATTTTTTTCGTATACAAATTTAAAAATTTTAAAAAAATCGTAAGTTTTGTAACTTAAAATATTTTTTTTTTCTTTTTAATTTTTGTCCTGTCCATTTTTTCCGGCCCGCAATTTCGTATACAAATTATTAATTAATCTTTCCGTTCCGGACAAAGAGGCTCTATTTGAAAGTCAATTTTTTTTAAGAAAATAATATTATTAGTATTTCATTTCTTTAGTATATGCTTCATTTATTGATAAATTCTTAAATTGGCGTCGTGTCATCGGTACGGGCAAAAGTACTACTCCCTTCGTCCCTAAATTATCGTTCTCCTTTTCTTTTTCGTCCGTCCCAAAATAATTGTCTACTTTGAAACTTACATTTTTAGAACATCACTTTTATCACTTTACCCTTACTTTTTCACTCTACTTTAATTATGAGTCACATGCATATGGACATTAAAGGAAACTACACAACAAACCAATATAAATAATCAAGTCAATTGTTTTTTCTTTAACTATGCATCAAGTCAACTTAGACGATTATTTAGGGACGGAGGGAGTAATCTATATTACAATAGAGCTCATTCTCACACATGTGCAAGTGACTAAAACTATTTAGAGATTGAGATTAAATTATCTTTAAAAAATTAATGGTTGGGATTCACTCTCACATTCACATGTGTGAGAGTAGTTATCCACGTTTAACTCTCTATTTTCTCTCACCATGTTATAAAGTTACCCCCTACAATTAATATTATGAGCAGTCACACCCTGAGATTAATCTTATAAATCATTACCCCTTACAATACAACAACATTATATTAATATAATCTCACAATAGAGCTCAATTGGATTAATCTTCTAAACCATTATCTCTTACAATACATCAACCTTATATTAATATAATCTCACAATAGAGCTCAATTGATTGAATAAGACTATCTGACCATGAAGATTGATTCCGTCGAAAAATCAAATGTTCATAGATCAGTTATATATAACTCTTTGCAAACAACCTCCCTCAACTATGAGTAGAGTTCGAATAGCGCCTCTCAACTACCACTTGAAGTAATGTACCCCTCAACTGTAACATTTTTTTTTAAATCGCACCTTCTATTTAGACGTTGACGTTTCAATTGACGAAATCAAATATATTGACACCGTACTATAGACACGAACACAAAAATCTAGTATTTTATAAGACAGATCTTTTATCCGATTTTAAAACCTTCTTACATTATATTTATAGGACACCTCCTGCCAAGTTGAGATCTCCTGGTGTACTTGAGATCTCAACTTTTGCACAAACTTTAATCAATGGTGAACAATTTAGGTGGAATTGATTCACGATTTAAAAAAATACATTTGATTTGATTATTAATATTAGTTAGATATATAATGTAGCTCATAATTAAAATATGATATAAAAAGTAAATTAAAATTAAAATAGCAAAAGTATTGTCCTAAAAAGAAAATTTTCAAAAAAAAAATAATTACTTTGAGACAGATAAAAAAGAAAAACAAGACAATAATTTGAAGACAAATTGAGTAATTTACTAAGAATAGAAAACTTATGAGGAATTATGGTCTGGATTGTAAGTACAATTTTGGAAGATACCTTAACTTGTAAAACTTTACAACAATTGACAGGTAATGGTGCCTTGGATAAATAGACTCCTAATCTGTTATGGCTGTGGTTCGTCCGTTCGTCTGTGTTTTACATATCAAAATCAGTTACGCAATTATCTCTGGTTTCTCCCTCCGTTAACTTTTTATTAAAAAGCTTTTCAGAGCCTATGATGGGGGCGTGGCGTTGTCCGTTCACCAAAAACACTAATCAAGGTTCCGTCTTTTTTACGATTCAATAGCGGTAAAAATATGTGTATGAAGATCTTACGAATTCTAAATTTATCTAGTTCCAAAAATGATAAAAATAATATTTTTAGAGTTAACACCATCAAAGAAGACTATGAGTTATCCAGAAAAAACAAGTCAATATAAGAGAAGAAAACTGGTTAAATATTGGATAAAAGGGGCTAAAACTCGCGGGTCAACCGGACCCGACGAAGAAACACACAAGTCGAGCACTAGCTGACGGGCCACGTGTTACATGGTGGAGGCGCCAGCGCATTAATGAATATTTTTATAATTGCTCAGGTGCCCTCCTTGTTCCAGATCGTGTAGTGGTGTCAATTTTCATTAAAATACAAAATGACACTTTTAATGTCGATCATGACGGTTTTCATTCATAATGTAAATAAACACTTCTAAGGCCAAAAGTAACATATTTAATGCTAAAAAGTGACTTTTAATGTTATAAAGTGACACAATTTCGCCGTTTTACACCAGAAGTAATGGTTTTCATTTATAATGCAAAATAGATACTTTTAAGACTAAAAGTAACACATGTAATGCTAAAAATGATTTTTAACGTTATAAAATGATACTTTCACCGCTTTACGCAAGAAGTAATAGTTTTCATTTATAAAGCAAAATAACATTTTATTTTTATTTTTCAAAGTAAAAATGATACATTTAAGGTTAATATTACACATGTAAGTCCAAAAAAATGATATTTTTTTAGGTAAAAAAAGTACTGATAATTTTCATTAAAGATATAAAGTGACATGTTTAGGGCTAAAAGTGACACATTTTATGTTAGGGGTGACACTGCAATTTCCAAAAGGCGAGGGTTGCGCTAAGTTTCTGAATCTTGACCCATTTAAAATGGATAGTTTGGTTTGTAATTTTGGAATTTTTGTTCCTTCTATTATACTCCTTCCGTTTTCAAATTATTGTCTCCTTTGATCCGATACACCATTTAAGAAAAAAATAATTGACTGTATTATAAACATGGGTGAAATATGTGGTTTTCTATAATGCCTTTAAATATGTGACCATAATTAAAGTATGTATAAAAAAATAAAGATAAAGTAGTAAAAATATTTTTCTAAAAGGGAAATTTTTTAAGTTGACAATTATTTTAAAACATACGATAATTTGAAGACGGAGGGAGTATATATTTTATATTTTTTTCTTACTTTTTCAATTTAATAAAAATCAAGTCACTAAATAATCAAGCCAAACACATAGTGGCGAATCTATGCTTTATGCTTAGGGGGCAAGTGTCTCACTGAAGTTTTTTTTAAAAAAAAAAAATTATACACTACAAAACAATATTGTTTAAATTTTATTTTTATTTTTAAGTAATAGTTAATATTAGTGACACCGTTGAGATTTATTTTTAGATTCGTCAATGATGACAAATATTTAGTGGTTTTAGGGAATCACTCAAGCTATTGATCTCGTGCATGCTCCAAAATTAATCAAGAGGTTTGAAACTGACATGATACTACAAAATTTCAAAACCTTTTGCTTTAACCACATTTAACTTCCCACGACAATTTTAGAATTTTTTTTTTATTTTAAAATTAGTTTTGGAGCACCGCCTCTAGGGCTGCTACGTACTTATTTGTTTCATATTTATCTTAATATGTTTTCATATTTATCTGGTAATTAGTCTCCTGGTTACAAGTAATCATCTATGAAAAATTTATAAAGTAGTTCTCTTGAAAGATCGTCTTAGAATCTTAATTTATGAGACGGAACTTTATACTCTTACAACTCAGTCTATCAACACGTGATGAGTCAGGTCAAGATGATGTATCTTACAGAAAACTAGATCTTCGTGCCCGTGCCTATAGCACGGTGCCAGTATATATGATTTCATTGAAACGATAATGTCTAAATAGAAAGTGCGATTTTAAAAAAATGTTACAGTTGAAGGAGTACATTGCTTCAAGTGGTAGTTGAGGGATGCTATTCGAACACGACACATAGTTGATGGAGGTTATTTGTAAGGAGTTATATGTAACTGACACATGACCGTTTGATTTTACGGCTGGAATGAATTCCTCTCGCTAGATAGTCTCGGTTGATTGAATGAGCTCTATTGTGAGATTATATTGATGTAAAAGTGGTATTTTATAAGGGGTAATTTTTGAAAACATAATATTAATTGTAGGGGGTGACTTTGTAATAATGAGTTAAAAGTGGATAACTATTCTCACACATGTGAATATGAAGGTGAATCACAACCGTTAAATTTTTTAACATAATTTAATCTTAACTTCTAAATAGCTTCAGTCAATTATACATGTGTAAATATGAATTTTATTATATATTAGATATTTATAAGACCACATTACGTAAATTTTTTTTATCAAATATGTATATATGTATTTCCAAGCAATAGTAAAAGTGAGTAACAATTAGGGGTGTAAATCGGAACCACCGAAACACGAAACCGAACCGAACCGAACCAGTCGGTTTGGTTCGGTTTTGGTCGAAAACGGTTCGGTTTCGGTTTCATAAATTGGGAAACCACACGGTTCGGTTCGGTTCATGGTTTTTGGTATCGAACCAAACCACGCTATATATTTTTATTTTTTTATTATATAATATATATTATATTACATATATTAACTATTTTGAACCTTTGATTTATTCATATATACACGGATACTAAACCAAACAATATTTTGATTGTTAGAGAACTATTATTTTTTCCATTGTTTGTGTTTATTTTAGAATTTGTATTGTTTATTTATGATAATTTGTTGTTAGTAGCTTATTTCCTAATTTTGATGTTAATTCCAAATTAAAATCTTATTTTTATTGTTATTTTCAATGTTGGTTACTTTCATTAAAAATAATTTATATAAACCACAAAACCGAACCAAACCAAACCAAACTGAGTGGTTCGGTTCGGTTCCAAGTGTTACTCGGTTCGGTTCGGTTTGAGATTTCTGGAACCACTCGGAGGCAGTTCACTTTATGATTTTGACATAAACTAAACCAAACCGAACCATTTACACCCCTAGTAACAATTCCTCAAACTTCCTCCCCTCCTTAACATTCTTTAGCGTCTTGATAGAAAAGTACTCGATATTAATTTCATTTATATGATTGGATATGTTTTAATTATAGAGGTTAGAAATGACCAAAATGACAAAAAAAAATTTAATGCAATGACTAAACGCCAAATATGATAGAATTTTGGTGCATGCATGGTAGTACTTATGTTTCTTGTCATACCACACAATATGACCAATTAAAATAACGCGTCTTCAAATTTTCTTTGTGACACAAAGAGAAAGAGAGATACACTTGTGATACAATAAATCTCAATTTTAACATAATGTACGGTTGTAATAAAAGCATCACTCATTTCAAAAGAAGTTCTTCAAAATAATTTATCAGAATTAAATAATAATCTCCTAATTAACTTTGCTTGAATTCGTCGCAACTTGCAATGTGTGTGGGGTGGAATGCACCTATTCCTTTCATGATTTCATCTCTGTCTTTAGTTTGATTCAACTTGCATGAAAAGGCTTTGACTGGAGGAGTCTTTTTCTTCCCTTTTTTAAGTTATATAAATAACTATCAATATATTTTCCAAACACTGTCGTGTTTGATCGGTGCATAAATAAAAAAAAAATCGATTTTGTTATAAATATTATTAAGATAAAGTTTAATTTTTTAAAATACTCATACGGGAAAGTCAGATTCATCAATTAAAAGAAAAATTCAATTAAAATACAAAATAAAAAATTAAAGTCAACATTTTTTTAAAATGACCAAAAGAGGATAGATGTTTTTGAAGAAGTACAACTCCTTCCGTTTTAAAATATTTCTCATTTTTTAATCTATTTTTAAATAATTATTTTCTTCTGAATCTTCCATTTTAGAAAAACACTCGTAAATGATGTACCGGATAAAAAATTAGAAACGGAAGAGTATAAGTCAAACGATACCAACCTCGATGGAAGTGACGGCTACGAGGTACATCCGTTGAATAATATATAAAGAAAATCTAAGTCCCTTTCTACTTGAAATTTCCTGGAATCAACCACCCCCTTTCCTTTTGCTTGTTTTTTACTTTTTAAAAAAGAGATGGTCTCCAGAGGAGTCCGTAGGTGATTCGGACTCCTCGGGATTGATCACATTACTCAATTCAATTCAAGTAAAGATTGATGTTCTAAATCTCTTTTTCAGGTGAAAGATGATTTAGAAACTCAAGACGATTTTGTCCAATCATTGGAAACCGAAGTTTGAACAGCTACTTTTACCAACATTGAAGAGTCCGTATGATCAAACTCACTTTCTTACACTTCAACTTATTAATACATGATCAGTTGAATTATAAAAATATATCTTACAGAAAATATTTGTAAAACGATATTTCTTAAGTTTTTGTCTTTTCAAACCCCCTTTCTCTTTTCAGGCTTCTTTTCACATTAGTTTTAATTATTTTAAAAAAATGTGAGAAATAAAGAGAATCAAGTGAAAAAAAAAGGGAGTCAAAAACTAAACTCCAAAGTCTTTAGGGGTTTGTTCACAAAGCAAGATTTTAGACCTTTGGTTTTTATTTGTTCATTTTCTATTTCGGTGTGGTGGAGGTCTAGACTGCTCATCGCTCCGACATCTCGGCTTCCGAATCTCACTCTCTCCGATTGGTGGACGGTGTGTACCTACGACCCTTCGAAAGGTTTTCCCTCTTGTTGAGGATGGGGTGCAATTTTCCAGCAACATTGACGGTGAGTCTAATTGAGGAAATAATTGCAAGCCAGTACCTTTTGAAAAAATTATAACCTCTCCAGTCCACTTTCTTTTTATTCAACTAGTAAAGTGTTTTTTCATTAATTTATTCCAAAATACAATTTTCTCTGTCATTCTCTCTCTCTCACCCTCTAACGAATTCAAATTTCTGCACTCTCTCTCTCTCTCTCTCTCTCTCTCCCTCCTCGGTATTTATCGTTCAAATTCAACGCCACCTTAAATCATGCTACCTCTATTTTGGAGCATACCCAAAAGACTGCAAAATTCTAGCTCGAGAATTCATACCCCACGTTGAAGGAAAAATCTTGGAGGAAGTAATAAATGAGTGCTTGATGGATATAATCAGTAGAAGCTTGGTAATGATAAATCATCAACTAGTTTATGATTTACAATGAACTATCTAGTAGTTTGATACATCTCAGTGGTTTATGATTTACAAGTATTGGTCTCATTCCAAGTGTGTGCAGCTAACCCAATTGGTGAGCTTGACTTGCCATTAATGAGTTACTTTGTGTAGTAATGCTCTCACCACCCTATGGATTTTCAGCCACTGAGTATCATCTCTTCAATTGGAACTCCTTTCGTTTCACGTAGAAAGAAGTAGACAAAGATTGGAGTTGGAGCCTATGACACAAACATCGGGCATCGCAAAAGGTACAATGTAGAAAATACGGGCATCGCAAAACTCCGATGCATAAAATACGGGCATCGTAAACTCTGACGCAACCATTGCCCTTGGCTCTATGTCTTCCCCTTCAATTAGCGGTGGCGATGATCACTCAACTTAGGCTCCTTATGCTGCCTCTATTTCGCGATTGACCGCATTACTCAGTTCAATTCAAGTAAATATTGATATTCTAAATCTCTATTTCAGGTGAAAGATGATTTAGAAACTCAAGGCGATTTTGTCCAATCATTGGAAACCGAAGTTTGAACAGCTACTTTTACCAACATTGAAAAGTTGGTGGTATTCGTGAACTGGCTGGACGAGGAACTTTCCTTCTTAGTATACCTTTGAAATGTTGTTAGTTACTCCGATTAAGGTCTTTTTCGGAAAGTATAAATTTACCTTTTCTTTTCTTTGCTTGATTATTTGTTATGAAAGGTTGACAAGCGAGCAGTCCTCAAGAGTCCGAACATAATGGAGATGTAGGATGAAAAAGAGGGGAAGAAAGAGAAAAAGTTAAAACACTCATCATCATCAATCATATTTCAACTTGTAGGTTCCCACTCACCGTTCTCTTTTTTTTGTGCACTACAAGGCACGATATTGCATTACGATGCCTAATTTGTGTATTGAGATACCCAATTTGTGTATTGCGATGCCCAACTTTTGCATTGCGATTCCCAGATTTTGTATTGCGATGCCCAATTATGAGCAGGAGCTTTGTGTGCGTGTCTTTTATTCATTAAAGGTATCTTTGATATTTTACCTCAAAAAATGTACTTTCACCGGTTGAATAAAAAGAAAGTGGACTGGAGAGATTATAATTTCTCTAAAAGAGACCGGCCCGGTTATCACCAATATTTGAGTCATTTAATTGTCAAGGTTATTTGTTGGGTTTTTTCGATTGGTTGTTTTTGTAGTTTTGGGCTTGTTTGGTTGATCTGGAATTGGTTGGGTTTGGATCAAGTTGTTTACGTTGGGTTTATTCTTGGGGTAAATTCGGGTTGGTCTTTTATTTTTTAATTTACAATCACTACAGTCCACCATGTTTTTTATTAAACCAAAAATAACATTTTTAGGAACGAAAAAACTATGATACCCTTAATGAATCGAAAGCGCGCTGCGGACATCATGTTGCATCAATTTTCGCATCGTAATGCATAAATTTAAAATACATAATCCAATTTCGCATTGTGCTGCAACAAATTTATGCTCCGCGATGCATCACTTTAAATTACATAATCTAATTTATGCATTGTGATGCACCACGTTTATGCACTCTAATGCATCAATTTAAATTACCTTATCCAATTTATGGATCACATTGCACCAAGTCAAACACTTATTTGATGCATCGCGCTGCAAAATTATGATGAACCAGACATTCATGTCATTCGCCTTATTCTTCCTCTTCCACCTTCGTCCCTACTGAAAAATCTTCCAATCCATACCAATATCATACTTCATGAATCAAAAAAATCATTTACCTTTCAGGGGCGCTGCCCCTCGACCTCTGCGACCTGACGGGGCAGGTCAATCATGTTTCGTTGCCGCAACAATCGTTATTTTCAAATTTCATTTTTTATGGAAGGAGTGATATGGGCATTTTAAGAATAATATTTCAAAAATTGGCTTTAGCAATTGAAAAAAAACAGAGGAGTAGAACGATTAAATATTTGGGAAAATATATCGGCCAACAATTTATCTTTTGTGAGGGCAGTGTCCCTTCGTGGGGGTTAGAAGGCAAACACATTTGAAAGATAAACATTTTTTTTGATTCATCAAGTATGAAACTAAAATGGACTTGTGCTGAGTTTGGAGATTTTTCAGTAGGGACGAAGAAAGATGAAGAGGAAGAAGAAGAAAACTTACGACGGAGATGGGAGAAGAATGCGGAGGTCATGAAGGTCTGGTTCATTATGATTTACAGCGTAATGTATCAATTTTGCAGCGCGATGCAAAATTAGATTAGGTAATTAAAATTGATGTATAATGGTGCAAAAATTGATGCATCACATTGCAAAATTGGATTATGTAAGTAAAAGTGATGTCTCTCGGTGCAAAAATGGATGCATCACACTACAAAATTGGATTAGGTAATGAAATTGATTCAACGCGATGCATTTGAGTGAGTGACCCATAGCACGCCTCAAACTCATTAAGGGAATTGTAATGTTTTTGCCCCCAAAGTGACTTTTTCCGATTAAAAAACATGGTACTGTTTGGTAGGCAGTATTAAGGCCATATATGATTAATGAGGCGAATTGTCTGATTTTTAGTACGCATTAGGTTGTTCGGACCAATATCTCAAGTTACCCGGATAAAGTCGTTATTCTGTCACTAATTATACTACAGGGGAGGGTGGTGTTATTAGCGCACTCGCTAAATTTTTTTGGGACAAATATTTTTATTTTTCAAAACTACTCTCGATATACTAGTGTAGATTAATAGCGATGGTGCTAATAGTACCGTGATTAATGATAATGTTTATCCCTACAAGACTACCAAACAAGTTCATAAGGTGCTGTAGCGATTGAAAACTTATTAGAAATAATTGCGGGCTGGCCCCCTTTCAAGAAATTGTAATTGTTCTACTACTGTCTTTTTTTTAACCGCATAAGTCCACTTTTATAAATATTTTTCCAATATTGCTCGTCTTCTTCTTCAGATCCGACTGAGCCTCATCCAGTGCTTTCTTTGCTTATCCTTCTCCTTCTTCGATTTCTATCCCTTGTTGCCATCAGAGCTTACAACTTTCTATTGACTAAAGAAAGCATCGAACATGCATGGAAATTCTCAAACTATTCTTGATTTTGACAAGTTAATAAATGTAACCCTCTCTCTAAAGCTTTTGATTTGGCACACACAAGCACAAACACAGACCCCCATCTTTATTCCTTAGATTTCACTCAAAACCAGTAAAAATCATTTCGAATTCAAAGAGGCAAAAGCTGAATTGAATGAAAAATTCAAGGGAAAAAATTTGATGGGTGTTTTTAACCTAACTTTTCCTTGAGTAAATCTTCACTTGTTCTGTTCTGCTTAAACTTTTGAGTCAAACAAAATATCGAGTGTGTGCGGAAAATTCGGACATGAGAGTACACTATAGTAATGGCTCTTATCAATGCACATAGTCTTATGATGCTTAGTTTCCAGACCTGCCTCCGATGTGGTCTTCATTGCCTCTGATGTGGGTGTCGTTGCCTTCGATGTAGGCTTTGTTGCCTACCATTTTGGATGCGCTTAAAATGCTACATGAAGATGTAGAGGTGCATGTTATTTTTGATAGGCCTACGTTTGGTTATTCGAATAATTTCAACAAGGCCTTAAGTGTGCAGATTAATTAGGTGTATCTGTTTCTTTTTCTTTATTTTTTTGCATGCATTCTGATGTTCAAGTAGGTAAAAAAAGGCGTGTGTGTGTGTGTGGAGACTGATTCTTCATTGCTTTTCAAATGTTCAAGAGAAGGTGGAATAGAAACAAAGTTAAGTAAGAAAATAAACAAGAGTAAGTCTAACTCAAACCTAAAGTTGGCATGGATCAAATCATTTTTCAAGATAACTAACATGAGAAAAATACCCTCATAGCAATGCAAAATCTGGTATCACAAATTTGGGCACTGATTTTTCATTGCAATGCCCAATGTTTTTCCTAACGACACCCAAATTTGTGCATTGGCTTTTGCATTACGATGCCCAAAATTTTGAGCGATGCCCAATTTTTTCATTGCGATGCCTATATTTGGGCAATGGCCTTGGGTAAATGTCTTTTATTCATTAAGGGTATTTTCGACATTTTATCTTCAAAAGTGTACTTTAGCGGTTGAATAAAAAGAAAGTGGACTGGAGACCGGCCTAGTTATCACTGAACTTATTAAAGTGGACTGACCCGAATTCACCCCTATATACTCCCTCCGTCCCCAGATTATTGTCTTACTTTTTTTTTCGTCATTCCCAAAATAACTGTCTTGTTTGAAACTTTCCTTTTTAGGACGACACTTTTACAACTTTACCCTTACTTTTTCATCCTACTTTAATTATGTGTCACATACACATGGATATTAAAATAAACTACACATCAAACTAATATTAATAATCTAGTCAAATGTGTTTTCTTAAATCGTGCGCTAAGTCCACCAAGACAATAATTTAGGGACGGGGTGAGTAAAAGGAATAACTGCGGGTCGATCCTCTTTTGTGAAATTATAACTGTTTCACTCCCTTATTTTTTATTCAACTGCTAAAGTCCATTTTAGTAAAATTGTTCATAAAATACATACCGTCGTCTTCAATGAGATGAGAAGCGGGATAACAACTTAGTTTCTTCCTTCCTCCTCCCCTTTCGTTTTCTTTGTTTCTTTATTACAGAAACAAATATGACAATCTAACAATTGCTTTTAAGATGGAATGCTTTAGAGCCCCACAAAAAACACAATGAACGATGCCCAATGTTTTGAGCAATGCCCAAATTTAGGCAGTGACTTTTGCATTTTGACGCCCAAAAATTTGAGCGATGCCCAATGTTTTTCATTGTGAGGCACAAATTTGGGTTATTGCTTAGTCTGCGTACCTTTCCTTTATTAAGGATATCTTCATCATTTACCCTCCAAAAATGTGCTTTAACGGTTTAAAATAAATATAGTGAATTTTTACGGTTATATTTTCTCTACAGGGGACCGGCCCTATTATCACCCTATATAAAATGTCCAAGATTGTATTTCATCAAGCCTGGACTTGAATATGTAGCCCAATCAATTTTAGCCCAAAAGCATCCCTCAAAGCATTTGTTTTAGGGACCAAATAGGCCGGTTGTTGGGAGAAATTCAGATCGGTACATTTTTGGGGATTTTTAACCGCTTTACACATTGATATTTTTTTAAAATTACAAAAAAAATACTTTCATGCATGCCATGCATTGTGATACATAAATGTGTGTCAATCGATGCATCGCCTTATCAAATGATGCATAACGATGTATAAAAAGTGTATTTTTCAGGTTTGGAAAAAATATCGGGGTCTAAGCACCAAAGTATATCGGCCTGCAATTTTCTCCAAATTATGCATAGTTTTGTGGTTCGTTATTCTGTTTTATGATTTTTCCCCCATAGGTTCACACCATTTTTTTTTCATTGTTTTTTTTCCTCTTTGGATCATCATTCAAAATCTGAGTGGTAATTGTAAAACCCTAGTTTATTGCTTGCATGTTTATTGCATGAGTTCATACATTCGTAATCATCATTAGTATGTTAACTTAGCTCACTCATATGTTTAAAGTCGATAGCATGTTCATTAGCGTCGTTTGGGATGCTCGTATGCACCTTTCCTTCACGAGTTGCTTTGAAACTCGGGTTTGTGTTTTATGTAGTAAACAGATGGATAAATGTTAGAGACCACTCATAACATCATTAACACGCTTTAGATGTTAATTGAATGCTAGTTGCATCGTCGGTTTGGTTGCTAGTTTGATTCTAGTCATAACCCTTCTTCGTTTGACCTTTTCGGTTGTTGTTCGGGAGTGTTTTTCCTAAGTTCTTAGCCATGTTTGATTTAGGTTTGAACCTTGATTTTCCTTGGTTATGTTTTAGAGGACTTTAGGGTTGAATTTTAGACCATTTTGTGCATTGGAGGACTTGAGGGTGCAATGGGGAAAGGCCTAGAACTTGCGAGGGAGTAAAATGGAATTTTGTGGAGGACAGACTTGATGCGGTCGCATCATTGAGCTACCATGCGACCGCATGGTGGCATTTCCAGATTACGGGATTTTTATGCCATCTCACCAATTTGGCTAACCAAACCCTACCCAAACCCACCCTAAACCACCCTAGTTCGTCCCACCTAGCCTCCCTTGCATGCTTGACAAGTTTTGGATGATTTGGATGCATGTACAACACTTGGCAAAGAAAGACCTCCAACATGCACACACATGCATTGGACACCTTCCCCCACCCCACTTCAACCATTGAGTGACCAAATACCTCCACTAAGCCATCCTAATCAATCTTCATCTTCCAAATTCGTGGCTGATCAGTTTATTCAAGTTATAGAGAGTTCTTGAAGCTTCTTGAGTGTTCATCAATGGTGGCCAAGTCTTGAGGAAGCCATTTCCAAAACCCAACCATAGAAGTGAAGAGGAGGGCAAGGAGAACACATACCCACCTTTGCATGGACGTTTTGTACAACTTGTAGGGCTTGTTTAAGGTGAGTTACAACATCTCTTCTTATTTATTTTAGCATCATTGACCCTAGGGAAAACAATCTTGCTATATGAGGTCAATGAGAGCACTTAGGACTTTGTAGAGATGCCATGTTCTAGAATATGTTATATGATGAATTTTGGTTGTATGAACAGATTATAGACATATTATAAACCATGATTTTGATGTCATTTAGGTGTAGTAATGTATGATAAATCATTCTACTTTGTTGTTTAAGTGTTGGGAGCATATTGGATGAGATAGTTAGGCTTGTAAAGATGTCATGTTCTTGTATATGCTAAATGATGTATTTTGGGTTATATAAACAGATTATGATCAGATTGTAAATCATGATTTTGATGTTATTTAAGTGTGATAATGTATGATAAATCATTCCATCTTGTTGTTTAAGCATTGGGAGCATGTTTGATGAAATAGTTAGACTTGGAGAGATGCTATGTTCACGTATATGCTAATGTTACGTTTTTTGTTGTATGATCAGATTATAAACATGTTATAAACCATGTTTAGGATGTTATTTATGTGTGATAATGTATGATAAATCACCCTACCTTGTTGTTTAAGCATTGGGAGCATGTTTGATGAAATAGTTAGACTTGTTGAGAGGCTATGTTCACGTATATGCTAAATGTTACGTTTTTGGTTGTATGATCAGATTATAAACAGGTTATAAACCATGTTTAGGATGTTATTTATGTGTGATAATGTATGATAAATCACCCTACCTTGTTGTTTAAGTGTTGGGAGCATATTTGATAAAAGGATTAAACTCATAATTGATGAAATGACAAGAATGAATATATATGCCTAGTTGTGACTTTGATTCTATGTTTCATACTTAATTGTTTGATTGGGATTTTATGGGTTAATGACCTTAGTAACCTATTTAATTACGTTAGTATGGACATAGGAGAGTATTGAGGCCAATGGCTTCTATACCCTAATTTTGAAAGATTGATTATGACTCAACGGAGTTGACCATTGGGTTAGTATGACATTAAGGAGTAATATGCCTAAGTTCTACGAATTTTGGGGTAGTATTAATGGAGGTTAAGCCTCCAAGCATTTTAAAGTGTATGAAGAACACTTGATGATTAGAGTCTTGATTTATCTCTAATGTGATTATGTGCTAGTTGTGAATTAAAAGCATGACCAAATGATTGTAGAGTACTTGCCTACTTATTTGAGCATATGAATATGAATTACGGTGCTTGAAGTTTGAGTCCACTGAGTCGGTTTGTTGAAGTCTTTGGGGCGGGACGATGATCATCTTCACGAATTGTGAGATTCGTGATTTTGATGGATCGCCGCGCCGGATTGCACACACCCTCTATCGATGGCCACCGTAGGGAAGTAGTTGATCTTAGTTGTAGTATGGAAACATGACTTTGATAACTATCGAACTCGAGCTGGAAATGTCTGGGACGCCGATATCCACGAAAGGGATATCGAGGACACATAAAGGTTTTGCACATGTTTTTGCAGGAGCTTATTACATGCGTGGAAAAAGGGTAACGATATCACCTCCTTTTGTATGAATTGACTCACGAAAGTGCTTATATGTGAATAATGTGCTACGTGAATATGATATGATATGAAATGATGGTTGATTGAATTAATGAAATGTTATACTTGTTGATAACATGATATTCAAGATTGTTAAGTATGAATGCCTTGACATGATCATTTATGAAATGTATATTATGCAATACCATGAATTATTATTGTCGAAAGCATGATGCCATGACAGAAGTTATGTTAGTAACTTGCTAAGTCTTTATGACTTACTCCTATTTGTTTTGATTGTTTTCCTAGATCCGAGCCGTGCAAGTGGTTCAAGTGATTCTCAAGTAGCGTTGGTGAAGTTTGTGACGAGGTTGCTACCTTGTAAATTTTAGTACCTTTTTCTTTTTGGCAAGGATTTACGGAACATAAAGTTATATAAACTTTATGTGGGGTAGCAAGACTTGATGTGTTTGATTATTAGTACTTATGTTTATTAGTACTTAATCTTTTTGAGCCGACATACGTGTTAGTCGTGCTAGTCGTGCCATATGTATTTATGATGATCATGCTTTAGTTGTTTTAACCATATATTGGTTTGTTTATTATGTTTATTAACCCATGTTTTTAGTCGTTACATGTTAGACTAGAGTTGTAGACTTAGTTTAATGTTGGGTTCCCTGCAGCGTCGCCGATGACTTGGTATATAATTACTATAAATTGTTAAATGTGCCTATTGTTGGCCACATGATTTTATTTTTGGACCAAGAGATTCATTATCTCTAAGGTTGCATTAGTTTGAGCTTGTTAGCTCTGCGCCAATCGCTTAAATATATTACGCCTCCGCATGTGTTAAAGTTTTTGGCGTACGCCGTTATGGCCTTACCCACTATTTGCTATTTGTTTTTGTCATATGCCTTGGAGCGCACGACCTCGAGGTCTCGCCTTGGGATCCGGGCCTCTGTCGCCACGCTTGGTATCGAGCTTATGTTATAAGTTAGCTATTCGCCGGGATAGGTTCCTTGGCTTAGGGGTTGGTTTTGTGTGATAGTTCTATCTTAACGAAGAGTGTTCTTGTAGGATAAAATGGTTGACACTCAGAGTGGTACTAGCTAGCTGAGGTAGTGCCGTAGAGGCACAAATGTTGGTAGAGACTATCGAGAACCGCCAGCCTGAGGTTCCTCCACTTCGACGGAGGAGCAGCCTTTCGATGGCTACCATGTATGTGGGTATGCTTACGATGATGAACGAGATGAATTAGGGTCTTTGGGTCGAACCACCGCCAGACCACATCCACACCAAATAATGCCAGACCGCAGCAAGACCAGAGTCGAGTACCTGCATGCGAGACATCACTGGATTCGATGCTTGAGAAGTTCGTAAAGTCAAAACCAAGACATTCGATTGGGAACCTGGATGCCTCAAGGCCGAAGTTGTGGATCGAAAGCATCTAGAGAAGATATTTGCACCGTTGAGGTGTGATGATGAAACGTAAGGTGGTACTAGCAGTTGTTTAAGCTAGAGGCGGCTAGCAGTGGCGCGTGCTAAGAGAGAGTTGGGACATGCCGAGGATCCCCCCACACATGGCCTAACTTTGTTAGGGAATTTAGAGCTTCATATGTGCCGAGGTTGTTCTGGAGAGAAGCGGAGAAGGAGTTCCTTGACTAGGCAGGAGGTATGTCTATATCGTAGTATTCGGCCGAGGTTTACTTGAGCTAGCACGCTATTGCACTCATTTGATTCCTGGATGAGGCCAAGAGAACAGTTTGTGAAGGGCTTGAAGACGAGTATAGAAAGCAAATTGTTGTCTCATCGGTTAAGTGGATTATAGGAAGGCAGTGATAGAGCTATATGCGATTGAGAGGGACATCGAGGAGCATCGTGTCATGGGTAATTCGGGTTTTTCTTCACAGCCTAGGCAGTCTTGGACGAGAAATGGATCGGGTAATCGAGGGAATTATCATGGGCACAATGATCGTAGGAAAGGAAATGACAAATTTAATCATGAAGGCGAGGCGATGAATCGGTCGGTGGTAGAGGAGGCTGGCCTACACCGAGTCGGGGAGATCGTAGCATGATGGTGGTATGCTGTATTGTTCGAGCGGGGCACACAGAGGACAAATGTTAGAAGAAGAGTGGGGCACTTGGGTAGAGTGCTACTATTGCGGAGGCTGAGGGAGCGATGAAGAGGAATTGCCACTAAGTTGAAGGGTGTCGGGGTGTCGGCACGGAGGATCGAAAGTCACCGTTCTTGTTGGGGCTAAGAGATAGTGATGGGAAAGCAAAGGTGCGGGGGCGTGTATTTGCCTTAGACCGAGGGGAGTACTGAGTCGACCGCAGTTATTGGAGGTACCATTTCTATCTTCGATAAGTGAAACACGAGTGCTTATAGATCCGTGATCATCACGTTCGTATGTTCGCATCACACTTTGTTGATCGTTTGTGTGTATTACCTCAGTCTTTGCCTTACGTGCTTGAAGTTTCTACCCCACTTGGGGAATGTTTATTGGCTTCAGAAGTTTATAAAGCATGCGAAGTACTTGTGGATGAACATGTTTTGCATGCGGATCTGGTAGTGTTGCCACTTTGTGATTTTGATGTGATACTCGGTATGGACTGGTTATGCGCTTATCATGCTTTGGTTGATTGCTTTAGTAAGAGGGTTACTTTTGATATGCCGGGTGTTCCTAAATTTATGTTCTTGGGTGATAACGCGTCTAGTGGGTTGCGCGTCATTTCTGCTCTAAAAGCTAGGTAATTATTGTCACGTGGTTGCACGGGGTATCTAGCTTGTGTGATTGATAAACGGGTTTCGACTTCTGATCTTGAGGATGTGCCGGTTGTGAATGAGTTTCCGGATGTCTTCTCTAAAGATTTTGGGATGCCACCGTTTCTAAATTATCGTCCTAGTTGACTCGGCACACATATTAAGAAAAAACAATTGATTTTATTATTTATATTTGTTTAATGTGTAGTTTCTTTTAAAATTTATGTGTATGCGACCCATAACTAAAGTAAATTGAAAAAGTAAGGATAAAATGGTAAAAGTGATGTTCTAAAAAAATAAGTTTGTAACTGAATAATTATTTTAGAACGAACAAAAAAAAAGGAGGATGATAATTTATGGACGGAGGGAGTATTTGTTAAGTGAAATTAAATACCTACTAGTTAAATGGCTCTCACATTACTATTTAATTATTCTTGGTGTTATTAAATGGCAAAGACTTGTGTAGGACAGTCTTACGGATCTTAATTCCGTAAGACGGAGCCTCATTTAGAAATTCGCGGGTTAATAACTAAACTTGTTGATAAAATTCACAAAAGTTGGCTAGCTGAGTTGGTGAAGGGCGAATCTTAAAGACTTAGCCCAATGCAATCCAAGGTTTGACACGCCCCAGCTTCAAAATTACATTTTAATGCTCATTTTCTTTATTTGCTCCGGTGCCCCTTCATTTTCAATGTTTGCCGCCGAATTCCCACGCCTTGCAGTTTAATCATTTGTCAACTCCGTTAGCCATCCGTTAGCATCAATTGCCTTGGGATACTTGATAGATCATAACGGATTTTGACGAAATACTAAATGACACATTTAAAACCAAATGTGACACATTAAAAACACAAAAGTGACATATTTTAATGTTAAAAAGACACTATAAATGAAAATTTATTATAATTTTTATTAAAATACAAAATAACATTCTTAATACTAAAAAGTGACACTCTTAATACTAAAAAGTGACACTCTTCCTTAAAGAATTTACCGGATCAAAATGAATTATCTCGTGTTTCAAGTTCAACTACTACATGTCTGGATTATGCTCGCTCTGTTACGAAGGAAAGGAAAAAAAGAATTAATGGAAGTATTGAAAATGACAAGAAAAATATTACTGGTTTTTTTGATACCCATTAAGCCAAGAAATTTGGTTCCAAGACTCCTAATGCTTGGTTATTTTAGACATATTTTCAGTAAATTTTGTAAGCTTGAGTAAGAAACATATACTTTACCTTGAAAAAGTTATGATTTTGTGTTTTTAACGATTAACACTTGGAAGTATATACATTTCTATGAATGAGAAGATATATACATTTGTAAGCTTGAGTAAGAAACATATACTTTACCTTGAAAAAGTTATGGTTTTGTGTCTTTAACGATTAACATTTGGGAGTATATACATTTCTATGAATGAGAATATATATTTCAGTAGTGTTCAATTGGTTATTGCTGTTAAAATCACTAGCTCAAAAGTGACACACTTTAGTCCTAAAAGTAACACACTCTAAGCCTAAAAGTGACACACCTAATGCCTAAAAGTAACACAATTAATACTTAAAAATGACTCACTAAACGTGACACTTATGAATAAAAATTTAAAGATGAAAAGTGATTTTTTTGCCGAAAGCGACACACGTAAAACATAAAAGCAACACATTCTATGTTAAAAAGTGACACTCTGATTTAAAGTAACTAAGTAAAACTTAATCAGACCTAAGGCAACAATTATCCAAAAGTGACACACTTTTGTTCTCAAAGTGACACACGCCAAGCTTAAAAGTAATACTCTAATTGATCGTAAATTTAAACAATGTCAAAATGACACATCTCTGACAATAAAACTTAAAAAAAGTGCTAGTAAATTTTGAACCAAAGACCAACCACATCATCTTTGAAACTTTAAGTGATTCGCGAGGAACCAACTGAGTTGATCCATTTTTGTTATTTTTTGTAACATATTATTTATTTATTATGACCTGTGAATTTTTAAATAAGGATCCGTAAGATCGTCTTACAGGAGACCACCTCGTTATTAAATAATAATCCTTTTGTTTGAGGTCAAGAGTTCTCTTTTGAAAGTCAATTTTTTAAAAAAACTAACATTTTTAGTAATTTAGCAATAATAAAATAATAATAATTTTATATCTTAATCTTTTTAAAATAAACTATTTAAATAAAAAATCTCAAAATGAAATAATTTACCCTTTGTCCGAATCAACTAAATCCATTGACAAAGGGTTCCTAATAGTATTTCATTCCAACAGTAATTACAACTTCCAGTCTCCAAAAAAACCCTTAAAAGAATAGTAAAATACAAAAGCTCCTTCATTCAAAGCAGAGCAAGAAAGAAAAAGAATTAATTTAGAGCCTAACCTCACCATCACCAGCGCCTGAACCGGCAAAGACAGCGATTACATGCTCTGTTGAGAAAAAATCCCTGACACACACACTACTGTGTGTAATTTTGGTCTTTATAGCTCTGAACATTGGAATGAATGCATGAGAGAGAAGAACAAGACGGAGAAGGAGAAGAAGACTTGTCAACAAAGATGGGCCGTGAGATCTCAAATTTTCTACAGCCCAGATACCTTATTGTCTTCCTTGTTGCCTCAGTTCTCATCTTCCTCGCTTTCTCCTTCTCTCAACAGGTACCGCCTTTTGACGTAGCCATTTGCAAAAAAAAAAAAAAAAAGTCATTTCATTTGTAGCATGGATATGGTGGAGGATTTTTGTTTAATCTATTGGAAATGAATTCGGTTTTGGATCTGGTTTAATGGGTTTTTTTTTTTTAATTTCTTGATCGTTGTTCTGTTTAGAGTGGCTATTTACTTGTGGGTTTTGCAGTTTTCTTGTTAATGTTTGATTTGGGGTTGGATTTGTTTAGTTCTAATCTTCATTAGCCAGGGAATCAAGCTACTTTAACTCAATCCAGCTCGGCATTTGTAGCCCTTACTCGAGGGTCGGCTACATAGTCCTTGTTCTGGCACATTGTTGGGTACAAGCATCACTTGGAACTAAGCACACAGTTGTTATTACGATTGGTGCGCAAATCTTGTTGCATTTTGTTTAGTTTGTTAGGTAATTTGGTTTCGTTTCTCAATTGTTGAGGTGGGAGTAATGATGAGTCTTGTTGGCAAGTGGGTGAGCAATGGCTGTGTCTATTAGTGGTTCATGGAGAAATTGGTCTCGGGACTCTTAGATGATTGAACTATCTAATTTACTTGAATGAGTCGAATGTGTCTACGCATAGAACCCTCTGGCCATTTATGGAAGATATATAGCTAATGATGAATATATTGCTGCCACTTTTATCTATAGGATTTAGGTCTAAGCACTTTCTAATAAAGCACAATTTTTTTTTTTTCTGATAAGTAATTATAAAGCACAAAAATTAGAGTAGCAAAGGGCTTTGGCAAGGAAGAAAGTGGTTGGTCGAAATTAGAGTGGAAAAAATTTGGTGAGGGGTGGTTTTCTACTATATATTTGATCCGCTCAATCAGTCAACCATCTGTAATCATAGATCCTTTTTTGGTCCATGACACACGCCCAAGGTAGGGAACCCTAGAAAGAAAAAGGATAAAGAACCTAGGCCTTTGACTTTCATGTTTTTGGTTCGTCGTTTGGTTACCGTCTCTATTTCCCTTTGAAAATCAGAATCATAAACTTTTTATTCCGCTTTTACTTTTAAACAAGGTAAGACAAACAACTCTATATACAGATATGTTGCTTTTCTTAGACACGGTTCTTTCTTTCAAGTTTCTTCTTTGTATCCACAATAAAAAAATCTGTTACCATAATCAAACAACCATAAACACCACATACCCCATTGTCATCTCCTTCCACACCATGAGAATTACATATAACATGGGATTTAGGCCTAAGAATATGAACACTAAAAACAGAAATCCAAAAAAAATTCAAATAGAATTGATACCATCAATCTATACCCAATAATGTAAATTTTGGGGAAAATGAGGAGGATATGCAGTATGAAGTGTATTCGTTTGAAAATTTTCTGGAGGGCATTTGTCCAACTGGGGCTGGTATGGTCCATGTAACTGTCGAGGAGGAGGTGTTCGGTGGTCATTTATGTTCGATAAGTTGCGAGCATATAGAGAGAAAGGTTAATGGTTGAAAGTGAAGGTTTCCTGCTTGAGATGTTGATGCAAAACCTCGTGCTAAAATTTCTAGTGTGATTCTAACCTTCCATCACTACACATGATTATTCCTAATACAAAGCTGCAAACGTGGCTTGGGCGGGAGAAAATTCGTCACACATGCACCATGTACGCTTAAATCTCCACTAACCAAGTAACTAAGACTTATGAATGCACTAACTTCTCACAACTATTCACTTGTTCAAAACTAAAGTCTCCCTAGGATTGTTGAAAACTTTCAAAATTGCCCTATTGACTTGAAGATGTAAATAGTGAAGTACAAATTACTCGATGAAGATCTCAAAGAGAACAATCATTCCGTGAAATTCTTCTATGAGTTTAGAACACTTCAAAATGGTCAATACAAGAACACTTACATTGTTTCATTCTGGTCTTGTAGTGTTTGTTTTTAGTGTCTTGGTGTCTCACTTGACAAATCGTTTCCTCCATTGTCACGTTCAGCTACATTTTAGCACGAGAAATAGCTTCAATGAGGAATCCAAGAAGGTTTGCTTGCAAAGAGACTAATGATTTAGGAAAGTCAGATAACTTGCTTGCAAGTAGCCAAGTCTTTCCTACATGACCTCAGTCTGAAGATCACAATTTATTAGATTGCATTCCTTCTTTGGCCATTCTGAACTCAATCAGGAAAGAAGGCTAAGTAGGATGAGGGAGAACTTGTTCCTACGATTCCAAATGAACGTTTTCATGCATCAATTAAGAGAATGCAAGTTTTTATTCAAAAGGTTCGAAAGAAATCCGCTATCACAGGGAAGCTCATCAAGCCTGCATACTATCACAGGGGAGGGCTACTGGAATCCCCTAAGGCTATTGAGGACTGGAAAAGGATAGCCCTAACTTCTATAAACAGAAGTAAGAGGCGATTTCATCTTGTAGTCTACTATGATAAAAATGGCGGAGAATATTAAAAAGAAGATTGATTTTTTTTTTGATAAGTAATGATATTAAAACGAGCGTCAAAACAGGTGATGCGTCCTATTTACATAGAAAGTATAAGATCTACATCATGAATGTCTAAAAGATAAGCTATCCAAAAAACTCTACAAAAGATGTATTAACAGGCAGAGTCAACCCATGACACCAAAAAAACAAAGACCTAAAGACCCTCTCTTTTAGTTTGTCCACACTGGTCTCAACATTTTCGAAGGCTCTATTGTTTCTTTCAATCCAAACTGTCCAGCAAACTGCCAAAGGAGCTGCATCCCAGACGCTGCTCCTCCTACGCTTCTTATACAAAGTCCAACTGCCCAGCAGATCCAAAATCCGTCCAGGCATTACCCATGCAACCTGGAAAATTTTAAAAACATAATCCTAGATTTCTTTCACCACTGGGCAATGAATAAGCTGACTTGGATGATGAGAGCAAAGGTGAATAAGAATTCCATCTTTAGTCACAGAAGACCGCTTTGAAGCAACAAGGAAGCATTCTCAAGAAATTTCTTTACTTTCTTCCTTTATACTTCAAGAATATCATGAGTCAGCTGACTTCGATGATGAGAGCAAAGGTGAAGTTAGATGGAAAATAAGAATTCCATCTTTGGTCACTGAAGTGAAGACTGCGTTGAAGCAAAGTCAAGGAAGCATTCTCAAGTAAATTCTTGACTTTTTTCCTTTAAACCTCAAATCCTCTTTCGGTTGGCCCATGCGTTTGGCATACTTGGCTTCCTTTGCCATAATCATTACAATCTTTCAACACAGTCCTTGCTTGCCTCTCTCTGATGCCTCTGATTCGGCTTCTCCCTTTTCTATAAGGAGGGAAGAATCTATCCCGGTAAGAGTGCAAGTGTCGTCACTTTGACCCAAAAAAATGAACACCTACTTTGATTTAATGATTTATATCTTGATCATTTAAATCCTAAACCCAACAATAAACTACCTTAGACAACTCATAGATCATCAAAGCAAATTAGGTGTTGCCGTATGGACCAGATTGAGGTGTTTCATACTTGTTGGCTAATCTCAATGAAAGCATTGTATCCTTCGGGATATTTACGAGTTACTGTAACTTACTAACTCAAGTCTTCTAGCCAATTTAGCTATTTTGAAAACATTTAGAAAACCTAGAGAAAACCCTAAACGATCGAGTGAGTTGTTAAAAATCAGGGCATTGAAATGCCTAGTTATTGGGTTGTATAGACTCGAGCATAGGTGGATCATGTTTGACTATTTTTGTTATTGGGTGGTAGAGACTTAAAACATGGTTGGGTGAGTGGATCATGCGTGACTATTTTTCTTCCAAGTCCTGCTGAAGACTAGTCAAAGTCACACCAGCAGCTAGGTTAGCTTTTCATTTGGTTTATTAATGGGTAGTGTACGTATGGTTGAGTTGCATTACGTATTTGCAAAAGGTTTCTTATATTAAACAGAAAGATAGCGTTTGAATTGGAATTCATCAAAAAACCGAGCGGATGGCTAAAAGAGATTCATGTGGTCAACCCCAAGTAATTGAGACAAAGGCTAAGTTGGTTTAGGTATCCCTATATATGGGTGATGAAGCCAAATGTTTGAAGGCATTGGATAGTTTAATTGGGCTTCCATGACTCAAAATCCTACCATCTTTCTAGAAACCTTCATTTGTGTGTTCACTCCGACACGTGTGTTTGACACAACTTTACATAATTCACCATGTCCCGAGATCATAGCAATGTGCAATATAGAGTAATATCAACTATTGTAGGAGGGCATTTGCCTTAATGGGCTGGTAAGATGGAACTCTCTAAGAGGAGAAGTTGGGCTATGATGTTATTTATGATAATTTGAGATCACACAGAGAGATAGGTTGATGGTGGAAAGCAAAGGCTGGTCAGTTGGAGATATGAAAGGCAGAAGCTGTAAGAGCAATTGTTGATGTTAGGTTTCACACGACGAGAAGCCTGATGTTGAAGAATTGTGCAGGCTGCTTATTTTGAGAATAGATAAGCATTGTCGTTGCAAGCACCTAACATTGTCGATTTGTAGAACAGGGAGTCAGTTCACTTCTATGTGGCACGAGAGGGGATTAGAACTAGCTTCCTCTCCATCTTTTCCTGATTAGGCATGTCTATGGTCAAGGATTTTAGACCTTTGTCTTTGCCCATCAAACTAGTCACCTGAAGTAAGGGCACTTATAGGCTTATATGCATATGTAGGGATGATGGTTAGTGCAATGCTTCCTAGAAAATTCTCTAGCTTGGGCCATCCCATGTCATGTTATCGAGTGTGTGTAAAGATTTTACATCATAGTACAGATCATGGAGTTAACAATTTGGTACAAAGAGATCTGAGATAATAATGCCCCAATTTGGTATAAAGACCTTGAGGTCCTTGCTTCCTGTCCCCGTACCAAACGGCCATACTTGCCTATCAAAAAAAAAAAAAAAAAAACTGCCCCAAGGTGTGACAACTTTGATATAGTATAGAGCATGCTAGATGAAAATTGTCGAGAGGGAAATATGTCAAAATGGAGGCCTTTGTGATTACAGTGGTGAAAAGACGGTGGGTTGTCGTTGCGGCCTGGATTGGAGTGTGGGCTACAATTGGCTTATTCCAAAAAGCATTTAAGAGTTTCCCCCGAGCATTAAGATAGGTAGGGTCTGCAAAGGGATCTCCAAAGGAGTTGCCATGGTGGGCTATAAACAATCCTTCTCTCTCGATTGGTGCAAGGGTTGTTGAGGTGGGGTTGCAGAAGATGCCTGCGGGCGCGATCCCTGAATTAGTGAATAAATATATTAGAGTAGATCCCGGAAGACTAATTTCTAGCGTGGGGAGGTATTAATGAGCCATTTTCAAGTCATTTTGTGTGTATATTTGTGACATGGGGAGGTTGTTGAGGGGGGGTTGCAGAAGATTTCTGCGGGCTCGATCCCTGAAATAGTGAATTATATATCAGAGTAGATCCCAGAAGACTAATTTCTAGCGTGGGGAGGTATTAATGAGCCATTTCAAGTCATTTTGTGTGTATATTTGCGACATGGGGAATGCATATCATTTAAGACAATGGACACTCGAAAGATCAAATAAAAATAATAAGATCTATTAGAACAACCCCTCGTGGCACAAAGCAATAGCATCTTCATGACAAAGTATGATCCTGTATTAAAGGTTACTAATCAAAATAAAATAAAATAGAAATTATTATAGGTATCTTTCATTTGGTTAGTTGTAGCTTTTTTGATTTAAGATCTGAATTTCAGATTTACTATAAAATGAGTTATGAGAAAAACACCATGGAACCTGTACTAGGTGACTAGGTTTGTCACTTTTGGTTAGCTATGTTGGTTCGAGAGAAAATGATATATTGAGAAGAATAGTAACGGCAACTGTGTTTCCATATTGGTTGTGTTGGACATGAGATGTTGATTTGGAGAAGACGAGCCACAATGATGATTGGAAGAAGGCATCAGGGTTTTGTTGACGATTATTGTTTTCTTTATTTCTTTTCTTCTTATTGGTTGAGCTTGAAAGCTCATACAGTCATAATGATGATTGGAAGAAGGCGTCAGGGTTTTGTTAGTTGGACATGAGATGTTGATTTGGAGAAGACGACCCACAATGATGATTGGAAGAAGGCGTCAGGGTTTTGTTGACGATTATTGTTTTCTTTATTTCTTTTCTTCTTATTGGTTGAGCTTGAAAGCTCATACAGTCATACTCATCAAACTATCCTTCCATTCGACTCTTTTCAGTTTTCATATAATTGGTCCACACGCAGAAAATAGTTGTACTAATCAAAATTTGGAATTCTTTAACCAAATAAAATATTGTGTGCTGGCCCAAATGTAGAAGGGGAAATGGGACAATATGTTGGGTTTACAATTGCAACTCCTGGTGCTTATATCATATTGGGATCACCGGATTATGGCATGCTGTTAGTTGCAGTAAGACATTGAGCTAGCTTAACTTTGGTAGTTATAGTACTTTGCAAACTTACTCAACCTTTTCCCATTACATGCCATTTGTTGTAATGTCATTCGCTTACTTGAAACATCCATTTTCTGTGTTCAATATGTAGCCTTGCATCCAATAACTCAACTGAGCCTTTGTCGCGACTGCTTGTTAATATGCTGGAAGTAATTTAATATAATGTTCAGGAGGAGGTGAAGGTGGAAGAGGTGCATGAAATTACACATAGAGTATTTCTTGATGTTGATATCGATAAGCAACGCGTAGGTATGGCCCTTCACTTCTTTACGGATGTTTGAATTTTATTAAAATTGATTACTGCTGCTCTAACTAGGCTTGCATGTCTACACCATTTTTGGTTGAGAACACTTCATAGTTTGGGTCATTCTTTTCATATTTGTTTTCATGTCAAATTATGCTCCCCATTCTTCAAAAACTTAAGGTTCTGTTATTGGCCTTTAGAAGCAAGGACTGAATCTGTTATATATACCCTTTGTAAATGGTTCTGTTGGATATGCTATCCTTTCCCTTGATTTGAAAATTATTTTTTCATCTTTGTACTTTTTGATGAACAACATGTGTCTATGTCATCTTCTACTCCCTGTAGCCTCATTTCTACCCCGTGGCCCAAAAAGAGTCTTACTTTGAAAGTTAAAACTTTTTAATGATGGGTTTTCACTTTCATTTGTAGTAGGGGTTGTGCCACGTCATTTTAGGTGATTGCCACGTAATCACCCAATCTTCCTCAAACTAAGACCTAGCGTATGAGAACATGTTAGGCTTCGGGAGTTGGCCCAAACGGGGGTCGAGACTGAGTGCATTAGCCCTAGGGTAATGACACTCAAGTCCGTACCCCGCCTTTATTAAGAGCCTTCACAAATTACGAGAAAGCCAGCCCGAGGGTCAAAATGCTCGGAGAGGAGGACTTCTTGCGTGACCCTAGGAGATCGAGCTGCCCTAGAGGCTTGACCTCTAAAAGTTAAGGGTTCCGAGGAAAACTCTTGCTCAATCTTTAGAGATCAGCTGGCTTTAGACCCATGATCTCCACCCAATAAAGGATCTAAAGAGATAACTCTGTGTCGCGAGGGGCAACAACTTACCACTAGCATTTACATCCCTTAGGGATGACCCAACTTAGAGCACTACCAGACGATCAACTCTAAGTGCAATGGCCGGCCTAGGGTCCCTAAATCCCCAAGGGGCCAAGCTAGTTTCGGGAACTTCTGGGGTTATTGGTATGGTGTCTGAAGTCAAAAGAAAGTCTCACTGGTTGTACGTGTGCGATACCACACATGCGCCTAATTGCCGAGGAGAGAAAGAGCTGATTTTGGTCCCCATTTACAAGACGCTTATCATAGGATCATTGGATGGTCAATACAACGATGACACTTATCAGGGAAGATTCCCTGTGTCATTCCACACTCACTATAAATAGAGGTCACAAACTTCATTTTACATCTCATTTTATAGTTAATTGTTAATCGATAATCTGACATGTTTCTAGCTTGAAAGTTGAGACTTGAGCTAGTGAGCATTAGAGAGCACTCTCTCTACCATTAGGCTTTGCCCTCTTTCTCTTTACCTAGTCAGTCTTGACTTCCACCTCAACCTTTAGTCTTTGAGGTACTTTGATAGCTACATGTCACACCAGGCACTTTACCCAGCACACATCACACCAGGGACACTCACATTCTACATTTGGCTCTCACTCCTGAGGCTCCAGGGTTGCATTATTCTGAAATTGCACTAAAATTACATCTTTACTTTTGTATGACACTTAAGAGGGTCATTGTTTTTTTGAAAATAAAGAGTTAAATTTTAGAAGCAATGCATTTCTGTGGGTCAATGGAAAGTTTGGGCCCTCTGTGATACGTACAACTTGAGAACTTATTGCATTTCACATTTTCACCCATATGTTTCTTTACAGGTAAGGATGATAGGATCTGTATATGATTGGAAAGTATCCACTTGCATTTTACCCTTATGTTTGGTTATACCCGTGTTTCAATGTTGTCCATTAGAATTCCCTAATAGGCATTCGCTCTTTATCTTCCAAACGCATGATTACACAAGCCAAACAACCCCCAAAGGAAAAAAGATGGGAACTTTCATAATTTTTTCATGCATGAAATGAATTTCAAGTTACTTGGCGGAAATTCATCCCCAAACTAATGTTTGAATTTTGCAGGAAGAATTGTTGTTGGATTATATGGAGAAGTGGTACCAAAAACTGCTGGTAAGCCTGAAGTGTTCTTTTTCACATCCTTATTGTGCATTTCCAGTAAAGAAATAAGTTCATTGGCAATACAATTTTTTGCAGTGTAAAGTGGCTCTAGTAGCTTTATAGTTTATATTTGCTGGTTCTCAGAAACTTAGTGCTCAGTTTACTGACAACTTCTGAGTAGAAATATAGTTTTTCTAACAAATTACTAACTTAATTAATCAATTTGTAAACATGCTTGCTTTACAAATTCGTTAAAACGAAGGTTGAATCTATTTTTTTTTACCTTTCACTTGATTGTGATAGTACTCGTTTGATTCAACTAGCTTCTGAAGTGATATATGAGCTCCAAGCCTCCAATCAGGAATGAACTAAGGACCGAACCCTTTGGAGAAGAAGAGGAGGGGAGGGGGGGGAGAGTAGACCAGAAAAGGTCACACACAAAAAATGTTTACATTACTAAGAGAGAAATGACGAAATAAGAGAAGCAACTAATCAAACAGTAACTCGTTAGCTTCTCATCTACTGAAAATATAATGGTTGTGAATCGCACAAATCAAGAGTTATAATGATGAAGTTAAATGTCATTATTGAATGTATTCAGATTCTTGGGGTGGCCAAAAAAGGCACACAAAAAATATTTTCATTATTAAGAGAGAAATTATGAAATACTAAAGCAACTAATCAAACAATTCCACGTTAACTTCTCATCTACACTAAAATATAATCGACATGGATTGCACTATCAAAAGTAATGATGATAAAAAAAGAAGTTAAAAATTATTAATCATTGAATATACTAAGATTTTTTGGTAATGACACCTAGTCATTTGTTCCAACCATTTGTTTGCACCAGTTGGGATCCAATGGCTGAGAAGCCTTGGATCAACTGGTTCATCACAGCTGTTTTTTTTTTTTTCCTTACGTTTTTAAAATGCACATACTGTTGTTTGAAATATACATATGTTCATTTGAAAAATACATAGTGTAGTTCGAAACCACTTGCTCCATCAAATGGTTGGAACAAATGCTAGGTGTCATCCCAGATTTTTGGGGCCAAAGTAATATAATTTGATGAAATTTGTATGCCATAATAACCATAAAACAATGGGGGACCTTAACAAATGTTTTGGAAACTTCGGGGGTCATTTTTCCCCGGCCACTGTCCAAGTCCGCCCTTTACTCCAACTTTAATGTTACGTGGTTGACTAATACCTTTCTGTTTCCTTTTTTGCAGAGAACTTCCGCGCCCTTTGTACAGGTAGTAGATGTTCCATCTTTTTATTTTGTTTGACGATTCCTTTGACAATATGGACCCTCTGCTGATATCTTTCACTGTTGGCATATATCTCTGTCTTCGGTATTAGGGGAAATGGGCAAGGGTACCAGTGGTAAAGCTCTACATTATAAGGGAACACCTTTTCATCGTATCATACCTGGGTTCATGATTCAAGGTGGAGATATTGTTAACGGCAATGGAAGGGGGAACGAGTCTATTTATGGTGGCACCTTTCGGGATGAAAATTTCAAGATAAAGCACTCCCACCCAGGTCTTGGACATTTACAGTGATGTAATACCATTATTTTCATAATTTCATCCTTTGCTTTACTGCACCATGAACTTTTGGCAAGCATGGCTCAACAATAAGCTTGCTCCGTCATGAGATGGACGCCATGGGTTCGAACTGGGGGACAATCCTCATGAGTCTTAGTGTTGTTAAATAGTCCCACGAGTTTCTTGGTTATTTATTGTGTCTGAAGTACAGTGTCTTGCAGGTGTGGTGTCCATGGCGAATTCAGGGCCGGATTCCAATGGCTCGCAGTTTTTTATCACCACTGTCAAGGCCTACTGGTATGCTTTTATGTTGATAGCAATGAACAAGATTTAGTTATACTGCCATCATATTAAACCCAGAATCTAAACCGTAATTCCTTGAAGTTAAGATCAGCTGATCAGATTGATGGCACTTTAATGAAACTATGTCCGTTCTGCCCCTCTCCCCGCCCACGCACCCCCCCACCCCAACACACACCCCAAAAAAAAGAAAAGAGAGCCTATTTTCTTTCTAGAGAAATCCATAAAAATGTGATTATTCCTTTGTGGCCAGGAAAACCTAGTTATTTCTGATTAACAATATGCAGTTGATATGAAAAATTGTTGAAAATTCAGCCACATCTTTCTTGTTAGAAAATATGTGCTTCCAGCATGAGGCTTAAATTGCATGGTGGTTCTTAAGCAGAATCCATATCTATTGTTGCTTATACAACATCTGATTTTTCATTGGAAATTTCTCAGGCTGGATGGGGAGCACGTTGTGTTTGGCAGAGTAATAGAAGGGATGGATACAGTCTACGCAATAGAGGGGGGAGCCGGAACTTACAGTGGGAAACCTAGAAAAAAGGTGATAATCGCTGATTCGGGAGAGATTCCTAAGAGCGAGTGGGATCAGGAACTTAGAAGTTCATCAATTCCCTCATGACAATGACAATAGCAATAGCCAAGGTTCTGCAAAATGAATTTGTTAATGTGGTTATAGATTAGTTGTTATGCATCCTCTGTATCATGTCCATACTTTCAATGATGATATCTTATAGTGAACTACTTAGAAACTTATTCAAGACCACTGCAATTTTAACCTTTTTGTACTTTGCCTTCCTGAGATGCCATGATATTATGGCTCTAGTCAATTGTTCCCCGCCCCTCCCTTTCTCCCAAACGAGGTAATTATCAAATCGTTGTACAAACTCCGTGGAAGTTATGAACAAACGAGATAATATTGAAGGGTAAGTGTCCTGTAAGATCGTCTTATAGATTTTAATATGTTAGATGGAACCTCATTTCTCACAACTTAACCTATCAACACATTGTGAGTCGGGTAATGAAGATTGATCTTATAAAAAATATATATAACACTGTTTTATCCAATTTTTTACCAATATTTGAATGCACGAATGCTACAAACTCCTCCAAGGAACATTGAACTTTTAATAGAACTCAATCTATTTGAAAGTCAATTTCATTTTCAGTCTTATCTTCCTTTTCTATTCATTAGTATTAGTACGTAATAACAACAACTATTACATATATAAGTGATCTAACGGCGAAAACATTAATATCATACGCACAAAATGATAAGTGGGGTTCATCATTTCATCATTTGTCTCATGTTGAATTGTTAGAGATTGCAGGCAAAAATAAAAGTAATTTTAAGTTTGATCCCTCAAATCTTAAAGTTTTTCACTTATGTCCCTAACTCAGTAATTCTTTAGTATTAATGCCTTTGTCCGCTACATTCATCACTCATGGTTATCTCATTATGTTCTTGGCCTTTCAAAGGGCTACAATAACGAAACTAATGATGGTACAAGAAAAAGAGAAAAGGAAATTATGTACTCATTTAATTTTTAATGCCATTATGATCACATCTCCATGTAATATCCCCCTTCCCCACCCCACCTTGTGCGCAATACTCTGTCCTTCATCTCTATCATGATCTTGTTCAACATATACAGATAAAAGGATTTTTGGACTACTTTATTTAATTTTTAAGTTATTATGTTCATCTGGTTCACCTCTCCATGTAATATCCCTCTCCTCAGTCCTCGCCCCACCTTGTGCATATATACTCAATATCATGACCTTGTTCAACCTTTCTAGACAAATCTTACAACACATTATCCCTTAAGTAATGAAACTCAATATCTCATCCTCTTCTCAATCAAGCTCAATCTTATATCCACCAACATTCCAAGACGTGCAAACGACTTTATCATCAATCACATATGCACCATATGCATATTTGTCGTTATCGAAAATGTAATTAAGTCTATGTTAATCGTACTCTATAGATATTAGAAACCCATTCAACTCAACCTTGATTATCGAACGTTCTAGATACTCTTTGAATTTTGTAATAATTGAAATATAAATTAAGAAAGATAGTATGATTATAGAGAGGGAAAGTCCAAAAAATAAAAATAAGAATACTCTAGCGTTTGATCGGAAGATTTTCTTTCGTAATAATTAAAAAAAAAGTAGGAAAAGGACGAAGAAAAAGATGGTGATTCAAAATCTAAAAGAGAATCTCTAAATAGTAGTGCCAAACACGACCCTAAACTCTTCAAGCCACTAGCCACTAGCCACACACAACATTTGAAGTTTGAAGCTTGTTAATAAAACTAAGAGATGGTGGTAGTCGAGGGACCAAAGTTGTAATTGCAAAAGCATTAGTGGGCCAAAACCATAATTAGAAAAGAGTAGAGAGATCAAACATGCAACTTAAAAAAGCGGAGGGTGAGGGAATATATTTAGAATCTTCCCAAACTTTCAAAAAGCCATACCTATCAATATCATCGTCGTCTAAAAATCTCAGCTGTAACAGTCAAACTCCACTGGGAATTACCAGCACTCTCCCTCCAATTCAACACTCTCTATCTTGCAAATGTCAACGGGCGGCTCAGAAGAAACCACCGCCTCCACCTCCACCTCCACCGCAACCCAACCCCTCCTTTCCTCCTTCGCCCCCACCACCGGCGGCAAACACTTCTCCGTCTTAGACGACCCGACTACCCATTTCCACTCTCCTCCTCCATCCGAACTCGACTCATCTCAATACATCCAGATCTCCTTCATCCCTAATCATGCGCGCACCATCAAAGACCTTCCTTTCCTCATCCTCTTCTCTCTACTAATCATCAGCACCTTCGCCTTCGGCATCTTCGCCGTCTTCCACCACAACCCGAATTCCTCCGACCTCTCCTCCTTCACCTACAACCCCAACTCATCCTCTTGTGTGGGACCCATCTACAATTCAACGAGAAACCAACAAATTCTTGTCTCCTTGTACACTACTACGGCTCCTTCATCTGCCAATATTTTTCCGGATTTGATATACACACTTGTAATTACTTTGGTTTTGAGTGTGCCCTTTGCGCTATGTCTTCTTTTTTCTCTCAGGCACTACGCCAAATACCTTGTCTACGTGTCATTACCCTTCTTTGTTATAGTACCGATTTTCTTGGACGTTTACTGGTTTGTTGCTTGTATAATTAGCTCATCATGTAGTGATAATTTCCCGTTGGGTTACCGGATTGTCGTTCTGGTTTTTGGATTTTTGATAATTGGTGTGATTGTTTGGATATTTGTTGTGAATTGGCATCGGGTGGAGCTGACTGTTAGCATAATTGGGGTTGCCTCGGATGCGTTGTCAAGGAACTTGGGCTTGTTTGTTGCTCTTCCTTTGATGACTTTGGGGTTGTTTGTGTATTATGTGCCTATTGTTCTGTTTCTGGTGTTTGCAAGGCTGAATGGGGAAATTGTGCCCCGGGAGAGGGATGGGGAGTATTATTGTGGTTGGAAGCAGGATGGTTGGGTTCCTTGGTACTATGCGTTGGCTATTTTGACAATGTTGTGGTCTTCAACGGCAATGGTGGAGGCACAGGTATATGTGATTAGTGGGACAATTGCGCAGTGGTACTTTGCTAAAGATGATTCGGGCCTGAAACGGAGTATAAGGAACTCTCTAAGGTACTTTCCTGACAATCTTCTTTTCTAATTGTTGTTATATTTGATTGTTATGTGAATTGTTTATGAGTTGTATAGTGTTTATTGTCTTGCAATTCTTTATCATTGTTCATTGACAAATGCCCTCAAATGCATATAGTGGTCACCCATCATGCAAGTAAACGTGGTTCCACAAATATGAGCATCCTTAATTAGTAAAGTGAGTAATTTAAGAAGCATTGTGAATTTTAGGGATGAGTCAAGGAAACAGTGACCTCTGCTGGAAATGGCATACACTCAAA
The DNA here is from genome assembly GCA_013146195.2 of Codonopsis lanceolata. Lineage (NCBI taxonomy): Eukaryota > Viridiplantae > Streptophyta > Magnoliopsida > Asterales > Campanulaceae > Codonopsis > Codonopsis lanceolata. Next base: position 77,271 of record JABEVN020000027.1, on the reverse strand, counting down.
GACTCGATTGAAGCCATTAGCCATCATACTTCTCTCGTGTTTCATCCATGAGGAAACCAAGTATGTACACTGTAGTAAACCCATAGTTATTACAAAGGCGAGCACTTGGCTTGCATGAGGCTAGAGGTGTAAAGCAACAAAGGCGACGCCCTATGGAATTTCGACCAAATTGTGGACTGATTTGCTTCATATTTTCCCAATCCAAGGACACACCTGTCATGACCTTGAGAACATAATCTCAACTGAACCCTTGGGGTCACCGGAAAATTGTCCATACGACCCCACGCATCAGCGCTAGCACCGTAATACTTCGTCGGGCCTGAACAGATGTGGTTGTTGGCCCTCCTTAGCTTAATCCCAAGGTTGGTATGAGGAGGTTGAGAATGGTTACTTGTGAATATTTTGGGGAGCCCATCTTTTTCCTTGCTTATGAAGTCCCGCCTAATCATTTTCATTTTTCTAGGAAAAAACTGACCTTCTGAGACATCTCTCTCTCTCTCTCTCTCCCCCTCTCTCTTTCTTTTAAACATTTCATAAACATGTATCAACTAAATTAAGTTTCATTTTTACTTAAATAGAAACTTGAAAGTTGACATTTGTGGTATTATTATCATTTATGAACTTAATTTTATGTATTATTATTACTTGTTTTTGAAATTTCACAATATGTGTGTGTTACAAATATTTTCCCTTAAATGCCGCCATGTTCGTCTTTTACTCACCCACCTCTTGCCTTGCGCCTTTAATAACTATGAGTTAACCAGGGATGGCCTAGTGTGTTCTTCTGTTACAAGTAAGTGTATGCTTGATGGATGCATGCTGCATTAGCACAGTGAAAGACGTGAAATGCGGATCTTCTAGGATAAAAGGCTTTGTGGGTTGGTTGGGTAGTAATTAGAAAGACTGCATAATACATATTCAAGCCATAACCACCTAAAGGAGGTGCGAATTTCGAGCACACCTGATGTGCCAGAGACAATTTTTTCCTTGAAATGGATTTTCTTTGGCTGTGGTGGCTCATGGACCGATCACAGTAGACGAAGCATGTAATGTCATGTGCAAATTATGTTGGAGTGTCAAAGTGGACTAGTAATAACCAAAGGATGTTGGTCACCTTGGCCCAACTACTTCAAGTGCCGAGTACCGACCCCAAGTGGGACAGAGGCCTTGGCACAGAGGCTGTGTTGAGTTGAAATACTTCATAGCATTGGTCTTATAGAAGAGCCCTATGCAGTTACCTTGAAGTTAAATACTGCCAATTAAGTCCAACATAGGCCTTTTTTGCAACCAAAATGAAGATAAAATGCAAAATAAATTTCAAATCTTGGGCCAGAAAAAGGAAGATGACAGTGTTGTTTTTATGCTAGGCCTTTACCAAGCAAAACGAAAATTTAATAGATGTCAAACTGAGAAACATATTATGTATCTAGCTCCGGTAGATCAAAATAAAAGGTTAGAATACTCATACCATCCATAACATATATAAATTGAAGAAGCGGCATTATGAACTCGTCATCAATTGATCATTTATATATATGCACTATTGGTGTTCTTGAATGAGCGTCATCTTTGACTTTTTGTTTTTGTTGCTAAATAGATCTCAGTTATAGGCTAATTTGATTCATGCACCTTATTTCACTACGAAATTGACATTCTTCAGTTCTGCACTTTAGCCAAAAGACGCACACTGAGGGGCAGAGGTGGTTACATAGTACAAATGTGAATTGAAAAGACTATGCAATGACTCCATTTAAACTTTGTTAAACTGGCATGCTTACTTCCAACACTAGATTCGTAGTTTCATCATCTCTCTCTAGCCTTAAGCGTGAGACTTGCGAAAGCGTTGATAGTTTTGAAATGCAACAGAAAAGGAAGTGTTTGCTTGATTTTACGCAAAGACTATCTTTAATCTGTAGCCAATCTTTACTTCATAAAGAAAAGACAAGACTAAGGTTTTGTTTTGTTTTGTTTTGTTTTGTTTTTTTTTTTTTGTTTTTAAAGTTGAATGGTATTTGACTAAATTTGAAGTTCATATTCTCCAGCTAATTAAGTCATGAATATGGGAAAAGACAGATGAATCAGGCTCAATTCATTTATCAAAATTCTTATGCTGGGACGTGGTTTTCGAGAAATTGAGTTAAAGAAGAAATGACCTGAACTTTCTTTTTGTAATTTTGGTTGGCAAGGACAATTCTCAATTCATTTACCCATTTCTCTAGCTCAAGAGTGATCAATTGGAGAAATATTTATAAATAGATTACATGAATTGTTTTTGTTGTGGACCGAACTTTGTGAATCTAGCTTTTTGGCAAGCTATACATAGGCATCCCAAGTACTGATTCACTTAACCTAGTCATTGTAGGCACCTCACCCATGCTGTTTGGTGCAACTGTTGAGTAGGATACACATCGTGGTAAGGGCGTATGGCATGCCAGTTGTTGCTGGGTTGCCTTCCCAAATTGGCATGTTTGTGTAAGAGCAGCTTATCCTTCTTTTCATAGATGTGTCGTCTAAAAATCTAATCTTCTTGTGCTCCACACTGTAGTCATCGAGAAAACACCCCAGCCTAACTGATGGGAGCCGAAGCTACAGATACAAGAAGGGGGCAAATACCTCCCTTTAGTTTTGGAAAAATGTTATATTACCACCTTTACTTTTGGGGAAAACAATATTTAATAGTTAAAAGTGAAGCACTAAGTATTTAGAAACAAATTCCACATTTCTGATTTTGCTCCCCATTACAGAAAATTCAGATATAAACATCTAACCTTCCCCCCACTCACAACAAACAATGCAACTTTTTCCCCCTATTCCGACAATTCTGGCTTTGCCATGTTAACTGAACTGACTATGGATCTAATCTTGACTTCTTATATTTTTTGATAAGAAATCTTGTCTTCTTATATTTATATTTTTTAGTTCTGTTAGGGAACTTATTTCAACATTCAGATGTGATACGTAGTTTAGTCCTTGTAACAAGGGTTTAATGTGGAAACCAGTGGATGAATGATGGAAATTTTGTGGTCAATGCATCAGTATTTTATTCAATAACCGTTTCATATTAGTTTGTAATTGTGACTTAATAATTAAAAAATGGTTTTATCTTGATTACAGTTTATCATACTGACTGCTATATAAATATTCCTGGGTTTTTATCAGTCAGTACTTAACATGTATTAATCTTTACCACTTGATGTGAGCATCCCAGAATGCCAACCATTTATGATTTATTTGGATTTTTTCAGAAATGCATTTGGCCCCTCCTCTGGCACTGTATGTCTATCTGGATTGTTAGTTTTTGTAGTTCGTGCGGTGCGTGCAGCAGTTGATAGTGCATCACAAGAAGATGCAGCAGGGATGGTGACCCTCATTCTGCGATGCTGTGTCAATTCCCTACTGATGGCATTTGATTTTCTTAACAAGTTCACCATTAACTTAGCAGCTATTACTGGTGAAGCTTACTGCGCTTCTGCAAGGATGACATATGAACTTCTGCGACGCAATCTTCTCTCAGCTGTTTTTGTGGAGACTGTCTCCACTCGTCTATTGGCTGGAATTGTTTTTGTTCTCTCAGCAGTATATGCGATTGTGGTGAGTAGTGCATCCCTTAATCTTTAAATATTTATATATTACTTTTATTAATTGTTTGGTGGTTAGAGGGATGGCAATTCTTTTGACACCCTTTCTGGCTCGAGTTTCCCCACATTGATATTTTATAAAAGAAACCATTCAGTCAGTCGTTTCATGACATTTCCAGAAAACTCTCTCCGCTTCGCTGGAAGAGTCCCCCACATCTAAAAGTCTGAGGGATATGGAGTCTCTCAAAAAATCTGAAAGTGATCTTGAGACTAAACATATCCCTAATCTCACGGTATGGAGCCAGCTATCGGTCAGGTCGGTCCGCGAGTCTGAATCGACTCGTCACGTCTCAGCAAATAGAGACTCTGAGCGGCTTGGTAGGCTTTCTATGCCCCTCACGGTTTACAGGATACCTCCCGGTATGTCAGTCTCTCGTGTTCATCCCGGAGCTGCCCAGAGTTTTGTGACAATCATTGCTTTTTTGTTCTCCTCTTGGTCCTCAAACATTTTAAGGAATAAAATAATTTTCCATAAATACCCTTACTTCTTAAGTAGAAATAGTTGTCCTAATTTTAAGTGTATGTAATTAGAAACTCAGAATTTATACCTTAGTTTTTGAAAGACCCACTCTGTTCCACCCTAAGAGCCCATGTTTGAAAAGTCTAATAACTAAGAGATATATAACTAGTATTAGAGTTTGTCATAATTACAATAATGTTCGAGCATAATCAATATGTTAATATCAAATGTGGAGGGTAAAGTTGAAATGTTATGGAGATCGTAACATATTTTTTGTAAGTAGACTCTTTTAGTGAGACATCCCAAAATAGTTGGGCTGCTTGCCTGGAACGGAGGTAGCAAGTCTTTTTAAGTGGAATGTCCAAAAATGGAAAGTAGATTCAATGAGTGGAGCATGGGGAGTATGTCATAGTATCCAATTAGTTTCTCCAAGTTTTGCTCTTGGCCTTGGGTTTGGGGCATATGATTTTTGTAGATTCGATTATTGGAACGCGGGGAGTATGTCGTAGTATCCAATCTGTTTCTCCAAGTTTTGCTCTTGGGTTTGGGGCAGATGATTTTTGATTTAAAGTTTACACATATTATTTTTAATAAAAGATACTCCGAAAAGTTTTGCTGGTTTCAGTTGGTGGTTATAAAATAAATTTAGATTAGGCCTTTTGCTAAAATGTACTCCCTTCGTTCCGGGCAAAGAGTCCCAGTTTGAAAGTCAAACTTAAAAAAAAAAATACATTTTTAGTAGCCCATTAGTAATAAAATTATATTTTTATGCCTTAATTTTTTTAAGTGAACTCTTTAAATGAAACATCCTAAAATGGAATAGTGGACTCTTTGCCGGAACGGAGAGAGTAGTTCAAAAGAAAAAAATGTCTGAATTGATTAGTTCACAGGAAAGCCATATTCAAAGCTATCTAGCTAACTCTGCTAGCATTCACTCCTTTAATGCCAGCAAAGGTTCCATATTTTCAAGGGCAATTCTTTGTAAGTTAGAGAAGCATCTCTTGAAAGATCCATGTGACCTAGAAGGCAAGCGCTGACCACCTATGCATACACATTTAGAGATTTATTTTTAGTAATAAAAAATACTCACGCCATCCCTAATTGAGTGTCTGTTTGCCAAAAAAAGGAAATTGACTTTGAGGTCATTTTATTAGTACATATACATTAATGCCCTTAGTGTCCACACTATAGAATTGCAATTTGCAAGTGCACATTGAGACATTATAGATAGCAAGGTGAATATAGTAACTTCATACAAATAATGAACAATCATTTAGGAGCATTTAAAATAAAAAGGAAATTCAATTAGGGAAAGAGGGAGTATAAGTTATATCTTAATGAGTCAAGGGAAGGGATCAAACGCGAGACTTTAGGCAAGCCTTCTGAAATCTACCACTAGGCCACCCCTTAGGGGTACCTAATTGAAGCCTAAAACAGGTTGATGAGAAGTTTATATTTCTAAAAGATGATATCTAGCTTGTTTTGATATCCTAAAGTCCGATCCATTTTTGAAATGCAGGTCTGCGCCATATTAAATGCTGCAACCAATCTTGGGGTGGACTCGTACGTTGTGGCTGCAATAGCATGGGTGCTGCTACTATTGGTGCTGAGTTTCTTCGTGCATGTGCTGAACAATGTTATTGACACAGTATATGTTTGCTATGCAATAGACAGGGACAACGGGGAGGTATGTAAACAGGATGTTCACGAGGTCTATGTTCACCTTCCAATCAGTAGGAACCATAATAGAGCGCCTCTTATTCCCAGAACTCCTCTTATTGTATAGTCATCGCTCAAATTAAATTATTCCATGTTGATGTTGTATTCTACCTGTAAAATTTCCCCATCCGGCTTCTGTTCATTTTGATGTATGTTGTTATGCACAACTGAGGCTTTACATAATAAAAGGAATGTCTTTCAAGATAAGTTTTGTTTTTTTAGTTTGTGTTGCTTCACGACAGTTTTGCTCAACTGAGCTGGGATTGTATGACTGTGACTGTTGGTTGGGGTATTGAATCCCAGGCGTATGTGGACATGGCAGTAACACCTCAGCAACTATATAGGTAATCAAGTCACATATTTTGTGGAACGAGGCAGAGTTGGCTTAGAAAGAACTGTACAAACTGGTCAGTTGTTGTATAAAAATTTGAAGACAGATCGGGCCGAGGCAAGCATGTTCTACCAACTACTCTAGTAGGAGGGTCAAACCGAACCAATGATTTCGAGTACTTCCATACGAAAGATGTTAAGGAGGGCTAACTGTTTAATCAATTCGTGGGCTGGAAGCAGGTAAGCTTTTACTTATCAATAACTACAACTTTGAGTCTAGGAAGAAATATGGTTATGGACACAAATTGAGGTGCTGATAAGAGTTTTTGTTTTGTTTGGGTATTCTTATAAGTAGAGGGGCCATCTATCCCCATGAGGGAAGGAGAGAAGGGGCCATGTTACTCCTTTCATCCATGTTCTTGTGTTAATCTCTCTATTTGGTGGATATTGTTAGATTTTAGTGTTTGTCAACTTTCTTCAACACCTTGATACTCTCTCTCTCTCTCTCTCTCTCACACACACACACACACACACAGGGAGAGTGGAGACAAGCTTATCTCATGGGCTAGAAAAATGTTAAGTTGCCAACATGGGGATGAAAGTTAGGAAAGTGTTGCTACATCTACCACTTTACTTTAGACATTTTTATGAAAAAACTCGAGCATGGGATCTCAAATATTGTTTGCGAGATTTTATGCTAGTAATCACAGAGTATACAAAATTGAAGTGTGAACAATTTTCTACATTCATTGGTTCGTTTTGACCGATGAAGTTATCTTTTCTTTTTATTTCTTTTTGACAAAAAGAATTCCCTTTATTGTCAAAATATTATTCTTTATAATCTGACACACATGTTAAAAAATATATAATTGACTATATTATAAATATTAATAAAATGTGTGATTTTTTAATATATTTGAATATGTGCCATAATTAAAATAAATAAATAAAATAAGGATAAAATGGTAAAAATATTTTTGTAAAAGAAATTTAAAAAAAACGATAATAATTTGAAAATAGAGGGAGTACTTGTTTATCTCATTGAAGAAAGTTTTTAGGCATTAACCCCTAAATGTTAGCGAGTCTCGATTTGGTCAAGCGATTGCTTAGGAGGGGGACGGCGGGATGTCGTCGGGGACGAAGAGTCTCTCAGACTCTCACTATGTGTTGAAAAAGGTGTAATCTAAATTAATTTGATACTCCATACAATCTTCTTGGGGGCCGATGGGGGTAGTCTTTAGACAGGAAAAGGAGGACGAATGTTTCTTCCACCTTGCTTTCACGCAAAGACTATTTATTTATTTTGAGTTTTTACACACACAGAGGGGGATGTGTGTGTGGCTATGTGCGATCCGAGAAGGGACCACTTGTACCTTGCTAATTTGCTATGGGAATACTATCTAATGTGATAAAATACATTACCCCTCCGTTCCTCAAAGACTTCCTTTGTTTGAAAGTCAAACTTTTTTAAAAAAAACACTTTTAATAGCTCATTAAATAACACGTTTAGTAGCTCATTAATATTCTTCCCGTTTCGAGTAAAAAGTCTTGTTTGAAAATCAAACTTTTTTAAAAACAACATTTTTAGTAGCTCATTAGTATTCCCTCCATTTTAGACAAAATATCTCTGTTTGAAAGTCAAACTTTTTTTAAAAAATGACACATTTAGTAGCTCATTAGTAATAAAATAACATTTATATGCTTTGATTTTTAAAAGTAAACTCTTTAAGTGAAATATCTTATAATTAAATAGTAGACTCTTTGCCCAGAATAGAAGGAGTAATAAAATGATACTTTTATACTTTAAATTTTAAAATTAATTTTTAAATAAAACATTTTAAAATAAAATAATAGACTATTTGTCGAAAATGGGGAGCTATTACAAAGTTAGATTTCTTTCCAATAATAGAGTGGTACCCCTTTTTCTTTTTGCTCTACTAGTAACTCACTGATCTCTTGTTTTAAATTTACCCTGTCCACGTATTCGTTTACAAGTTATTGTCCCATAATCAAGGGTTTTTTATCACATCTAATAATCCTCTAGAATTAAAACATAATTACCTTACATCTCATTGAATACTGCTTGTCTTGTTTGAAGTAATCCCCGGTTACCATTATTCAAAGTAAATTAAAAATATTTATAATCTTTATAATATATATTCTTTCCATTTTTAAATTATTGTCATCTTTAATTCAGTATATTATTTAAGAAAAAATAATTAATTGTATTATAAATATTTATAAAATAAGTGGTTTTTTTATTACCTTTGAGTATGTGGCTATAATTAATATAGATAGAAAAAGTAAGGATAAAGTGATATAAATATTTTTTTAAGAAATATTTTTGAAAAATGATAATTATTTGAAAACAAATAAAAAAAGAAGTACAATAATTTGGAAACTGAATGAGTACTTAATTATAGAAAAATCATAGTTAGGGCTCGTTGTTGTGGCTAATGGCTTATGACTTATGGCTAATAGTTTAAGCTGGTGACTGAATGACTTGTGGTTGATTGTATAATAGAGATTGTTTGTTATACAGGTGTTGAAAAGTTGGTTATGAGTTGTTATAATTATTTGTTAAAAAAACCTTAAAACTTAGTATTTATATTTTTATGTATATTTCATAAAAGGATGAAATATGGATAATCAAATATTTATTAATGAATAGTTTTCCTCATGTTTAAAAAAAAAACTAAAAAAACTAAAAAGTTTAAAATTTTGGTTTTTTGACTTTGACTTTTCAATGCATAAAAGGTGTTGTACCTTATTTATTAACTTTTGATTTATAAACTAAAACAAATATTCTAAATATGATTTTTTTTAAATAAAAAGCTAAAAATCACTAAATAAACTGCAACAAACGAGAACACTTACTACTATAAAGGACAAACAACCTTTAAAAGTAGGATATGTAGACTAGCCCTAACAAAATTTAATATTGATTTGGTTTGTCTAACGATGTCTAGAGCTATCATGTATGTGGTTTCGGAACCAAACTTAGCCTAGCCAAAATTTAAGAAAAAGCAAACTAGGTCATTTATGAGATTACATGGGTTGACCTAACGGATAAGTGATAACCCTCATCCAACTCTATATTACATGCATATGAAATTACTAGAATCTCCATAGATACTAAATTGAGTAATGCTTGGGTCACTTTTATTTTACATCAAAATACTACTAAATTTAATCAATAACCACTAAATATTTTCTTCCGGTTTCTATACTATATACTCCATTCATTCCTAACCTTTCTTTTTTCGTTTGTTGTACACAAAAATATATATTTATTTTTGAATATTTTCTTTTTAGTACTTTCCTTGCTATTGTAATATATAATATGAGTTATGAGTTTCATTTATACATGAGTTTGAAAGGAAAATACAAAAAAAATTGTCTATTTTATAGTATTTTTATTTTTTGGAAGCTACCTTTATCATTTGAACCATAATTTGATTATCACTTTAACTGATAGCCTCATTCAAACTATCATATTATTTATAATAAAGTCAATGATTTTTTTTTATTCTGTGTGTTGAATCAAACAAAACAATCTTTTGAAAAGAAGTGGTGTACATAACATATCAATACTTATAACAGAGGCAATTGAATTTTGGCAACAAAAAAATAAGACATAAGTAAGACGGTCTTACAGATATATTTTATAAAATGAATCTTTGTTATCTGATTTATCATATGTTATTGAGTTGAACTATGAGAGAGTGAGGTTTTGTCTGACGAGTTAAAATCTATAAGACCATCATTTAAGATATTTAGCCTTGATTTTTTTACATCTGTGTATCGAGTAAAAAAAACATTTTTAAAATTATATTGGTTAAAATGTAAGGTCACAATAGCATAATGAAGGAAAGAATACCATCCGTTTTTACCCCTTCATTCTTAGGCCTTGTGCCCCCACAAATCTTCTTAAGCGGGTAACACTCCCCAAGACACTTACATCTTCCTTTCCCAGTTTGAGGGCAATCTGGTCATTTAGAATCCCACAGATCTAAGCTGATGGACAAACTTGTAATTCACTCAAATAGTAGTGGCATTACCCAATCACCACACCTATATATAACACCACCTCACCATTATATCTTAATTCATACTTCAACATATTGCACACAAAAATAAAAAAGAACCTCCACCACCACCACCAACTGCAACAAGCAAACCACCACCGGTTCACCATGGCTATGGCTTTCAAGATGGTATTTATCCGTACTTTTCATCTCCTTACTCTTTTTCAATCCAACACATGATTTTCTCAAATGGGTTTTTTTTTAATATTTTTCTTGAAATATTCTCATATACAAATTGATCAAACTTAAATTGTATGTGATTTTGATCACTTGGGTGGTGGTAAAAATTCTGTTAACAGGCGACGACGGGGATGTGGGTGACCGACGAATGCAAGAATTCGTTCATGGAGATGAAATGGAAGAAGGTGCATAGGTACATAGTGTTCAAGATTGATGAGAAGTCAAAGTTGGTGACGGTGGACAAGGTCGGAGGGGCGGGGGAGGGCTACGGCGATCTGGAAGCATCCCTACCGGATGACGATTGCCGTTACGCTGTCTTTGATTTCGACTTTGTCACCGTCGATAACTGCCGGAAAAGCAAGATCTTCTTCATTGCATGGTTCGTCTCACCTCCCACCTTATTAATTTATTTTACATTTTCACCTACTTGTATTAATTAATTGATCATAAATCCAATTAATTTATAACTATTTATATTTTATTTAGAAAGGCAGATGAGATAAGTATGAGACATGAGAATCTTATTCGTCTATGCAATCAAGATATAATTTTGTGTCCGCTTTTATCAAGTGACCATTTTTGACTTTAGGGTTAAAGCTTTTACCTTTCAACAAAGTGAAAAATGTGACCAATTTTTTTAAGTTGAAGTAAATTAGCTCACCTAGCTAGGACTTTTTTTAAATAAAACTAAAAAATAAAATAAAATAAAAAATTGAGTGTGGTAATGAAGTGATTTATTTGGTCAGTTTATACGTACCTCAACTTAATTTATTTTCTTGGGCAAGTCCAATGACACGCTTGCTCAGTTGCTCAGTGTATTTATGGATTATAAGAATCAAATTCGGATGAACAACTTAGGTATGAAAGTGATGGAATTGATTGCAAAAATTTGTAAGGCAAGATTATTGATATTAATGTTTGTTACTCTATAATTTATAAATATATAAATGTCGCGATCTTGGTCTCTAAGTGAAATGAATTTCTTTTAAGGCCTTTATCAAGTTTGGTACTCCCTCACTTTCAAAATAAATGTTTGAAACATAGGGAATATAATTTATAATGAAACTTATTTTGGAACAAAAAAACTATGCTAAAACAACACTTATGAAAGTGATGGAATTGATTGCAAAATCTTTATTTAAGTTCATTTAATGTAGCTAAGTTAGGCAAGACTATTGTATTATCTTTTTTCTCTTAACAATGTTTGTTACTCTATAATTTATCTAATAAATGTCGCATCTTGGTCTCTAAGTGAAATATTTCTTTTATTTGAGTTTGGTACTCCCTCGCTTTCAAAATAAATGAAACAAGGAATATAATTTATAATGAAACTTATTTTGGCAAAAATTTTGAATTGACAAATGCACATATTAAAAAATCTTATAAAAATACTAATTCATCTTTATTTAAGTTCATTTAATGTAGCTAAGTTACACTAGTATTATCTTTTTTCTCTTAACAACTCTCTCTAATAGCATTTAATTTGAGAGTAATAAATAAGGACAATTTTGAAATAAAAAAACTTTACTAAAATGACACTTATTTTGAAACAGGGGGAGTATCACTTATGCTCTTTATTGTTTGACCCGATATACAAATAATTAATTAATTGTATTAATGAAAATTATGATAGTGTGTGTTTCCTAGAATATTCATGTGAGAGTGGGGCTCATCGATTAAAGAGAATCAAATTGAGAATAAAAAAAAGACAATTTTTGAAAAAAAGGAAAATACAAAAAGGACATTTTTTTAGGATCTTTCTAAAAAAAAGATAAATACTTCCTTCGTTTCTGATAAATAGTAAATTATTCTATTTTTAGATTTTTACATTAAGGGTCATACTTTCAAATATTATGTCATATTATCCATAACATTTTAACTTTAGCCTTCACATTTAATATTAACATATGAACTAAACTCAAATATTATTGTAATTATGAGTAACTCCAATGTTAGTTATATATCTCATAATAATTAGACTATTCAAATATGAATTGTTTGGATGGAACGGATGGGTACGTTTTTAAGAAATGATGGAGTGATAAGTTTAAGGTATTTTATGTAACTTAAACAATCTCCTAAAATAACCATTAGTTAAATAATGAGGAATTAAGAAAATGAATTTTGCAGGGCACCAAGTGCATCAAGAATAAGAGCAAAAATGCTATATGCAACATCAAAGGATGGATTAAGGAGAGTGCTAGAAGGGATTCACTATGAAGTTCAAGCAACAGATCCAACTGAGATGGGCTTTGATGTGATTATGGACAGAGCCAAATAAGATGGTGATGTTGATGGGCTGGACGGCTGGACCTTATCTTCACTTAGAACATAACCACATCATGTTTTTGTCATCTTTTTTCTATTTCATTAATAACTCCACTAGAGAAGTTGTTTTCTTCATGTTACCAGTACCACCACTCTTTGATTTTCTCTAGTGATGTAACTTAATCTACTAATTTAATGACAAAGTACCTTCGTGTTTCCTTTTCCGTAAAAACTTGTTTAAGTCAATCTTACGGATATTTTTTGTAAGACAGATGTTTTTTATCCGATTCATTGTGTATTGGTGGGTTGAACTGTAAGAGAGTGGGGCTCCGTCTTACGAATTAAGATCCGTAAAATGATTTTATAGGAGACCTACTCTTCCTTCTTTAGACAAAAAAGCTGTATTAATGTCAAATCTTAGATGTTAATTCCATTATTCTACTTCATGTTTATCACCAAAATAATTATTTCTTATAAGTTAAAGGTTTGTGAATGACGTTATTGCAAAAGGTTAATGAACGGTCGCTAAATATCACGTAACACAAAAATTTAGGTAAATTGGTCTTATATATATTTTTTGTAAGATGGATTCTGCTTACTTGATCCACCGTGTGTTGTGGGTTGAGTTGTAAGAGGGTGGAGCTTCGTCTTACGAATTAAGATCCGTAAGACGGTGTTACAGGAGACCTATTCATCACATAATGAATTCTCAAATATTTATAATTTTTTTTGGATTTTTGGATAATCTAATAATAAATACCGTATGTTCCATGGAAAGGATCTACCGTACAATTTTACTTTAAGATATTCCACTTAAGGTGCTTGTTTTACATTTCCAAGAGTTAGGTTTTCGATCTTCATAATATTTAACTAAATTTATCCTTGCATATTTTATAGTCACATCGATTATGCTCAAATATTTTTGTAATTATAATCAATTCCATCAATATTATATTTTCTTTTTAATTATTGAACTTCTCAAACTATGATTTGAGCATAACCTGTAGAGTAATAAAACGCATTCATTTTGTTCCATGACTTCCAAACTCTCAAAGAGTTTTTTTCCCACTATTTTAATTACTCCATCCGTTTTAGATAAATTTAAAGAAAATGACATTTTTAGCAGTTCATTTATAATAAAATAACATTTTTATGTCTTAATTTTTTAAAGTACTTTTTAAATGAAACATCCAAAAATAAAACAATGAATTCTTTACTTGAAATGGAGGGAATATTAAAATCTATTAAGATATATACGTGCATAATTAAAGACTATTCACTTCCATTTATTGATTCATAAAAAAATTGAATCCAATCATTTTTATTATCTTAAAAGTATAATTTTTTTAATTTATAATCTTTGGAATGCCAAATAATAAAAGTCATTTCGTCCGTAACGAGTATGTTGCTAGCTTTTAAAATAATGAAAATTAGATGAACATTAGGAATGAGAATGAGACATTTCCCCGACGGTTATACATAATACAACCCCCACTTCCCGATTCAATTTTATGCCCCATAATCGCCTTATTTCCCGACGAGAATTCAATTTGTCAAACTATATTCATTCCCCACGAGTAATGGTTAGCCATGGAATACCACGGGGAATTGGACAAACAACTTAACAATTTAGTTCAAAACATTTTGATGATTAAAAAAACACTCGAAAGAAAGTTTCAAAAAACATAATATCTAACTAATCAAGTTCAGACTTGATATAGAATAATACTTCTACTTAAAACTCATCATAATCATACTTATAAAAGTTAAAAAGTCTAATTAATTAGTTGTACATGTCAATAATTCACCAAATATTAAAAATAAAATTGATGATGCAAAAATTAGTCTTGGACCGTTCGATTTGATGAGTAGGATATCTAGGTTTGTATGAATGGATTGGATCTCTTTGCAACATGTTAAGAACACGAAAACATTTTAGTTGGAGTGTAAGGTTTTGGCATCGCAAAACCACTCCAGCATGTGAGTAAGTATCGTGTGAGAGTTAAGAAGTAAATTAATAGAGGTTCTAGGCTGTAAAGAGTGTGTACTTTGTTTAGGGTTTATGAAGGGGTATTTATAAGCCCCAATGACATGTAATCCATCTAGGATTCATTTACATAGTTACCTAATAGGTTTATAAGGAAACTCCTCAATTATAGGCATGACAGGCGGCCGGCCACGCAATTGTCGGAGCAAATATGGTAAATGTTCTGCTCAATTAAGAAAACCTTTGACCTGTCTTGAAGAGCAAGTATCTAAGATTCCTTGCTCGATGCTTACTCGGCCGAGCATGACCATGCTCGGCCAAGCTGCATGGTGTAAGTCTGATGGTGACAAATGTAATTCCCGGGCATGGCCCCCAAGTCGGGTAGGCAAGGCATGTGCTCGACCAGGACCAGGTTTAGACAAGATATACCACTGATCTTTGCTCGGGTACCTTACTAGCTCTGCCCACTAAGCTTGTGGGTCTTCCTCTAACGAGATCGTGACTAGCACGAGGTGCTCACATTTACCTTGCATGTAACCGGTTTTGGGCCGGGCACATAAAAAATATAAAGTTACAATAATAAAAATATAAATAATAATCAATTCCTAAAAAAGCTTCAATTTCCTATGTATACAAAATTACAATACATACGAAATTAAAGATACATGTATCTATTATGTGATGTTAGGCTTACCACTACTTATACAACTACTGCTACAACTAAGTGTAGGAAAATACCAAACGGTTTTCGTGAAAGACAACTTTGCATTTCACTAAAGCTTAGTTGTAACAATAGTTGTAGAAGTAGTGGTGAACCTAGCATTGCTGAAATATTAAACATTGATGCGAAGAGAATTTCTTTAGCTAAGTCTTTACTATAACATAAATACTTCATTTTAATTCAAATAAATGGTGGCGCTATCATTTATATATGTAAAATGGATGTAGAGAGAAAATATGTAAACGTGTCTATTACATAATTAAATTTCATAAGTGAAGGAAGAATCATAAAGTAATGCTGAGTGTTTCAAATGCAAAAAACTTTAGTCATACATAAACTAGGTTGAACTTGATCAATACTTTAAAATTGGAGACAAGGTTCTAGAGTACTATCTTTCATGGTAAATGAGAAACACACTCAATTTTCAAACTCATCAAATTTATCTTAAACTTGTTTGTTAACATACACAAAGAGTTCGAGAAAGAGAGGGGTGGAGATTCAAACATATAAGAGAAGAACAAACATTGTTGAGATATAAGTAGTGTTTGGTTCAGTGATTGTTATAGATGCGTGTAGATAAGTTTGATTGATCAAAAAAATTCTACCAATTGTCAGAGATGCAAGTCCTTAGTGATATAAGTGATAAAGATGAGTGAGTGACTAAGGGCAGTGATTTGTAGATTCGCATGATTGAGAATAATGTTAGTGATGAAGAGGAGTGAGCAACTAAGGGCAGTGATTTGTAGATTCGCATGATTGAGAATAATGTTAGGGTTTTAGTATTTCAGATCTAAGATTTATAAACATAGGCTATATATTGTATGAATAGGGGTAAGAATTAAGATTATGTTACAAGCGGTTCGAGTAATGGATAGGGAATAGGGCAGGTACTACTAATATCAAAACCAAACCATTCCTAGTTTTTCATTTCTATTATTCCCCATTATCCGCCTCATATCAAATCAAATCGATTAATAACCTCTAAAGGAGACTCGCGCTAGCCAGATGGCTATCTACGGGTAAAGATAAAATACTTGAAAAAGATGACCTTGTTGACGGTCACTTGACCGACTGGACTCTTTAGGCCTCGATAAAGAGGACGCGCAACTCGCACAAAAGAAGCCTAGACCATCCCTGACTAAGGAGCAAGTAGACAAGGAATATGCTTATTGGGTTCAATAGTGGACTCTTTTCACTAAGATATAGGAGGTTGAGGCGAGAATGCAGTAGATCGAGAAGCTCGTCAAGGCTCCGAAGCCAGCACCAATAATTAACGTCTAGAGCTCGCTTCCAGCCCGTCCAGCCTCTATCTGGGAAAGAGTAGGAGTAACCTCCATGCCAGAACAAGTAGCAAAGTCAACAACAAATGTTAGGTCAAGGCTTAGTGGGAGGGTGGTTGTCAATGGCTCCAGATTGAATGTCCATGCTCGCTTGCGATTCCCCCCTTAAATAGAGCACCAACAGGCCCGAATCGAGGAAGGTGAGTCTCAGCCTCGGTTCCTGCTCAGCAGTCTAACTCCAGGAAAAATGTTATATGTATAACTCTCGACATCAGACACGGCGGTGGCTTTAGTTCTATTAAGAAAATAAGGATCGATGCAGAAGTCAATCTACTATGTCTCTCATGCCCTCACAGGCGTAGAGACTCGATACATGAACATGGAAAAAAGTTATACCCGCATCAGTCATGACGGCTAAAAAGATGAAGCCCTATGTCAAAGCACATGAAATCAGAGTATACACTGACCTGCCTTTGCGTAGGATTTTGCACAAACATGGCGTCGAGGAGGATGCCATCTATCAAGCAAAACACATAAATTGGCGGAAGAAAATCAAGAAAATGAGAAGAAATGAGAAAATGAGCTTGTGAAGCAAAAGAAAATGTCACAGAAGAAACGAAGAAAAAGAAATGAAGCAGCTGCTTCAGCCTTTTATTTCCCATCACTTATGAGGGAAGAAAATGGAATTTTCCTTTTTCCCCCTCCGAAGTTCAAAAGTTTAGCACTTAAGTCCTCAGGTTTTCAAAGTTGCAAAATGGACCCTAAAGCTTAACGAAAAGTTAACAAAGTTAGCTTTGTTAACAAAAATTGACGATCATCCATCCAAAATTCAAAAAAAAAAACTCATATCCCCAGCAGGTCAGCCGTAAAATGATCAGAAAAGCAAGAAAAATAGCAGCAGTGAAAGAAAAATCAGTAGCAAAGGTAAGATTCTCAACAAAAGAAAAATATATATATGTGCTAGCATAAAAAAATGCAAAGAGCAGCAAAGAAAAAAAAATGCAAAGAGCAGCAAAGAAAAAAAATGCAAAACGCAGTGAGAACAGAAAAAAAAATGCAAAGAAGCACAGCAAAGTAAAAAAAAATAATAATAAATGCAAAAAAAGCAGCCATCAAAAGAAGAAAATTTCCAGTAAACGTTGGAAAAGCAAGTAGAAGAAAATCTCCAGCATAATCAGCAGAACCAGCAGAATCAGCAAAAGTAAGACAATGGTAAGAAAAGGTAAAGTATTTTACCTTTTTGCACTCATGATGTGTTCCACCATCGCATTCAGCGAAGGGTCTCCACCTTTGAGGATACGATGCTTTCCTACTTTATAGGAGTAGCATAGAATCATCTCCTCGCGGGGCGTAACCTCGAGACGAATGATCAACCCATGATGTGTTTCATCATCGCATTCAGCGAAGGGTCTCCACCTTTGAGGATGCGATGCTTTCCTGCTTTATAGGAGTAGCATAGGATCATCTCCTCGCGGGGCGTAACCCCGAGATGAATGATCAACCCATGACGTGTTCCATCATCACATTCAGCGATAGATCTCCACCTTTGAAGATGTGATGTTTTCCTGCTTTATAGGAGTAGCATAGGATCATCTCCTCGCGGGGCGTAACCCCGAGACGAATGATCAACCCATGATGTGTTCCATCATCGCATTCAACAAAGGGTCTCCACCTTTGAGGATGCGATGCTTTCCTGCTTTATAGGAGTAGCATAGGATCATCTCCTTGCGGGGCGTAACCCCGAGACGAATGATCAACCCATGATGTGTTCCACCATCGCATTCAACAAAGGGTCTCCACCTTTGAGGATGCGATGCTTTCCTGTTTTATAGGAGTAGCATAGGGTTATCTCCTTGTGGGGCGTAACCCCGAGACGAATGATCAACCCATGATGTGTTCCATCATCGCATTCAGCAAAGGGTCTCCACCTTTGAGGATGCGATGCTTTCCTGCTTTATAGGAGTAGCATAGGATATCTCCTCGTGAGGCGTAACCCGAGACAAATGATCAACCCATGATGTGTTCCATCATCGCATTCAACAAAGGGTCTCCACCTTTGAGGATGCGATGCTTTCCTGCTTTATAGGAGTAGCATATGATCATCTCCTCGCGGGGCGTAACCCCGAGACAAATGATCAACCCATGATGTGTTCCATCATCGCATTCGGCGAAGGGTCTCCACCTTTGAGGATGCGATGCTTTCCTGCTTTATAGGAGTAGCATATGATCATCTCCTCGCGAGGCGTAACCCCAAGACGAATGATCAACCCATGATGTGTTCCACCATCGCACTCAGCAAAGGGTCTCCACCTTTGAAGATGCGATGCTTTCCTGCATTATAGGAGTAGCATAGGATCATCTCCTCGCGGGTGTAACCCCGAGACGAATGATCAACCCATGATGTGTTCCACCATCACATTAAAGGGTCTCCACCTTTGAGGATGCGATCTATCCTACCATTGTGTTCGTCGAAGGGTCTCCACCTTTGAGGATACAATGTTTTGATCTTGGTATTCAACCTAGCGTTGTTTGTTTGCACCAGGTCGAACTACGTTTGATCTGATTCCTTTTATTAAGGGATACGTAGGCAGCCTACTTCGGTAGGTTCGACCATCAGAGCACATAATTTGCATATCTGCTTAAAAACTACGATAACCTGCTATAACCGACTAAATATGTCTAGGATATGTGATGTTTGGTTTGCATTATAAACTGTTGCATTATAACTGCTACCTGTTGCATTACTCCCCATTATAATTTCCATGAAATTATGGAGTCTATTTCTTATCAACGATGTTCGTTTACTCGGTAAGCTACGGGTTACCCGTAAACTCCATCGTTGAGGGGCTCTGTAGACACCCCAATTTCGTACCCCCTCGTATGTAACATGACATGAGATATCAAGACCTATTAAAACTTAACAAATGTCGAGTTACAAGGTTTTAAAAATGCAAAAGACAAAGCATGATGCGTAAAACAGTAAAATGCAGGGGCAAGAGTGTAAAAAGAAGGCCAAAATTGGAATTAGGCACTGCCAACATGCCATGTGGGCGCGACGCCCAAAATGCATGG
Source organism: Codonopsis lanceolata (assembly GCA_013146195.2). NCBI lineage: Eukaryota > Viridiplantae > Streptophyta > Magnoliopsida > Asterales > Campanulaceae > Codonopsis > Codonopsis lanceolata. The sequence goes on along the minus strand of JABEVN020000027.1, from coordinate 57,528 downwards.
GTTCGGCGCCCAAGCCCCAATAGTGCTTTACGATTTGAGAATTAGTACAAGCACTCAAGACGTGGTACAAGCTGATGAAGCACAAAGAAGAAATTTTAAAGACAGTGGTGTCCCTCCTCTCACCTATAAATTGAGGTGTTCGGTTTCAGTTTTAGGGGCCGAGAATTTTTCTCACTATTATGCTTAGGGGTGGGCAAACGGGTTTGGGTTTTCGGGTCCCGAACCGATCCGATCGAGTATTTTCGATTAACGGTTACCCGAACCCAATCTAAAAAACGGGTCGGTTATCGGGTTTTGCATTGGTACCCGAAAAACCCGATTTTCAGATGATTAATTATTATTATTTTTAATCTTTTTATTATATTAAACCAACTAATCAACCACTTATGACTTTAGTCTACTCTTAAATCACAATACCATTACCAATACCAATACCAATACCAATACCAATACCAATACCAAGCAATTGCAAACCTACCAAGCACAAAAAAATGTTTTTTTTTACTTAAAAAAAGTGGTTTTAAACATAACGGGTTACCCGAACCCGATTTTGCGGTTACCCGATGAATTCAGGTAGTAAAATACCCTACCTGTTTTTTCGGGTACCCGACCCGATAACCAGAAAAACCCGAAACCCGACCCGATGACCACCCCTAATTATGTTGTGCGTTTATTTTACGCCCTGTAGAGAGCGATCGTGAGATAGTGAGAGATCTCTCTTCTTATAAAGTCTTGAAGCTCTGTCAAATCTCCTCCAAACACAAAACCAACCGGTCAAAGTGAGCCTTAACCTCCTAGCTAGGATTCCACCCTATTCCCCCGGTCCAAAAATCCCAAAAAGAGCAATTGCTCTGCCCGAATCCAAAGGCCAAATCCGTCAGAAGCAAGCAGTTGCTCTGCCCAATTTCTACCAGTAGCAAGCAAACAACAGCAAAAACGCAAGCAGTTGTTCCACCTGTGTTACGGTGCTTAGAAGCAACTTTCGGAAGCAGTTATTCTACCCGAACCCGCAACAAGAAAAAGACTCCTCTCCCTCGAAGGACGAGCGAAGACCTCACGCTCTTAAAGGTAAACCTTTAAGGGTTTTTATATAAAAAATGATATTTTCATCCGGCCCAATGTAAAAAATATATAAGATGTTGTGCTGCCCGGATTTATGTAAAAAAAAATAGCATTAAAAAAACCATTATTATGGCCAAATATTTTTAATGTATTTGTAATTACTGGAAGGAGTCGGCTGCAAGTCTGTAAATAATGTAAATACAGATATATCTATTTTCTTTTTAATGCTTTATTTCATTTACTAAATAAATATAACAAAAAGCATATTTTAGCTAAAAACTGTTTTGAGACCGAAATGGCGAGTTGGGTGCCTAACACCTTCCCACCTCGTAACTTAGCCTCCAAATCCTTTTTTTTACAAACTCTGGTTTATTTGTGGGTTTTCTTTATTTCTCCTTAAAATAAAGATGGCGACTCTATTAAAACGTTTTGGATCACAATGAGGCCCGCAACATCCTTTCTTACACTTTCCTATTTTCCCTAAACAAGGGAGAATGTGAATGAAAGGGTGATGCATTTCTTGCATCTTGTTTTCCCTAAACAAGGGAGGATGAGATACGGGAAAATCCAAAAGCACTCATAGCGATCCAAAATAAGCCTAAGGTCGTGGTGAGGCTCGCAACATCCATTTTTTTTTTTTTTGCACTTTCCGTTTTCCCCTAAATAAGGGACGATGTAAATGAAAAGGGTGATGCATTTTATGTGTCTTGTCTTCCCCTAAACAAGGGAGAGTGAGATACGGAGAAACCCCTTAGGCACTCATAATGACCTAAGGCAATTTTCGAAAAGTCCATAGTGAGGCAAGACGTGTTCCCACGCGCCCTCCCAACATATTTTTTTTGCACTTTTTCGTTTTCCCCTAAACAAGGGATGATGGGAATGAAAAGGAGTGATGCATTTTATGTATCTTATTTTCCCCTAAACAAGGGAGGATGAGATACGGAGAAATCCAAAGCCCTCATAATGGACCAAAACTCACTCAGGTGACCGATGTGTATTCAACGCGCTTTTTGGCAACATTCTTTCTGCACTTTTAATTTCGTCTTCCCCTAAACAAGGGAAGATGGAATGGAAAGAGTGATTCCCTTACCGCATGTCGCGCTCCCCTAAAAAAAGGAGCGCGGGGCGCGGGAGAATCTTCAGGGGCACCCACACTTAGTTTTTTTTTTTTTAGGCATCCCTAGAATAATCAAGTTAGTTTTTAATCATGCATCGGAGAATAAAATAAAGTGCATTGCATTGAAATATATAGAGTCTGGTACAAGAAAATCAAAAAAAATAAAAGTGCAGGTATGAAAGCTAGTGGGCTCGTGAAGATCTGCTCCTATTCAAACCTCTGCCCATGACCCGAGGGTCGATCCCGCCAACTCTATATTCCCATCCTCTAGCCCTGGTATGGCCTTATCCGCCAGCCTCATCATCATCCTCGTCTCGCCGTCTGGCCCGACTCACAGCATTTTTCCCCTGGAAAATGAATTCATCCAACATCCGCTGATACAATTTGGCGAGGCCAAAGAAGCCCTTCACCACCTTTCGGTATGATGAAACATCCACCTAAAGAAAAAATAAGAAATATCAGTCCGAAAAAAATATTATATGGCAAGTGTGAAAAAAGCAACAATGATTATAAAAAAAGTGTATACCGCTCGGGAATATGAAACCGCTTCGGGACCTCGGCATCAGGAAAAGCCTCCTCCACCAATCTTCCCTCGCGATAATACTAGAAGGTGGAGAAATCTTCAGGGGGAACAAAGTAATTCGGCTGGGCATCAGGAACCAGGCGTGAAGGCCTCGGCTTATCATAAACATCTGATGCACGCCTCATTGCTACAGGAGCAGGATGGAGTACTGTCCTCAGCAACTCCTCATATGGCATAATAAGATACTCCTCCCGAGGAACAGTGTATCTTGCCAGATACTGGTATCTGTTTGGCAAGAGATCGGGAACAATCACCCATGGTGGCGATGTAGGTGGTGTCACTGGGCCCATAGGATAAAGGAAGTTCTGACGGTTGACCCGCTCGCCCACATACAAAGAGTCGACCATAATCGACACCATCAAAATCCGGCGGTGACTCATCACCAAGGAAGTCAGATATGACCCAGCCAGACCCCGCCAGGGAAATAGACGCATTGTATCAGAACGAGAGCTCGTAATCCTCTCTCGTACCATCGCTGCGGTCAGCCCGTTGCCATCCCGATCTTCCTCCATTCTGTTCGCATTCACGAACTCAACAAGAAACGGCAGTTCGTGAACATGTCTCTTCAGTGGCCCGAGAGAAAAACTAAAAACTGAATAGGCCCAGACCTGCAAAGAAAAAGAAAGAATCAGCTAAAGAAAAAAAGATGCAGCAAAAAGAAAAAAATCAATTAGTGAATTCTAGTAGTATCAAAAGAAAAAAAATGAGAAAGGAGAGAGATACCTCCCAAGCTGGAGCAAAGCCATTCATAACTGGAGAGTCATTACGGCTGGCACGATCCATGGAGGCGTAAAGCTCAGCTAAGCCTGCCTGCCCCCAGTCATACGCAAAAACCCGGTATAAATCCCGAAGGCATCCCAAAACAGAAACCCGCAGAGTGGTGGATGAATTGGCAAAAATCGTCATCCTTAGAAAGAAAAATAGAAATGCCCTAGCTACACGAGAGACAGCCTCGTAGTCATCATCGTCAACTCGCCTGGCATTCTGTTCCAGCCATCTCTTCACGCTGCCAATACGGATTTTGTCGGCACTCTTGTAGTCTAGTTCGAAGCCCAAAAGGTCCTCGACCACGTCGTGCTGCTGCCTCAAAGTATAATCCGGCTCTAGATGATTACCAATATCGGTAGGGATGCCTATCGCAGCAAAATCGTACATGGTCATGGTAGCTTCTTCCCAGCTAAAATGGAAAGTGTGGGTGGTATCCCACCAATAATCCCTCAAGACCTCAAAGATGGGCAAATAGGTGCGAAACTAACGAAAGGCCCGCAAAAATGTGCCAAAGCCAGTCTGCTCGACCAGAAGCACTGCCTGCGGTGGCAGTGAATTATAAATGGAAGCCAATTTATCGGAGCTAGTCCGAACTCTGGTAATGGTATTGCGTGCCTGAAAAATAAAAAAGGAAGGACATTATCTTAAAAGGAAAAAAAACGAGAAGTAAACTCTTATGTTTCCTATAAGCTCATCATGCATGTTATATCTCATGTCATTGCATTAATTATGACATACTTACTTTGCGTCTTAGAAAAAAAAAATAAAATATATATATATATATATATATATATGTGTGTGTGTGTGTGTGTGTGTGTGTGTGTGTGTGTGTGTGTGTGTGTGTGTGTGTGTGTGTGTGTGTGCATATATTATTTTCTTTTGGCATTTAAAATGCATTTATCTAGAAATATGTGCATATTACATTTTCAGAATTTAAAATTATTTTCCTGTCAAAAAAAAAAAAGAAAAAAAATCTGTTGCATGTTTATTTATCTGAAAAATATATATGTTGCATTATAAATAAATAAAAATGTTGCATTTTGCATACATAAGAAATATATATTTACACTACACGCATTATCCGAATTTATATATATATATATAGGCATGTGCATGCATCATCTCAAAATATATCAGTTACGTAAAATATGCATCGTAGAGTCAAATAGTGTCAATTGCATAAGTATGCATCGCAAAATTAAATGACATGAATTTCATATTTTTGTTATGCTACAATTGTCAAATTACATCATTCTAGCATGAATATTGCATGCATAAACATCAAAATCGCAGTAGATATACTCCAATAGTGCCAAAATAAGCAAGAAATCCAAAGAAATCAAGAAATTCAACCAAGTGGGTTTGAAGAAAATGAAGACTTACAGCCAGATCTGGAAGATTTGCAACATGGGTATGCCGATCTCGAAGTATATTACTCTAATCATCCCTTGAATGCCAATACCTAATAACGTTTTGGTTTAATGGAGGAAGCTCTCTATGTTCCTCGCCTGATTTCGTGTTCATCGATGCTTTTCCCTTCCAAGATCTCGAAGAGGAAGCCATCTGGCAAGCAAAACAATTGATTTGGCGGAAGAAAATTGAGAAAAGGTGGAGAAATGAGAAAGAAACCTTCCTGCGTTCAAAAATGGAGGAAAGAAGAACGAAGATAAAGATGAAGCTGCTGCTTCATCTCCCTCTCTGCCCGTAAGATTAAAAGGGGTGGAAAGTTTCACCCCCTCCAAAATCCAGTTCGGCACTTAAGTCCTTAAGTTTGCTCAAATCGCGAAATGGCCCTGAAGTCCTAACGGAAAGTTAACAAAGTTAACGTTGTTAAAAAGTTGACGACCATCCATCATAAATCAAAGGAAAAATCATATCCCTAGCAGAATAGCCGCAAGAAATCCAGGAAAAGAAAAATTGTGCCATTCGGATCCTCAGCAGGATACAAAAGAAAAAGAAAAGAGAGAAGAAAAAAAAGAGAAAAAGAAAAAAAAAAAAAAAAAAAAAAAAAAGAAGAAGAAAAGAAAGAGAAAAGCCCCACTATCGTATTCATTGAAAGGTCCCACCCTGAGAATGCAGTATCCTGTTATGATATGCTCCACCATTGTATTCGACGAAGGGGCCTACCCTGAGGATGCGATGTTTTATGATCTTGTGCTCCACTATCGTATTCAACAAAGGGTTTTCACCCTGAGAATGCGGTGTCCTGTTATGATGTGCTCCACTATCGTATTCGACGAAGGGTTTCACCCTGAGAATGCGGTATCCTGTTATGATGTGCTCCACTATCATATTCGACAAAGGGTTTTTACCCTGAGAATATGGTATCGTGTTATGATGTGTTCCACTATCGTATTCGACGAAGGGTTTTCACCCTGAGAATGTGGTGCCCTATGATCTTGTGTTCCACTATCGTATTCAACGAAGGGTTTTCACCCTGAGAATGCGGTATCCTGTTATAATGTGTTCCACCATCGTGTTCGACGAAGGGTCCTACCATGAGGATGCGATGTTTTGATCCTGTTATCCCACCCAATACTAGTATTTGCTGGACCCAGAACCGAACTACGTTTGGTCTGATTCCTGAGAAAATGATATGCAGGCAACCTACTTCGTAAGCACGACCATCAGAGCATTTCATTTGCATATCTGCTCTAGGAACCACGATAACTAACTAGAACCAACTAAAATTGTTTAGGGCATGTGAGATTGGAATTACTGCATCCTAAACTGTTGCATCATAAACTGCTACATATTGCATTCTTCCCCAATATAATTTCCACGAAATTTGAGAGTCTATTTCTTATCAACGATGTTCGTTTACTTGGTAAGCTTCGATTTACCCGTAAACTCCATCGTTGAGGGGCTCTGTAGACACCCTAATTTTGTACCCCTGGTATGTGACATGGCATAAAATATCAAGACATATTAAAAGGACTAACGAATGTCAAGTTACAGGGTTGAAAATGCAAAGGAAAAAAGCAGGATGCATAAACAGTGAATTGCAGGGGGGCCAAAGTGCTAAAAATCAGGACAAAAAAGGCCTGGGACCGATGCCCCAAGCAATCCATGGTGCCACGCCACAGCCTCCTATAGGCAGCACCCAATAGTCCCCAATGTACTGTAGCAATTTGCTTTTGGTACAATCTCCTCATCACACAGTACAAGCCGATGAAGCACGGAAGGAAAAACTTAATGACGAAGGAATTCCTCCTCCCATCCTATAAATAGAGGCATCCAGCTTTCAGAATTCACACACAGACACATAGAGTGAAACATAAAACACAGTGAGAAGAATTTACGCAGTGAGTTCACCGCGCAGTCTGAGAGAACACCAAAGGAATTTTTCCTTCTAGCCCCGAAGCTATGTCAAATCTCCTCCAAACACTAAAACCCTCCAGCCAAAGTGAAACCTAGTTGCCCTGCTAGGATTCCGCCCTATTCCACCTGTTCGAAAAGGCCAAAAAGAGCAGTTGCCCTGTCCGAATCCAAACGTCAAATCAGCAAAAAGCAAGCAGTTGCTCTGACCGATTCCGACGCCTACCTGCCAGCAAATCCACTCAAAGTAAGTAGTTGTGCCGCCCATATCTCGAGGCGGAAAGAAACTAAACAAAGCAGTCACGCTGCCCGAAATCAGTCAAAAGACTCCCTCTCCCTGAAGGCCAGAGCGAGCACACCTTAGGGCCTACCAGTAAGGAGTTTGGCATGGGATAAAACCATCACGCTTCAAGAGGTAGGTCTATTAAAGTTTTTATGTATAAAAGTGTTATTTAAATAGTCCTATGTAAATGAAATAAGCAGTTGTGCTGCCTAAAATTCTATAGAAAATAGCATTTAAAAGAGCCATTATTATGGTCAAATTTTTATAATTGTATTTGTAACTCTAAGAAAGAAGGCTGATGTAAGTTTGTAATCATTTCCTTATATATATGCAAATATATATTTAAATGTTTTGTTTTAACTGTTAAGTAAATGTAAAAAAAAACATATTTAGCCAAAGAAAATTTGTTTTGAGATCGAAAGGGCGAGTTGGATGCCTAACTCCTTCCCACCTCGTAAATTAGCCTTCGAACCCTTTTACAAATCTGGTTACTTTTGGTTTTTCTTTGTTTTCCTTAAAATAAAGATGGGGACTCTGTTGATTGCATTTTGAGTCCACAAATTGAGGCCGGACGTATTCCCACGCGCTTCAAAAGATTTTAAAACCACCCGCTCCTTCGGTAGCGGGGAAAGGTTATAAATCGGGGCACTCACAACTAACAAAAGGATCCAAGAGATGTTGTATTTATATGTAAATAAATAACCAACTGTGGTTGTATTTGAATTTGAATAGGCACCTTTATGCAAAAAGGTTTCTTTGAGGAGGTACATTTTAAATCCAAAATTTAAATAAAATAAAAATAAAATGATAATATAAATTCCTCCACATTTGGTCTTTCCCTCCAAGTTTCTCCACCAATCAATTTAAATTGTTTGGTATGCTTCTCCCTTTTTAAGCCTACAAAATGTTCTCTATCTTTCCCATGTGGGATTTATTTTATCATCACTAACTATTTCCAACAGAAAATTTAAGATCCATATCGGTGGTGATAATTCAACCACTAATATTCAAACATAAATATTGACAAACAAAACGGTTACATGCATGCATGTCGTTTGAGGTCGAAACATATTCTATAAGTGGATGTTTATCAAGGCATTCATTATCCTAATCTCTAGAGTCGTCAAAATGGGTCGGGACCCATTGGGTCAACCCAAACTGTTGCTTAAAATAGTGGTTGAGAAATTGGCAACCTTAAAAAAACGGGTCATATGGGTTGGACCCATATGGGTCACGGGTTAAAGTGGGTTGGGACGGGTTTTTAACGGGCTGACCCGTTTAGGATTAAAAATAAAAACACACAATATATTGGTTTCAACTTTCAATTTGTGACTTTTGACTTTGTGAGAGTGACATCTCAGACTCTTAGTGTCTCTGCCGCACGCAATGGGCCTCTGCCCTCTGCCTTTGTGATTTACCTTTCCAAAACATTTACCTTTCCAAACAAATTAACAATCAGCATTTACCTTTCCCAAACCAAATCCCAATCCCAAATCTCAAAATCCCATTACCTTCGGCTCCGACCTTCGAGTGTGCGAGACAGCCGAGACTGCGACCATGGCGATTGGCGGATCGACTCTTCATCTTCGGCGTGATTGATAGCGCTCATAGCCAGCTAACTCACTATCTCGCTCTCTTAAGTTGCTCGCCGTCTCTCTCTCAAGTCTCAACCTCTCTCCTGCTCCTTTTCTCTCACTCTCACAAATTTCCTCACACTCTTTCTCGATTCTTAGCCTGACAGTTTCTCTACTTCTCTAGTCTCTGTCTCTCCCGGCGTTGACATTTTTCGGTAAGTTCTTTTTTTCCTTAGATTTTTTTATTTTCTCTGTATTTTGCTCCTAATTTATGGGTGTTTGGTATGAAATTTTGTAAATGCTTGTGAGTTGTGACTGGTTATACGAATATTTTGGTATGAATTTTATGATATGAAATGGGTTCTTATTTTTAATGGCAGCAAAGGTGTGTTATGTTGATTATCTCTGTTATTGATGTGTTTATTGAAGATTAATAGAACAAATGAACAATGGAAAATTGAAAATAAAAGAAATAGTCTTTAGGTAGGAAAAATTGGTGGGTTGACCCATCTGACCCACAACCCATGTTGGGTTAGGTTGGGTTGGGTTGGTGTTTTATTGACCCGTCACCTAGATGAGTTGACCTACTCCACACTGTTATATGATGGGTTTTCTTGATCCGTGGGCTGACCCAACCCACTAACCCGTTTTGACAGCTCTACTAATCGCTAGAAATGAGAGTATTACAATCGACCCTCTTTTTTCCCATAATAATTGGAGGGAAACTTCTTCTTATTCATCCTACTATACTGAGTCCCCTTCTTATTCATCTTATTACAATGAGCCTCCCGTAAAACATGATGTTGTGCATGAAAATGAAGAGGATGGGACACCCCCAAGAAACCCGTAAGTGGGAAGAGGAATAAAAAGATGTGTAGATCTATTTCGTGGATACTTGTAAAGATTTCAAGTGTGTAGATTCTTGGTATCAATTCGAAAGCATAGAGGATAAGACACCCCAACAATCCGTCAGTTTGAAGAGGAAATAAAAAGGGGTGTAGAGAGAGTGTAGATGTGTAGTATCAATTCGTAGCTAAGAATATAAAATAAAATAAAAGGCAAACGTCATTAAGAAAGAAGAACCGAAAGAAAGGGAAGAGTAGAGCATGGAAGATAAAGAATGAGTTGATTATAGAATCTCAAGATTTTCCACAAATTGACCTACCATCTCATTGTTCACAACTAAAGAAATTTCATAGATTGATATTGAAAATTGATCTCAAATTGATTCTTTGTCATACACTACTTTTGTGGAGCAAGGGACGCCTTCCTTCATGTTCTCTTGAAGATAATCGTGAACCTACTTTAGATATGCATGAGCAATGGAAGGTTGATGAAAAAGTAATTGAAATTCCAGATGGGATTACTTTGCAAGAATTAGTATGATTTTTCCTATCCCCAAATCAATTAGATGGTCATCGTGTAAAGAGCAATACACCAAGAAAGTGTTCATGTTCAATGGGCAAAATTTGAGACACTACATGGGTGGTGGATTTTATGGACCGAAGATGTGTGCTTTCCTTGATGATATATCTAGTGCCTCCTTAGTTTGAAAAGTGATGATATAAGTCAAGCTAATGATTATAACTTGGAACAGTTTATAACTCTTATCTCTTTGTATTTATTTTGTTGCTTTTGAGTCACTCGTTAGTCTCCCTAAGAGATTGTGGGTTTATAGAGGAGTGTTTATCGTGTCACCCCCACAAAAAGATTTTTTAATTTTTTGTTTATTTTTATATACTAATACTTAATTAGTTTTATTTTTTTTAGTTTGTGTATTTAACTCCCTCCGTCCCAAAATTATCATTTGGGTTAACTTGGATCACGGTTTAAGAAAATACAATTGACGGGATTATTAATACTAGTTTGATGTGTAATTTACTTTAAAGCTCATGTGTATGTGGTCATAATTAAAGTGTAATGAAAAAGTAAGGGTAAAATTGATAAAAAGTGTTATCATAAAAAGGAAAGTTGCAAACAAGACAATTATTTTGGGACGGACGAAAAAAGGAAAGTAGGACAATAATTTTGGGACAGAGGGAGTATTATATTAGTTTAAAGACGTAACAAGTTTCTCAAATCAAGTTTGGGGGTTCAAAGGTTAGGCAATGAACCAAAATGGAGCTTGATGTTACACAATTTGGATGTGGGCTGCTCCTTACGGTTTGTAGGATATCTGGGCTTATGTGAAGATATGATCTTGTAGAAACATGTCAAAAGAAAGACACTTTAGAAGGAATGCAAGGCAAAGGCGTGAGAGTAAGACTTAAGCTTGATTGAAAGCAAAAAGACAGAGTTTTGATGTGTAAAGTGAGTATACCTTTAAAATAAAGTATTGTAAGGTATATATAGCCCTTTGGGAGTGAAATCCAAGCAGAGTCATTATTTTGGAGACATCTTAGGCCTTTATGACCCTAAATGCGGGTTGACCGCGTAACTGACAGAGTCGTGGCTTAAATCTCGGGCTTGAAAGTTATCAAATAGTTGTGTTTATGATGAGTGTATGTCTGCTCGATCAGCCTTGCTCCTTGCTCGAGCAAGTTTGTAGAAGGATTCCTGGTTGGGATTGATGTGAGATGTTCAACCCGGGTTATCCTGCTCAGATAACCTTTTTCATGATCCCTGCATCACACGTCTTTATCACGTGAGGGATCATGTGTTTGGCTCGTGACCAGGATTTGAGCCGAGCTCATCATAGATAAAATTGAAAATTAATCAGCTGCATGGGCCTTAAGTGAAAAGTTGTAAAGCGGTAGCGTTGTCCCTCGCATCGTTTACAATGGGCTACCGAAGTTTTAAACACGCACACGTTAGTGCTCGCTTGAGATACTGCGTGCGGAGACACTTCGATAACCAAAAAATGAAAAATCCCTAAGAGCGATATGCCTCTCCCTTCTCTTTTTTCTCCCCAGTTCGCTTTCACTCTCCACCCAGCTCCACCTCACAATCGCCGCCTTAGCAGCTTGCTCCAGCAATCTCCACCATCTACAACTCCATACTCGACCTCCTTTCTCCGTCTCCAGGCCATGCGACTCCAAGCTGCACCGACCCCAACCCGCTCTTCACCCAGATCCGGCTCCTTCTCTCCCCCAAACCCAAGTCCAGATCCGAACAAACGCCTTTTCCACTACTTCCCTACGAGCTCCCATCTCTCTCTCATCATCGCCGTCCTTCAACAGTCTCTAACATCAGTTCCGCCGCATCCCGCCCTTTCAATCATCGCCATCACCAGCTTCCATTTCATCTCCTCCGGCCAGAACCTATCTCAAAAAAATTTGACTCCTCTGCTGTAGTTGCAAAAACTGCAACTCTTGTTGTTAGTTCTGTTGTTGTTGGTGGTGGTGTTGAAGATTGAAAGAAAAATCATTGAACCCTCAACCATTATCCATCCAATCTTGTGAACCACTACCACCACCCAACGGAAACCCGAGATTATCATAATACATCTACGCTTGAATAGCCATTATTCAACAATCTTTTTTCACAAATCTTTGATCAGCCCAAGAACATGCTTTCATGGGTTATCTTTGCAATAGGTTAAAAACTGCTTCTGAAATAGCTCGTGTATGTTATTGAGAGTCGAGGCACAAATCCCATTTCTTGGAATTTGGATGGATTAGACACATAATTTGATTCAAATATGTGAATTGTTTAGTAAATGTGATAACATAAACATCTATAAAAACTAAAGAGGTGGGAGAATACCAAATCTAACACGCTGGTTATAATTGCATCTTGTTTGACCAAAAACCTTTTATTGGACAAGTGTGTTACTGTGTCTATGTCAGTATAACTGACAAATGTGTCATTCTTTGCATGAACAGTGTACCATAGTTTTGAGTTGCTTTCTTAAGGGTCTAAAAGCTGGACCTGAATTTTCATATGGAAATTATCTATTATCTATTACCTTAGCGGGGCACTTGCCCCCAAAGTCCGAAGCATGGATCCGCCCCGGCATACAAGTAGTTCGAGCATTAGAGACTACCAGCACTGGGCAAAACCATCAAATGGACAAAAACACATCCAAGGGAACAAGTTCAAAAGTAGATATTTACAATCTTCATAGGCCAAGCACTCCACTGGAAGGAGTAAAAGAAAATGAAAAAAAAGTTTCTCAACAACTTTTAGTATCCAACATTCCCATTTGGACGATTTCTGGTGGTACTGCATAAGGTTAGATGAACAATTTGACAGCTCTCTGTTTCTGTAATGAAAGGAACCAAATTCCCAACACATTGTTGACATACAGAGAAGGAATTACACACAAAAATATGCACCTGACCTTACAAATTCAACATCGCCATGTTTCAAACAATTTTGGGATCGAAGGGCCAAAAACAGTCGACAATTCCGGTTCATCGCATGAGTATCATTGCTGCGTGAATTTTCTGATAAACTTCTACGGCTTCTGCTTTTTGTTGATGTCATAAAGCACGCACTGATCTGCAGCTGTCTTCATCTGACACCAAACAAAATCACATATCAAGTCAAGTAGCCCCCAGGTAACTAATCTAACACATCTAGGAACTGATCGGTTGCATGTAAACATAGTAAAGATTATTATGCACTATCTCCCCAAAGAATAGTCCCATTTGACAAATCAAACTTTTAAAATTGTAGCTTACTTGTTTGTACCTACTTTTAATTGCACTATAAATAATTACTTTTTGGCACAATACCAAATCAAACTTTGAACTTAAATTTCCTCGCAAACAGTTGAAATGTCATACAAAGATTTCAGATTGCAACTAAGTAATTTTAGGTTGGAATGAATGACTATCAGGTTTTCTTTGGTAGAAAATCTCTGGTTGCGTATGGACGCTTTATAACCCTATTTTAATTGTTGGATTTTAAAATAATTCTACATCATTAGTATTAGAGCGAAAGCTCAATCCTAATCTATCATTTTCTTCCAGCTGCATCTGCATCCAGTTCGTTTATTTTATTTGTCCATTGCAAAAGAAAAAAGAAGTAAAACAAATAAAGAGTCGGACTGCAACGAATTTCAATTGAACACAACAGCCTTCCAATTACCACGCCCACGTCTCCAACACCCCCACCCCCCTATTTTCCTGAATTTAACAGGAAATCTGGGCCTGGTGTAATTATTTTTATTTTTTAATAGATAAGTATGACTCCTTGGTATGTGGATTGGAACCAAGGACATGACCCCATGTCTTCATTGTGGCAACTTGGCTTAATAGGGATATGCTTTACAAACTTCAAAATATTCACCGCAGTTTTGAGCCATCGTTGTTTATCGTCTCTTCAGTTCAAATCTAACCAACAATTATCGATGGGTTGCGAGCTAAAATTTGTTACAAGGTGCTTAAACATGATTTCGGTTCTATTCATAGTGCAGATCCATTTGCAAGAGTATGAACAAAAGATCAAACATCTCTCGGACCAATATAACAATCTGTAACAAAAAGTCAACTCAAAATGGCTAATTTCTACCTTTTGACTCTTCGCGTACGTGACTCCTCAATATGGTTGATGACAGTTGTTTTACTTGTGGGGTATTAATCATTTCTCTTGGGCTTGTCCATATCGTGACCAAAGCAGCAACGACTTATGGTGGAAATGAAAGCTTACGACTAAAGGGAAGATGTTCAAGTCGTTAAGTATGACCTCCCGAGTGACACTCATCGTGTAGATCAAGTAACTGATCCTTTGGACCTACCTACCAAGTGATGACGAGGGGTTACTCATACTCAGTTGATAGGTTTGAAGTCAAACTTGCCACCAAGCGGCAGAATGATGCATGAAGCAATAGAATTTATTTATGTTTTGTTAAATTAGTTTGCATAATTAATTATTAGGGATGTTTGAGAAAAGTTTTACAATTAATGCCAACTTGTTAGAACATATTATGAACTAAATTGCTAGAAATATCTTAAGGGTGGCCAAAGCAATAGAAAAAATCTCATCACACCCATATAAAATCTGAACCAGGAAATGAGTTACCTAAATCAGAGGAGCAAATTGAAAATTGAATGTATTGAGTCAGCTAAATCAGTGGAGCAAATTGAAAATTGAATGTATTGCTCGTACCTGTATAACATTGACGGATTGCTTGATGGCCCATCCAAAGAGAAGCACGGTAAGTAGAAGAGCTAGAACTAGACTTTGTTGCACAGCACCCACTAACACCTACGTAGTAAGTACAAACCGAAATGGTTGCTAAGATTCGCACACCAGTGAATTATAAAATTATCGGCAACAGAAAAAAGAAAATTATTTCCTTTCAAGACTTACATCAATCAGATTTCCATTCTGCTCCTTTGCAAGAAGAAACAAAGTTATGTAGAGAACCTGCAGAAGCAAACATTATTACTTGTGAGTGCTAAGATATTTTTTGGTTAATCGCGAAGGAGGCTGAAAGCGACACTCACCTCACATGCTACACAACAGTATCCCATGAACATCCTGTTTCCATAGTATAACCTAAATAGCCAACTGGTGCTGTCTTTAACATCTTTATGACTGGTTTTTCCTACCAAGAAAGTACTGCAATAAAAAAGAAGTGCCAAGATTTGAAAACTTAAGATCCATATTGGTGGTGAGGATTCAACCACTAATATTCAAACATAAATACTGACAAACAAAGCGGTGATATTGACAAATGGAATACCTATACATTTGCAACCAATGGCTACCAATATCTAAAGCAAGCAACGACAAGAAAATCATGCCAGGCCTGCAGGCATTAGGTAAACAAATGATATTTGGATAGGAATTTGTTTGGACAGATATTATAGGAAACATAGATAATGCGAAAATTTACCTGTAGACTTGAGAGAGAATTACCAATAGACAAGCAGTGCTGATCCTGTAGCAATTAAGACAAATCATGGATGAATCACTAACTCGGAAGATAGAGAAGACATCACAAAGGAGTATGGTTCGAAAGATACTTATAGGGGGTACAAGAATGATTCTAGAAGAATCACCTGTCAGTAACCATGTCTAGAACTGCACCAAAGGTCGAAACTGAAAGGTGAAAGATAAATGATAAATCTCACAAAACAGCAATCCCTAATAAATCTTAGCAATGTTGACTATAAGAAAGATTAGACGACAACGTTTTTATTGTCTACAATCAATTCAGAGATTAATAAATCTTAGACGACAACCTTTTTATTGTCTTCAATCAATTCAGAGATTTCATACTAGTAAAACAACAACTTCAAAGATATCATACCTTGATTAAGTTTGCGGGCGAACCAACCATCCAAGGCATCACATACAAAGCTGAAACCAAACGATCAATCAACCAACAACCCACTTTCAGATACTTTCTAATTTCCAAAATGATTGTCATGGTTTTTTTTGTCCATTCCAAAAAAAAAATAGTGGTGTTTCCAATAGAGTCAAATAATATTTTCTAGATCTCTCTGCCCAACAAGACAATTATTTAGGAACGGAGGGAGTATAATTCAACTCACTCAACAAAAGTTCTCAAAACAAATTCTCACCTTATGAAATAGAGAAGAGAAAAAAGCTCTTTGTTTGAAAAGCATATGGCAAAGGCAAAGCAATTCATGAGAACTCTAATGTATCCTGCAAGCCAATATAAACATATAAAAGTTCAAAGAACTTGTTGACCCAATTGCACGATAAGATATAGAAGACAATAGCACAACATAGACAAAAAACATAGGCATCATGGCAACATTTTGTCATCTATGGTCAAGAGGCAACCAATATTAAAGAGTGTTATTATGTACCCGGTATGCAAACATAAACACTAACAATACAATCAACTAACAAAATATAGAATATAAAGAACAGAGAAATAAATTCCTTATTTACAAACAAAAGAGATCAATCATCAATTCAAAAGGATTCTTTATAAGCATTATTTCATCATAAGGTGTTACTAAGCAACCAACTAATTGATAACTAGTAGTTAAAAAAAGATGAACCGATGACAAAAGAGTAATAAGACAACCACTAATAATAAAAATATTAGAGGAATAAAAAAAGACCTACTATATACAAGAGATCAAGAAACGATTTCAGATTCTATATCTGGGAGAAAACAAAGGGCAATAATGATAAATGAAATATTTGCAGATAAGATAGAATGACAAAAATAACAATTTCAATAAACCAGAATGTGATGCATCAGGCAGAGTAAACATATTTGTCATAGTTTATGTCAACTATCACTTTATACAAATCCAGTTTTATCTACAAAACTAGAAGCCAGTAGAAGTTTAGGGGCGCACCTATGATATTGGGTACGTAAAGATATACATGTAATGTGCTGGGTCTCGACTTGGTCACCATCTCTAAATCTTTTGCCACAAATCAAGGTAGTATGAAAAGTGTCCCACCTCCAGATCAAGATGATTTTTACCTGCATACACAAATCGCCAATTGGAACCCACAGTAATTTTACCACCAAGCATAGAATCCTCTACTCTTTCTTATAGAATCTTCACATTCTCATTACAATGGCTCTCAGCGATTATATAAAAGGAAAGTTTAGGATGTTGTTAGTAATGATCATTGGATGTCACGGCTTTGTGTACATCATACTTGAGGTTTGCCTCATTGTTATTAGTTCCGACATGCAATGCAAAATGTATCCCCACGGGTTACAAGAAATGAAGTTGGTCAAATTCTAATGAAAGATACATATCCCAATTAAGTAAGCAAAGACAGTTACTTTCTAGATGTTAATGAGTTAACATAGACAAGGATAATAAATTGAAAGCCAAAATCAAGGCAATTATCAGAAGACCTATAAAAACAGGTAATGATTTCAATTATTTAGCACCATAATCAACAAAATTCATGAATCCTTGAGGGTCAACAATGCAAAGCAACCATGTTTAATATGTAACTAATTATAGAAATGATAGAGAAACTAAATTGCACACCTCAAATCTCAATCAACACGAAACATAGACACTGTGCTCGTATACATGAAACTTTATAACTGATACCCAGTTAAGGTGTACCTTTAGCTGTGAATAAGTTAGATTCGCTATTCGAAGACTATGGGAAGGGAGAGACTAACAGCCGGCAAGTGAAACCAAGTCGCTGACTGGTGGACCGATAACTAGAACAAGTCTACTTCCAAACGATGGGAGAGAATGGAAATTTGATTCAGATTTTCTACTCAAACTGGGTCAGAATATACTGGCCCATCTTGGGTCATTAGTTATTAGAATTCAGAAGTCGTGGGAGAATCAAACAATTCGAATCCGTAAACAGTTTGCAAGCTCAGACATAGCGTTTTAAAAACCTGAGCTCGCAAGTTGTTTAGGGATTCGATTTTGCTTGATTCGTGTACCAAGCGAGTAGGTCCACAACTTGTGACTAAGGTTGTAAACAAATAGATTTTTTTAATTCGGTTTTCGCATACGAAATATTCAAATTTGAATACGAATTTGCTTTTGAATCAAAAAGTATCAATCTCAACTGTTTGTATCCAATTTCTTTCTCCTTCTCTCTCTTCATCTCTGCGTATTCATTCCTCTCCTTGCTTCTTCCCGGCATCTGTTTCTCTCTCTGTTCCCCCTTCCTATTCCTATTTTATCTCCTCTCTTCCTCCTCTTCCTCTCTCTTCTTCTCTCTTTTTCCTTGGTTTACATCTCTCAATCTCCCCATCTCTCTCGGTTGATCTCTCTTCGTCAAGTTTCTTCACCCTTGCCTCTTGGTTGATCCCTCTTTATACTTTATTCATTCCTTTGATTTTTCTTTTTGGTTTTTGTTTTTGTGTGCAATAGAAACCCTCTCTCTCTCTCCATAACCACTCTGCAATTAGTGGTCTACCACAGATCTCACCACTCCTTTTCCTCCCCGGCGATGACCATCAATTCTAAGCATCACCAACGACCTGGGCTCGCAATCAACCCATTTGAGTTGTTGTACCTGGATCGTCCACCATTGTTGACGTGGTTTCTGATTTCTTCTTCAGTGCATCATACTTTGAAGCGTAACACTCTGTTTGGGGTTTTAATTCTTTTTTTCTCATATTATCAATTTTTGGTTTGTGGGTTTTAAATTGTTTTAATTGCTTTCAATTTCTGATTTGTGGGTTTCTTTTCGAAATCTGAGAAACCAAAAAAAAAAAAAATGGTTGACAACCCCGGTTCAGATTTTGGTTTGACCCGTTTGGGGGTTTTTGTTTTTTAGGTTGATTATTAATTTTTCTGGGTTTGGGATTCAATTTTTCTGGGTTTTGGATTTAAAAATTTTCTGGCTTCTGGGTTCAAGTTTTCAATACACACTTTGTTAGTAATGCATCAAATGAAATCACAAAAATGGAGATAGAACTGAAATGCATATGTATATATATATATATATATATATATATACCGTTTGTTGAGCTGCAGGGTGAGAGGCGGAGGAGTTAAGCATATCCATGGGGGAAAGGAAGAAGGAAAGCCAGTTATTGTTATCGGGAGCCATTGTTGTTGTTTGGTCAGTTGAAAGCCAAAATTTGAAGATTAAGAGATGGGTTTTTTATTAATGAGACTAAGCAGCTTGAAATTTGAAAATTGGATCATCCGTTAATGAAACTCAACACTTAAAATTAGATTTTAACAACCAAAAAAGTTTGACCAAATTAAATTTGTGAAGGGTGGAATCCAGACAAAGTGAGTTTGGTTTGAAAAAGTTAGGGGAATTGATTAGGGAAGAGTTGAATGAGAGTGTTCATATGGAGCACATGCAAAGCAGATATAAAGAGAGAGAGCTGAAGAAAATGAAAGGTTGTTTGTAGTAGAGTTTTAGAGGGAGAGAGAGAAAAAAAAGAGGTGGAGGTATAATTAGGAGAAAGAAAACAAATAGTGGTGTAATTCTTTTCAGATGTGGATTTATTTTTGTTTTTGATGATGTTTGCAGTATTGCATTCATGACTGTTTAGTGGGTTTGGTGTTCTATGATTTAAATATCATTATTAGGATTAAGGGGCATTAGTATGGTACAGAACTGTGTGGAATTTGTTGCCAATGTTATGGAAGTTGGTTTGTTGAAAACTATGAATGTGTTTTAGAAGCTAGCAATCCCAAATTGTTGGGCTACCTTTATAAAGTGAGAATTATAAACACTGATTGGGAATTATTCTGATTTTTTATGTTGTTAAGACCACTCTAAAAGAAAAACTAATTTTAGTATAATTTTTTAGACATGGAATAAGTAATAATAGGTATAACCATTAATTGGGAATTATTCCGATTTTTAATGATGTTGGTTTATTTGTAATATATTTTTTAATACATCGTTGTCAATTATGGGACATATCAATATTCAAATAAATCAATACATTTTTTAATTTTGTAAAGATCGGTTTAAAAACCCATTTTAATTATTTCAAAATTTGCATAGAAAACATTTTAAAGGCCCGACACTTTTGTAATAATTAAAAAAAAAAAGAGTCATCTTTTTTTGTTTAACCAATTTATTGGGTTTTTCTTACAAAATATTTTAATATTCGATTTTGGTTACCCATTAAAAATATGTTGATATTGGGATTTGAAATTTTCAAATTTACCCTAATTTTGTAATTATATTATGTGATTATCAATTTTTGCATTTCACCAACTTTCACTAAATGGACGAACCTTCAGCTTCAGAAAAAGAAAAAGAACCGTCACACCATCTTCACAAGAGGTATGATTATTTAAAACCCCCTCACCTAGATTGTCCCAAATATTATCTTCATAAAAATAAATATAAAATTTTCCTTCAAAGATAAATGAAAACTATTTACCAAATAATATTTGATCCCACATCTATGTTACATACGTATATTTGGCTATATCTATTGTCTCATACCATACTTCAATGATATATACATATATTCGACTACCGTTCTTCTATATTTTATTTAGTTACCTTTATTGATCTAGGACGACGAATATGATTTTGCCATGTGCTTAAGTCGACAGCATGGCTCATTAGTTCACAAGTTGAGCTTGGTTGGTTTCAATTCCTCGTTTACTTGCGGACAATGATATAGATTTCCTTTAAGTTTAATAAGCAACTATTTTCTTGTAAATCTCCTAGGGCGATTGATGTGCACTTTACTTCGTCTCAAAAGTGATTTGTTCTTAGGTTTTGCAATATCTGACGTGTTCTATGTGTAAATTGAGGACTCTTATATTGCCATGAAAAAATTAGCTTCCACAACAGGCCTTGAAAAAGAAAATGAGAGGCATTGCCATATTTAAGAAGATTATTTTGCTCAAAATCGACCTTCATTCACAAACCGGTTTGAATTGTTGGCTGATGACAATTCATTTGTAAATTTCATGGACAAATTTTTGCTTAGTTAGGTCTACGTTGATTGTATACTCCTGGTGCACATAGGATGCATCACCTTTTTTGACACAAATTAATCTATTTTATTTAGTGTTGCTAACGTTATACAATGATGATTACTAACAGGATCCTAATATATGTTGCAAACATATACAACGATGATACTATGATGATTACTAACAGCGATTATTAAAAAAAATATGTTGCTTGACATATATTTTTATAATTGCTAACATTTTCCCAAACTGCATGCATTTTATTACTATTACTAACAATCCAAAAGGGAGATCTGCTTGGATTTACTGTTTTTTTAGATCTTTTGTCTTCTTATTACTTTGCAAGGAAGCAATTATTACAAAGATAACGTTTACCCCATTCGCCACATCAATTGTTTGAGAGCCATTAAAATGAGAATGAGAACACTCTATAAGAAGACAAGTCACATTTTAGGTTAGGGTGTAAATCGGCACCACCAAACCATGGAACCGAACCAAACAAACCAAACCAAACCAATTCAGTTCGGTTTGGTTTTGGTCGAGGACGATTTGGTTTCAGTTTCAAAAATTGGAAAACTGCTCGGTTTGATTCACACTTTTGTTGTATCGAACTAAACCAACCTATATATTTTTATTTATTTATTATACAACATTCGTTAACTATTCTGAACCTTCCTTGATTTAATCATATATATATATACATACTAAACCAAAAAAAACTTGATTGTTGGTGGACTATTATTAAATTGTTTGGGTTTACTTTGGATATTTGTATTGTTTTCTTAATGATAATTTATTTTTAATAGGATATTTTCTAATTTTGATGTTAATTCCAAATTAAAATCTTGTTTTTACTGTTATTCTTAATGTTGTTTAAGTTGATAAAATAGAATTTATATAAATCACAAAACCGAACCAAACCAAACCAAACCGAATCTTTCGGTTCCAAGCCTATAATTTTGGAACCAATCGGTGGCAGTTCGGTTCATCGTTCTGACCTAAACCAAACACCACCCATATTTTATATTGTGGGAAAACTACTTTTTATGCCAACGTACTATTTGGGAAAACCAAAATAACCCCGTGCTTTCAATACTACAAATGATGCCAATGTAATTAGTTTCAGGAAAAAATGTTAGAAGTGTATAATTAATTTGGACAAAATGTCACAAATTTCGTACAGTTTCCGTCTAACTTCATTATCAGAGCAATGATTCTGGACCTTTAAAGGTTTATTTCATAAAATTTCAAAGTAAAGGGTATCCCCATATAATAGTAATAACATTAAGAAATTATGGCCGGCGGCAGGGTCTTGGCCATCACAATTTTCAAATCAAGAAACCGGAGGGAAGTTGTGGTATAAAAGGATGAAGGAATGGACCCGTTGATGGAGTTGTTTGAAAAGTCAACGTTACGATGGTGCTAGACAAGGTCGAGATCGTTGGGACGAGAATGGAGGTGAGAAGCTGAGAATTGCAAAAAGATAAGGCGGTAGCGCGGTGAATTGCGTCAAAAATGTCGTTGAGTGCACCGCAAACGACACCATACCATGAACATGAACAAGGAGTCTCGTCAGAGTTATAACTCGACCATCAAGAACATCTAAAGGGTCAATATGAACAAAGTATTTGAAAGAGAGCAAAAGAACTCCATCTATAGTGAGCCCAATGGAATGATTCAACAAAAGAAGAAGAAATGCAAGAAATTTCCACCAAGAATGGAGACAATCAAAGCTTGATAAACTCATGGTTCTCATAGCTACACAACAAAATATGTGAGAGAGAGAGAGAGAAAGAGTGTGTGTGTATTAACTGAGATATATGAGACCTAGGGAGTAGGGAGGGAGGAGGGGCCATGTGCAAGGAAAAAGCTTACCAAAAACAAAACTCCGTAACCAATATACTCTTTGTTCCAAATCTTTTAGATTATGATTTTTAACAAATCTAGAAATGAAGTAATGGGAATAAATATGGGGAATATCATCTTTGCTAGGGACATAGTCGCATAACTTCTCAATTTGAAAATCGTGATGGCCAAGATTGACACTGGCAATAACATCATTGCTATGAAGTTGGACGGAAACTAAACGAAATTGGTGACCTTTTGTCCAAATTATTTGTACACTTCTAACACTTTCCACTGAGAATAAGTAGATTGGCAACATTTGTAACGTTGAAAGTACGAGGTTGTTTTGGTTTCCCCCAATTAGAAAGTTGGTATAAAAAGTAGTTTTCCCTTTATAGTTTCCTTTATATTGTATGATTTGTTTGCCAATGAATGACAATGTTAAAGTGGAGGGTTCTATCCTTAGCAGTAAAATTATTGAGGGAACCATAGTCTCCTTAAGATACAATTTTAATGGAAAAACTGAAAATTAGATCAAGAAAGCAAGATAATTTAAAAAACATATATCAACTTTTTTTAGGAAAAAGGTCGGACTATGGACTTTTGAGTTATACTCTTTCCTTTCCAGGTAAGGAGTCCACTATTCTGTTTTAGGATGGTTCACTTAAAGAGTCCACTTATAAAAATTAAGACATAAAAGTGTCATTTTATTACTAATGAGCTACTAAAAGTGTCATTTACTTAAAGTTTAGACTTTCAAACAGGGACTCTTTGCCCGAAACGAAGGAGTATTAAACAAAGCATATCATCAACATAAATGTTTCAAATACATCAAAGTGAAAAACTTTGGATTTGGTGCAATAAAAGTATAAATTTGCCGACTAGATTAACACATCCATGCTCAAACAACTTGCTTATATCATTTATGAATTTTTCATACTTTTAAATAGTTATATACGCTGAATGAATATCTTCCAAAGAGCATACACTTTGAGTAATTTTAGTCCCGAAAAGAAAAATAAATTATGTAATCATAAGTTTTCTCAAATTATTGCATAAATCAAATCAAATTAACGATTTAGTATATAAGATTCAGAGTATGCCATATAAACACATAACATCTATACATATAATTGGCAACAAATACGACAATCATATCCTATTACAATATAAATATATACTAAAATTAATAAATCTGACTACATTTCTAGGATGTAATTTAATAAAGATAAAAATTCAATCCGAGTGTCCTATGCAAGATACGAAGTTTGAAACACAAAAAGTAAAGAAAATTACATGTTTTACATATTTTCTTACCAGATCTGGGAGTACTTATGCTAATGTGTGATAAGTAATTCCCGTGTAAAAGTAGATCTGAAAATTAAGAAAAGTATAAGTGCAAATGAAGGATCCACAACAAAAAAAATTGGTAAAATTATCGAGAGATTTACAACATGGAATTTCCAGTTCGAAAAATTTAGAAATAATAACTAGATCTGATTTTTGTTTGTTACATTTCTTCAGATTTCTTAATATTGCTTATAGCCTACATATAATAGAAGATATTGTGAGATCCGTCAGCTTATATAAATTTAATTGTTTATATAAATATTTTTATATATAGATTTATATATTAATTAATTCAAAAATTAAGGCCTAAAAGTGTCATTTTATTACTAATGAACTACTAAAAGTATTATTTTCTTAAAAAATTTGACTTTCAAACGAAAACTTTTTGCCCGGAAGGGATGGAGTACTATTTAGTAACAAATTAAAAATAAAAATAACTTGACAAACCATTAAACTTAACCTTCATAAGTTAAGTTGTTACTATCCCAAAAAAAGGGAAGCAAGTCATCTATATGTAAATAAAAACACTGAATTGTACAAATATTGATTTATTATTTTTTTATGAAATTAAGGTGGAAAATATTTTACAGATGGAGAAAAGTAAGGGAAACTTGAAATAATTTATAAAAAGATAAAGTAAAACACTATAATAGATAGACAAACCAAAAGTCAAAACAAATAAAACGTATGTCCCCTGTAAATTCTTGGTCAAATTAACAAATAAAATAAACTAATAAAAACTTTGCATCAAACTAAGTAAATATAAACAAATATCTTACCTTTTGAGGAGAGAAAATCAAAAATCTATGAAACGTCAATTATATTCACTCTTCAGTTAGGTCACACAACTCACAAGTTTGCCCTAGGGTTTTTGATTCACTTTTTTTATGAAGGATAAAGGATCAATAATGGATAATGGCATCTTAGATTAACAAGGCAGTAAAGGGAAGAAGGCCGAAGGGATTTCTTGAAAAGAGGCGAGAATTGAGAAGGGTTTTCTATGAGAAGACAAGATAAGGTTTCTTCAGAAGACGAGGAGTCGGTGTGTACACAAGGCGCAAATCTGCCGATTGATTGAACAGATCTGAAACAAATATGCGACAAATCTGGAACAGATCTGGAACTGGAACTCAAACATCTTTTTTGTTCTTTCAAATCTATAGACGAAATTAAAATTGTAAATGAGCTAAAGTAATTTCTACAGATATTACCTTATAAAATCACCGAAGCAGCAATGATGAAACCAGATCTGGGAGAAACTTTGAAATATAGCAAGTGAATTAATCTTCCGAAGACCTCCAACAGGAGATTCAAATGGTTAGATAAAAATAAATAAAATCGGATCAGCAAATGTCAAAAAAAGTAAAAATATGCTCACCAAATGATTATATAGTTTGACCGCCATGGATTATAAAATGTTAGCAGAAACGAGGAAGCAAAGTTTCTTCTGAATTATAAGATCGTCAAAGTATTTCATAAAGAATAGCAAAAGAAAGGTTGGGATAGAGAGGCTGGGAATAGTGTTAGAATAGCCGACGTATTTGATCTTACCCGATCTTACCCGGTTTTGGGCCAAACGCCATTCTCGGTTTGGGTCACTCTCACAAAAATGGACATTCATATATTCGGCCCAGGTAAACAATTTGGATAATGTTTTAGTCTTCGATATTATTTGTAAGAATTAAATAATTATTTGGTCCCTAAACTATCCACAAACTATGCGTTTGGTCCCGTGATTTTTTTTGAAATGTGTTTGGTCCTTAAACTCGGTTTTTGCTAAGAGATTTCCCCCTCATAGAGTTACCGTCAATTTTGCCGTCAATTTTTTTATGAAATTCCAAATTTGCCCTTAGTAATGTTAATTGTTTAAAATAAAAAAAAATAAAAAAGAAAAAGGGAAAAGCAAGGAAAGGAGAATGACGGTGGCATTCATTCTTCACCTCCCATTTCCAGATCAGATCCGGCTCTCTTTCTTTATCTCCATGGTCCGGCGACCTCCGGCATCAACCGCACTCTCCACTCTCTGTAGCGCCGCCATCACCAACCACCCATCTCTCCTCACTCAGATTCTGATAATGAAGCATACAGTCAGAGCTGTGAGAGATGAAGATCGAGAAGGAGGCCAGAGGGAGGAGATCAAGAGGCTTTTCGCTTTTGGCTTCGGAGGAGGCGGCACTTTCACAACCTTCCAACCAAAAATTCACAATCACGGCTTCACTATTATCGATTTGTCCGACTATCTCTGTGTCCCAAGAGTCGCGGCCATTGTTGTGGTTTCTCCTCTCGCCTACCATCCAACCATCTTCGATCTCTCGCCCGATTTCTCATGCGCCATCGTGTATTCTGCCGTCGATCTCGAACTTTCTCTCTCCCGATATCATCGGCCATCCAATCCCTACCATCATCGCCATCATGTATTTCTAGAGTAATTTTTTGGAAGATAAGCGAAAACAAAAATCAAGGGTGACTTTGGCAATTTCATTCTACCCTAGCTACAGACTCCATCCTTTATATGAATCATCTTGTTCATAGCCCCAGTCTCTTACGTTTTCTTCGCTTCTCCATTGCGTAGCACCAAAAAATCCATGATTTCAAGTTGTAAGGTACGATTATTCTCTCTTCAAACAAACTTGAATCTCTTAAATGGTATGTTATTGGGACATTTCAAGTCATAATTTGTTATCAATTGAATTTAGATCTGGATATTATGGCGCCCAGTCTCGATGATTCTTTGAATTTATTTGATCGACGAGCAGTTTATGTTGAATTTAGATCTTGATATTGTTCAACCGTGGTTTCTCTGGATATTAGATAGACTGGGACCAAATTTAGGGTTTCATAAGATGCCCAAAGACGTAAGGGCAAATTTGGGATTTTTAAAAAAGTTAACCATAAAACTAACGGTAACTTGAGTCGAGGGTAATCTCTTATTAAAAACCTACTTTAAGGACCAAACACATTACAAAAAAAATACAGGGACCAAACGCATAGTATTGGTATAATTCAGGGACCAAAAAATTATTTTATCCTATTTGTAACTAGACTAATATACTGCCCGTGATATAGGCATAGTGTCGGTATGGAATCAGTTTAATAAATGGTCGGGATAAATAAAATACATAACTGATAGAGTAATTTAAACAAAATATACAACCGAAGGTTTTATATGTAATTGTAAAGGGGTAGTTCAAATATAACTCATAACTGAGGGGTTTATTTGTAACTCGCATACTTACGAATCAATCTAGACCGTCAGTTATCTTTAGCACAATTCGATCAGGGCCACTAGTTAGACCTTGAGCTTTTTTATAATATAGATTTTGTGTTCGTATCTATGACACGGTGTTAGTATGGAAGGTGTTAGTATCCCAATAAAGCAATAAATGTTTGACTTTTGTAAAGGTCGAAACAATGTACACTGCAAAAAAAAAAAGACTGCGAAATTTGTGACTCGTCATGTACCAAAAAGAGTCAAATTTTTATGGTTATGGAAACATACAGATACCCCAGCCAAAAGTCTTTCTGAATATATTCAAGAAATAAAACTTAAACTTACAAATATTGTAAGCAAAATCAATTAAAATAATATGAACATCCTACAGTAGAATATTTGTAAGCAAAATCAATCATCAAATATTGTTATTTAACAAAAAAAAAAGTTAACATGTAGAAACAATATGTTATTGTTTTTTTCAATAAATATATACACACTCCTCCAATCTATCCTTAAAGAAAACCCAAGCTTACAAAATGACTAATTTAAAATTAACACATCTCGGTAATCAATTAAAATAATATGATCATCCAACAGTGGAATAAAAAGTTAAAAAGTACTTTTGTAAGCAAAATCAATCATCAAATATTGTTATTTAAGAAAGAAAAAAAAAAGTTAATGTGTAGAAACAATATGTTACTTTTTAAATAACAAAACATGTTATTGGACATAATTAACTTTTACCAACTATCGGGCGTAATAACAAAGTCACTTATTGGCGTAATTAACTTTTAACTGTAATTAACAAAATGTAAAAATAACTTTTTACTTGTAATTAACTTTTACCAATTAATTTTGAGAATGTGTGTTTTGTGGTTGGAGGAGATAATTAACCGTCCACACACGCTTGCTAGATAAAAGATTTAATCTTGACCGCTAGTTATATTTGGTAAAAATAAATCATGGTCATAAGTTAGCTTTTACCATCTCACACATATGATACTGAGCTTAATTATAATATAGATGGGTTAACACGTGATAAAATATAGGGTAAATTCGGCGAGTCCAGTTTGAACAATTTTCAACCACTACAGTACTCTATATTTTTTTAATTGGAAAAATACACTTTCGGAGGCGAAAATACTATGATACTCTTAATGAACCGAAGGCACGCTACGAATCACTCAATTTGTGCATCGTATTGCATCAATTTGTGCATCGCAATGCATAAATTGTGATGCATGATTTTGATGAATGCTTATGTTCATCACGATGCACACAATCATGCATTAAAATCATAAAGATGCATCCGGACTCCAAGTTGACGCATCGAGAATCTAAAATGGATGAATCGCGATTTAAAATTGATATTCAAACTGGTTTCGAATGCATCTCCTCTACCTACTTCTTCCTCCTCCTCTATCGTAAGCCATCTTTGTCCTCCTTCGGCTCAATCCCTACTGAAAAATCCCAAAACTCAGCTTATGTCCATTCCAGTATTGTACTTAATGAATTTGAGCAACAATCGTGCATTTCGAACTTCAAATTGTTGGCCACATATGTTGAAGAATACGATCTTGGCATTTTGTGAACAATATTTTGAAAATGGAATTTAGTGGTTGAAAAAAAAACATAGTGGAGCGATTAAAAACTTGGGGCAAGGGACTGGCCCCCGATTTATCCTAAAATATCCATCTATTCCACCCAAATAAACCAAATTTAAAAAGTCAAATTATTAAGACAATATAATAATGTCCTTGAAGTTGGTTATAATTACAATAATACTTACCACAAGCAATATGGTCATATATATACTAAAATGGCACGGCGCCAATTTGAAAATTTATCAATAAATTAAGCAGATACTGTGGAAATGAACTACTAAAAATATTATTTTCTTAAAAAATTTGACTTTCAAACGGGGCCTCTTTGCCTGGAACAGAGGGATTAATTAAAAATTTGTATACGAAATTGCGGCCGGACAAAACAGGTCGACAAAAATATACTGTGGAAATGAACTACTAAAAATATTATTTTCTTAAAAAAATTGACTTTCAAACGGGTCCTCTTTGTCCAAAACAGAGGGATTAATTAAAAGTTTGTATACGAAATTGCGGCCGGACAAAATGGGTCGGACAAAAATTAAATTGCTTAAGTTAATTACGATAACAGTTAAAGAAATTCAAATTACAAAACTTACGTTTTAAAAAAAAATTAATTTGTATATGAAATTACGGGTCGGAAAAAAATTTAATTGATTAAGTTAATTACGATAACAATTAAAAAGAAAAAAAATACAAATACAAACTTTTGCAATCATAAAACTGTAAAACTATAAAAACGTAAAATATTAACTGTAAAACCGTAAAATCTCAGTAAAAGAGTAAATATAAAATAATAATGTAGTCATTCGCACATGTAAGAGCTGAGGGAAATAAGGGCCGTTGGATCACCGTTAAACAGTAAACACTGAGCTGTATTGTATTATAGCTATCTACAAAACTGTCTTATCTAAATTTTTGTCTTTTATTTTATTTATTTATTGTCAAATTCTCTCGTTACGTAATTTCTCTTATCAAAATTTTATTCAAAAGAGAATGAAGGACTTAACTTATTCATCTATCTTGGACTCTGTTAAGTAAGATCTCAAGGCAGTGCAAGTGTCAGATTGAAATTCGACTATCCAATAAGTCAATTTAATAAGTCGTAAATTAAAGACCTATTTAAAATAAGTTATATGAGATAAAAACAGTTTAGATGAGATTTATATATGAGATAAAAATAGTTTAGATTAGATTAGAAATCTTCTTGACAGTCCTGATTCAAGGGGACACATGTGCCAGGCGGAATAAATTACAGCCGTTTGATATAAGTATAAATATGCAATCTCAGCCGTTTGATATAAAATAAAATAATCAATCTCAACCGTTTGATATAAAGTAAAATAATCAATCTCAGTAGTTCTTATGATGAGGCGAGCTATATTGTATAATATATATATATACATATATATATATATATATATATATATGTATATATATATGTATATATATATATGTATATATATATGTATATATATATATGTATATATATATATATATGTATATATATATATATATTATACAATTGAGATCAGTTTATACGTGTGCAATTGACTTGGGATAAGTAACGGTTAAGATTTATTGTTTTATTTTAATCTTACGGCCGTAATTTCATCCTCATGTCGCATGTGTGAACGACAGTTCGTAGTAATCACTGATCAGAATTTAATCTAATCTTAACCGTTTTTATCTCGGTTAAGATTTATTGTTTTATTTTAATCTTACGGCCGTAATTTATTCCTCATGTCGCATGTGTGGACGACAGTTCATAATAATCACTGACCAGGATTTAATATAATCTTAACCGTTTTTATCTAAACCTATTAGTAAAATGAATTATTACTGGCCAGGATTTAGTCCATTAGTAAAATGAATTATCACTTATGACTCTCTTTTTCTCTCTGGCCCCACAAAATACAATTTTGATTACAGTTACAATTACAATTGGATTAACGTGAATATGAATAGGTTTAGATAAAATTTGGATTACAGTTATAATTATAAAACGTGAATAGGAATAGGTTTACAATTAGATTAACGTGAATAGGAATAGGTTTACAATTAAATTACAGTTACAATTACAATTGGATTAACGTGAATAGGAATAGGTTTACAATTTGATTAACGTGAATAGGAATAGGTTTAGATACAATTTGGATTACAGTTACAATTATAAAACGTGAATATGAATAGGTTTAGATAAAAACGGTTAAGATTATATTAAATCCTGGCCAGTGATTACCACAAACTGTCGTTGACACATGCGACATGAGGAAAAAATTACGGCCATAAGATTAAAATAAAACAATAAATCTTAACCGTTACTTATCCTAAGTCAATTGCACACGTATAAACTGATCTCTATATATATATATATATATATATATATATATATATATATATATAGAGCTTGGATTATACGTGTGCAATTGGTAAAAACTATCCAGATGTTAGGATTTCCTTTTTTACCAAATTCACATGGTCTAGATTTACTCTCAATTCCAAGTGTGTGAAAGGTTGTTAGAGTGCAGTTCAACTCCTTTTGCTTTCATCGAATTAGTGACTTATTCTTCCGCTTCTTCCACCGATTGCTTCTTTCGCCTCAATTTCGACTTTGTTGGTCCTTTTCATCCAATAATTTAGGTACTGCAAATCCTTAGTCTATTTGGAGTGGGTTCAATGGATCTACAAAACACAAAACCCACCCTTCGATTTCTCAATCTTTTCTCTATCTGTCAAGCTTTATGTGTCAATGTTCGACCATCTCTCTTCGAGCCCCATCAATCTTTGTAAGATTTCTTCAGTTTCTCCTTATGTCAGCATTCGGTTATCTCTCTCTGAGCCCCATCAATCTTTGTAAGATATCTCTTTGAATCAGATTTGTCTTATTTTGCGCTTATTTTTTCCATTTTCTCTCTGTTATCGAGACCCAATTTGTGGTGAATTAAACACCAGTTTTGAGTTTTCCATCTGTAAACATCAACCCAAAAATTAAGCTGTAATATTTTAATTTATTTTATTTTAAAGACCCAGTTTGTTTTGATTTCAATTAATTAGCACCATAATCAACCAAATTCATGAATCCTTAAGGGTCAATAATACGAATCAACCATATATAATATGTAACTAAATACATAAATGATAGAGAATGTAACACCCGAGAATTGCATATTTTATTAATTGTGTATTAGGGTGCATTAACATGATTAATTATGTGTTACGTGTTATGTTTCGTGTGTTTATGTGTTTAAAACTTATTTGGACATCATAAATATATGCATTGGCCTTATTTGGCAAGGACTTTCTAAGATTTGGTTGACAGGAACACTTGTTATGCAGGACCCTCATCTGAATCCAAGGCTATCACGTATTACTTGTTGTAGAATTGGTAAACTACTACAGGATCCCTCTTGAATATTGCGAACCTGGTGGATCGTTTTTATATACATTTAGCCCCTACCTTCCATTTTATGACAAGGTCATCTTCCAACATCTATATAGGATACCAAAAATTGGAAACCTCACTTGCAATGATCTTATTGAGTTGGTTATTTTAGTTATTGCCTCAGTGCTAGTCTCTATATGTCCTACCAAACTTTGCTGCTTGACCGACGTATTGTCTCATCAGATAGGGCCCGGTTTTTGAAACCCCCATTTATTTCTTTGCTTAAACCAGAAAATCTTGTTATCAAATCCAAAAGAGAAACATGGGACATTCATTACATTCTGCTTTCACAATTTTCTCGACACTCAACACCGCTTTTGCCTATGCTGGGCGAAGCGCACTCGAGAGTCCCTCCTACTTTTCTTATTATGGGCAAAGCGGCATATCACTTGGATCTGAATTACGTGTGGTTTAATTCCTTTCGAGTATACGTAACCACCCTATAGTTTCGACCATCACAGATCACGTAACTTTATTTTGCACTTCGTGTTGCATCCCACATTTACACATGTATTTGCTAATTTTACCACAAATCTTAAGAAAACAAAATTTTAATTCAATAGTTTCCTACGTTGTGTTAAACCTTAGAAAATATCAGTAGTTTCTTAATATTTTCTCACGGTACGATAACCATAGGAAGTTCAGTAAACTAAAACTCACATTTGTTTTCTTAATATTGTGATAAAATTATCAAACACATATCATTTTTGTTTATTTAGTAAAATTAATATTGTTCAATATGAATATTTTGCTAAAGTAGGGTGATCCGAAAGATCTTTCTTTGTCATAATTGTTTACATTAATTAGTTTATTGAAGGGGTAAAATTGGTATTTCAAATTCACTTTACAAAAAAATTAACGGAAGTTAAAAAAGGTGCAATTTGTTGACGAAATTATGGTTCGGTGGCCTAGTTGAATAATTTAATAGTAGAGTCTCCTATATGAATATTTTTAAAAATGTAGGGTCGCCGAAAGGCCTTTTTCCCGAAGAAAAAATGATAATCTATCGGTTTCCAAATAATTCTCCTTAATCCTTCTTTGGATTAATATGTATTTTGGTCCCTTAACTCAACCTTTTTCCTATATAATGGTTAGTGATGTTTCACATTTCCGATATTGGTCCGTGAACATCACTTTAGGTGGCATATTAATCTCTCATACCGTTATATTAGACAGAATCATTAAATATTTTTGAAAAAGACAAAATTGCCCTCATAATTCTGAAGAAAAAAGTACACACTTATGTAAAATATAAAATAAAAAACAAAACTCTCTCGTCCACGAGTCGATTCTCCCCCCACCCCACTCACCCACCTTCTTGTTCTCTCTTTCCCTTCATCAAAACCACCACCAGAAGTATCACTGCCCCCTCAGAGCATCCACAATGGTGGGAATTATTTTTCAAATTTTTTGTTGGATCACACAGCCACCTACACATTTTACGAATTTCTCTCTCTTAAGAATTATTCTTCACAATGGTTTTAATTCTTCCCCTCATTCTTACATGGGTCTCACTACCACATCATCCACTTTATTTACACTACATTTTATTTTTATACTTTGCAAATAAATAAATTAATACGTATATTGTTTTTTAAATAAATTAATTCGTACGTTTATAATTTCTATTAATATATTGCATATTCAAATATGTAATATAAATAAATTAACTTGTTTATAATTTTTATTAATATATTGTATATTCAAATATGTAATATAAATAAATTAATTCATCTATATTTTTATTAATATATTTCATATTCATATATGCAATATAAATACATTAATTCATTTATAATTTTTATTAATATAGTGCATATTCGAATACACAATATAAATAAATTAATCTGTTTATAATGTTAATTGTACTATTAAATATTACAAAAAAATTAAAACAAAGGTATTAATTTATATTTTTCATTAAAATATTACATAAAAACAAAGACCTTATACAAATAACAAATACTTCTAACAAAAAAAAACACTTTTAAAATAACAAATAAGGAAATTTAGCGATAACAAAGAAAACTTAGGCATCACTAGTTGTCACCATAACGATCTCATATATGCTCAACCAAGTCGGCTCGAAGTTCATGATGTCGATTGCTATCACGTAACTCGTTATTTCGCTGCAAATATTATTTGAATGCTTGGGTTGAGTCATGGTTCGCTTGTGTAGAAGACTCTCATGTATCATCGACCCAGTTTGTAACTAACTCACCCTCATCCTCGACAATCATGTTGTGTAGAATAATGCACGTTAGTTTAATTTCTTTCAAGTTATCTCTATACCATAATCGAGAAGGACTTTTTATAATGGCCCACCTCGGTTGGAGCACTCCAAATGCTCATTCTACGTCTTTTTTACAGACACTTGTCTTTCCTTGAATTTATTTCTTTTAGCATCCGCCGACACGAAAAGTTTTTCACAAAAATAGCTCAATTCGGATAAATTTCATCTGTTAGGTAGTATTTTTTTATAATGTGCGTCATTAACTTCAAAGTTGATAGGCGGTGTAGTTCCTTCGAGTACGTTATTGAATAAAAGTGATTTGTATAGCACATTAAGATCATTACGAGAACTCGTGACCCCGAAAAATATATGTCATATCCATAAATCTGCAGACACAACTGCTTCAAGAACAATTGTAGGCTTCGCATGACCTATTGTAAATTGGCCTTGCCAAACAACTGTTCGTTTTTCCATTTCAAATGTATACAATCAAGACTTCCTAACATACATGGAAATATGTGCCTCTACTCGTGCATTTGAAGAAAACGTTATGTATCATCGACATTTGGTCTTCTCAAGTATTGACCTTCAAACAATTCAATAACACATCAACAAAAGTTTAACATGCAATTCATGGCAGTTGTTTCACCCATTCGGAGGTACTCGTCGAGATGGTCGACTGGATCACCATAAGCCAATTGACGGATAGCCGTCGTGCATTTTTTAAGAGGTGACAGACCTTTTCTTTTTGTTGCATCGATCCTCAATTGAAAAATATGATGAATGATTCTCCAATGCAGTAATTAACCGAAGGAATAAGTTTCTACGCATTGGGAAACGTCAGCAGAAAATGTAATCGGGATACAATGGCTGAGTAGATAAGTAATCATCAACAAGTTGAGTGTGTCCGATTTCATGATTTTGATGTAAATAAATCCTTCTCATTTCTCTTCTGTCAATTTGCGCTTTCGCTATTTCCATCAAATATTTGTGGTGTTAAACTAGGGCACACATCATTTCTTCACCTGCAGAAATATTGCATTCATTGGAGTTTTATAAGGCATCACTATTTTTGGTAGGGGTAGTAGAAGACATTTTTTGTGGTAAAATGCAAGACAAGGGTTTGTAGTTTAAATACTAGTCCTCTATATATATAACATTGGTTTACAACGGCTAATTTATAACGGTTATTTTGTAACGACTACTTTGTAACGGCTACTTTACAACGGCTACTTTCTAATGACTACTTTACAACGGTTACTTTGTAATGGCTACTTTAAAATTACATAAAAACGTGAATAATTAAAATTACATAAAAACGTGATTACTTAAAATTACATAAAGTCAACAAATACATACAAAAATTACAAATATATATATATATATATATATATATATATATATATATATATATATATATATATATATATATAATGGCAAGAGTACATTTTTCCCTCCAAAATCTCACTTTTGAATTATTGACTTTTGAGTTATCATTTCAGTTTTTCTCACTCCTATCTTCTCTCTATTTTCTCTCTTTCTGTGAGAACCCAAACCCATTACTTGTATATCATGTCTCCTATACTTGATTAATATGTTCATTATGTGTCTTAACATGTTTTAGAGTCCATATTGTTCATACAATGCTCGCATTAGGTCAGTCATGATCGTAGTTGCTTGTATGCCTTCTATACGTTGCATGCCTTGTTATACCTGCTTCGTGTATCGTCTTAGCACTTAACTAAGTCCTACTAGAACCTTAGTACCTTTATAACATGTTTTATAACTTCAATCTAGGTCATTGTATGCTTGGTTGAGAGTTCGGAAGCCTTCTTGCTTCATTTGACCTTTTTGACTCTTAGGGTCTCTCGGTTTGTCTTTCCTTGCCTCGTTTCGTGTCTTTGAGACTCGTGTGATGTTAACTTGGATCCTAGACCTTGTATCCTAGTCTTAAACATGTTTAAGAATTTTCATTCATGCTTGTTGTATCTTTGTTTAACTCGTCTTTGATTCGTTTGATGTTCGTTGCGAGTTTTGCCCTTCATTCCTCCTTGTTTCGGGTGATGTTCGGACCTGTTCTTCTCGTGTTTTGAGTGTTGGTTTACCCCCTTGAATTGCTTGGGTTGTTTGGGGTTCATTCTAGGCCAAATTTGAAGGTTTTTCAATCTGGAGACCTTGCCCTCGCAAGGTGGTTTGGTCTTGCCCTCGCAAGGAAGGCAGAAACTTGGGAAACAATGTTCTGGAGACCTTGCCCTCGCAAGGTGTAGATGACCTTGCAACCGCAAGGTCATCAGATCCTCAATACGGGATTTTGAATCTGTTGAGTCTTGTCCCTCACACCGACCCTTTAGACGACCCAAGCGGCCCAACTTGACCCTTGACCCTTTTAAGCCTATTTTCAGCCCTTATATGTGTTTTAATCAAGGGTACTCTTTCATCCACCAATTAGAAGCCTCATAATTCTAATCTTGGATTGACTATTTTAGTGAGTTCATCATCCCTAACCTCCAACTGATCAGCCATTTTTCTCTCATTCCACCATTGTTGAGATGGGTTCTTAGAGAGAGAAAGCTTGGGAGCTCTACCTTGGTTGCTTGATTGCCGGAGCTCCGTCCATCCATTTTTCAATCCGAGACCACCGAATCGAAGCTCTTCTCCTCTAGTTTAATAATCTCTGGTTTGTTTTAGCATGCAACAATTGGATTTCGAACAAGGTAAGCTATTGATTCCCCTTAGGATGCATGCTAGAAATGCCATGCTATCCCCCTTCTTTCATGTCTCTCATGCCTTTGCAATGTTAATATCATGTTTTAGGATGATTTGAGATTTTAGGAATTTTGAATGATATATTCATCTTGTTGTTTTGGTCCTAAGCCTAGAATTAAAAGTGTTATATGCCTCCTTAGGAATAACTATTGTTCTTGGACCATTGGCTTTTATTGACTTTTAGAAATTATGATTTCTAGGGTTCCATGAAATATTGAATTGATGATAATTCTTGGCTAGGGTTATTATTTGGATTAATGGCCTAGTTTATCCTATACGAGAACTTAGAAAATAGTTTTTAATACAATTAGTGTTTTTAACTCTATTGGATGAAATTGTAGACACGACTCAACGGAGTCTATTTTAGTGAGCCATTGAACAATACCGGCTCAATGATCAATCCCTACGACGTTCTAAATGCGTTTCACTACTATTAATAATTCTAGACTCTTGAATTGGATTGATTACCATGCTTGATTTAAATGTCATATAATAGAATGCCTATTTGACATGTTGAGTTCGCTCTTGTCGAACTCAATCCTACTTGATTTATTGATGAGAATAATTACTTGTCATGAACGAGATCGCTCTTGTCGACCTCGTTCTCTACTTGAGAATTTGTTAAGTAAACACTACTTGGCATTTGCATGAGTCCAGCTGGCATACCCGTCTTTGTTCACACACGCCTCCACTGTGGCCACAGTGGGGAAGTAGCCCCTTTGCTGTAATCATTAGAGCATCATTGGTGTGTCTATCCCGGGCATCTCCTCGGAAGGTCGATGTACTCACACACATCTGACACCTCACATTCCAGATAACGCTTGTATGCAGGAACTACGTAGCGGCCCGGCTCTCCATATATCCTTATCCTATGTGATTTAATTACGAGCACCTATGTAAAACAATGTGCATCTTGGATATATGATCTCTATGCTTATGTGATGATATCTTGCCTTGTATGTTGCATATTGCCATGACATGCATGATTGATAGCTTACAAGTCTTTATGACTTACCCATTCCCCTTTACTGCTTTAGATCCTAGCAAAACAGGTCCTGCTCGCTGAGGCTTGCAGTGTTCGTGACTCCTTTATTCCTCTTTTGGTCCGACGTTGCAGTTGAAGAGGTGGTTTAGATGTCCTCTTCCTCCCTTTTATATTTTGCAAGGATGATGGGTTAAAGCAAGTCAATTAGACTATGCTTGGGAATATGTATAGAACTTGAACTTGTTACTTTTATTAGCTACTAATAGTTTTAACACTTGTAGTATTTGTATTCCTTTTGATGCCGGCATTGTGTAAGCCGAGCTTGGTTATCTTGTTAATAGTTCACTGCGTATAAGTCTTCCGCTGAGCATCCTATTAGTTCTTATTTAATACTTGTCCATAAACTGCTAGCTTGGGTTCCGACATGTAGTGTGGCCGATGACTTGGTTTAAATTGCTTAACTGTTATATTAGGAAAAGTTTTAAAAATACCGGTCTTTTGGTGCCGAGGCGTGTTACGTCTCTAATGTTGCGTCACGTCGTTTTCTTAAATTAAGTCCGTGCATGTTCTTGTGTTTACTTGTCACCCCCATATTTGGGCGGTCCGGCCCGCGGTTCCACCTCGGGCCCGGGTCGGGTCGCCACACTTTCTCTCTCCCGTCTCCTCCATATTTTCTCTCTCATCACCACCATTTCCTCTTTTTTAATTATGTTTAAACATTTTTTTCTCTTTAAACATAAAAAATAGTAACTAAAACAAAAATAATAGTTCCGGAGTCAAGAAAATAAAAATATAAGAGGTTAGTAAAATAAAAAAAATAATTTATGGAACACGTCACTATTAAAATAAAAGTTACAGAATCAACAAAATTATATATATATATACATATATATATATATATATATATATATATACATATATATAATGGAAAGGGTACATTTTTCTCTCCAAAATCTCATTTTGAGCTATCATTTCACTTTTTTTTCTCTCTTATCCTCCCCCTATTTCCTCTCTCATCACCACTATTTCCTTTCTTTTAATTATGTTTAAACATTTTTATCTCTTCAAACATAAAAAATAGTAAATAAAACAAAAATAATAGTTCCGGAGTCAAAAAAATAAAAATATAAGAGGTTAGTAAAATAAAAAATAATTTATGGAACACGTCACTATTAAAATAAAAGTTATAGAATCAACAAAACAATAATATATATATATACATATATATATATATATATATATATATATATATATATATATATATATATATATATATAATGGCAAGGGTACATTTTTCTCTCCAAAATCTCACTTTTGAGTTATCATTACACTTTTTCTCTCTCATGTCCTCTCCATATTTTCTCTCTTTCTCTTTCTCTCTCCCGTCTCCTCCCTATATTCTCTCCCATCACCATCATTTCCTCTTTTTTAATTATATTTAAACATTTTTCTCTCTTCAAACATAAAAAATAGTAACTAAAACAAAATTAATAGTTTTGGAGTCAAGAAAATAAAAATATAAGAGGTTAGTAAAATAAAAAAATAATTCATGGAAAACGTCACTATTAAAATAAAAGTTACAGAATCAACAAAACAAAAATAATTTAATGCGGAAGTTAGTAAAATAAAATAATTTACTGAAAAAAAAGTTTCAAACAAATTCTTAAAAATATATATGTAAAACAAAAATACATTAGTAAAATAAAAATATTTGATGGAACAAAAATAATAGTTACATAGTCAATAAAACAAAAATAATTTAAACTAAGGTTACTAAAATAATAAAAATAATTTACGGAACAAAAGTTTAAAACAAATTCTTAAAAATAGTTATGTAAAACAAACATACATTAGTAAAATAAAATTATTTGATGGAACAAAAATTATAGTTACAGAGTCAATAAAACAAAAATAATTTAAACCAATGTTAGTAAAATTATAAAAATAATTTATGGAATAGAAGTTTATGACAAATTCTTAAAAATAGTTATGTAAAACAAAAATAAGTTAGTAAAATAAAAATACTTGATGGAACAAAAATAGTAGTTACAGAGTCAATAAAACAAAAACAATTTAAACTGAGGTTAGTAAAATAATAAAAATAATTTACGGAACAAAAGTATTTCGTAAAACTAATTCTTAAAAATAAAACAAAAATAATAGCTACGAAGTCAATAAAACAAAAAATATAATGGAAGTTAGTAAAATCAAAATAATTTATGGAACAAAAATAATAGTTAACGGTAAAAATAATTTCGTTATTTTGATTTTAACTTATTTTCTTATCAGAAATTCATTTATTCATAAAATACAAATATAATTTAATAAAAGTAATTAGTCAAAATGAAGAACTTATTTGAGTTCATATTCTATATGCATGGGAAAAAATTCAAGTTTGTTCGAAGACATTCATTCTAGAGAGTTTTTTAATAGTATAAAGTGTTCAGGGTTGCCAGGCCATGGATTGACACTTAAAATTGGTGTTCCAGTAATGTTATTGAAAACATTGATCATGCTGTATTGTGCAATGGAACAAGACTAATCAACATAAATTTTGGGGATCATATTGTTGTAACAAATTTTTGGAAAGGAAGGAATGTTAGAGAAAATGTTTTTTATCCCAATATTGTCATTAACTTCATCCGACGTAGACCCTAAGGGGTGGCTTAATGGTAGAGTTGAGACTTTACAAAATATGAGGTCTCAGGTTCAATCACTTCCCATTCCCCCTTAGGGGAAATGTCTATAAAAAAACAAAAAAAAACTTATTAAAAAAACTCTATCTAATGTAAGGTTGACTTTCAAGTTTCAGAGAAGACAATTTCCATTGCTGGTTTCATATGTAATGACAATTAATAAGTGTCAAAGTCAATAATTACATGCATGTCTCTTCTTTAAGAAACCAATATTTAGTCATGGGCAGTTATATGTCCCAGCTTCTAGAGTAACAAATTATTTTGATTTGAAGATATTGATATACGGTGAAGATGAAAAACCAACCAATAAAACAATAAATGTTGTGTATAAGGAATTTTTTTAGAATCTATAATGATTATTGATATACTGATGTGTATTTATTAATAAACCGATTCTTCTTATTTTATCCTTTAAGATTTTTTATCCTCTTTATTTTGTTTATGTACGATTTAGTTGAAAAAGAAGAATGATCGTGCATTTAACGCACAAGTTAACTAAACTTGTTTAAACTAAATTTCATACCCCATATTACGCCACTATTCCTTTAGGACATCACATGCACGTTCATGTAAGGCACACGCTTCTGGATTCATTCCACTTGTATCTTGTGTAAAAAAATTTAAATTTTCAATAAACAATTGGTGCAACTGCTTTTTTCCTTCAATTTTCAGCTTTTCTGCTCTAGCCACAGCTCTTATCTTCTTAGCTTTCGCTTCAATTCTCCTAATTTGAGTAAATTCATCCATTTTCGTTGTAATCTATGTATGATGTAGCCCTAACTCTTCTTTTGAAAAAGTTGAGGATTCTTCTTGGCTGCCTTTTGTTTAATTAGACGAGTGCAGATATCGATGTCCTCAACATCCACACTCATATTAGAATGTCCCTCAGATCCAGATGTCCTAGCCTTTTTGCCAACATGATGAATATCTTCTTGTGGTAAAAGAGTTGGAGTGTTTTTCATAATTTTCCACACATGTTCAAATTGAAATGTACCTTTATTTTCTTCTCGAAATTGGTTGTATGAATTGGACAGTAAATCTGCATCGTTCCAACCGCTTTGATAAGCGGCCAATAGTTTATTGTAGATTGCATTGAAGTGATTCACTTGCTTCTAAATTCTATTTAGCCAACGTGGTCTCACTTGGGATACCTCTTTCACCATGGAATTGTTTGGACGATGTTGGTTGTAATAATTTGTTATACGTCTCCAGTAGGATGCACTCTTTTGGTTGTTACCCACCACTGCATCTAGGCTAACAATACACACTACATTTGTGAGGACAATGTCTTCTTCGATCGACCACTGTGCACGGGCTATTTTACCTGTATTCGGTTTCTTGAGATCAATTGTTTCTACATCAATTTGCGTCTCTGGTACGGATGAGGACATCGTTTATAAACTTGCTTTGCTTGATTCATTTGATGACATACCATATGGAGAAAATGTTGCATGTAATATCGGTTTCCTATAGGTTGCCAATATTCATTGGGAGACATGAAATTTGGAGCATAATGAACGTTATAATAAATATTCCTAGCTATTGGAGAAGCTTGAAAATTATGGAAATTGTGTGCCCTTGAAAATGTTGAATATTTGGATGGTTTGGAAAATTTGGTGGGTATTGGGGGGTTGACGAAAACTGAGAAAATTGAACATTCTCAGGAATACGAGAATCTTGAGAATTTTTATTTTTTTCAACATTTGAAGAATTCAATAAATTCCTAAAATAATTACCTTGATTTTCAACCATTTGGGAAAAATGAAATTGTAGTTGTGAGGATATAGAAATTGATGAAATAGAAAAAATAAAATTGTAGAGATAATTATAAGAGAGAAAGAAGTTATGAGATAGAAAAAAAGGATATAAAAAGAAAGAAGTTGAGAGAAATATGAGGAGTTGTTCACTATTTACAGGAGAATATATGAGTATTTTTAAATTTTTACCGGATACATTTCAAAATTTTCATCACGTTTCAAAATTTTCAAAAATTAAAATTGAAAAATTTAATCACTTTTCAAAATGCACATATAGATTTAAAATGCACACACACACACACACACACACACACACACACACACACACACACACACATATATATATATATATATATATATATATATATATATATATATATATATATATTCAGGATAAATGCACATATGGATTTATAAAATAATGGATAATTATATGGGAAATACATGAACAAAAGAAATATATCATATGCTTTTTTTTTTCGTAAAACGCAAAACATACATGGATATATGACATAATTAATGGAATGACATACTAAAGTGAATTAAACTATATTTTTACGTGTTCTCTCTCTCCCTTATTTTTTTGTTGTTCTTGTAAAATAAAAAAATTCAAACATATATGGATGTACAAATAATATAGCATGGAGTATATGTATTCATGAATAGATGATAAGATGAATGAACATATTATATGCTATATATATATTTTTTACAGAATGGAAAAATTATATATATACAGGAAGCCAAAGAAATATAACAGAGAAAATGAAAAATCAAGCATATAGATATTAAGGGAAAGATGATTTTTGTGTGTGTTTTTTTTAATAAAAAAAATGCAAACATGTATGAATGTACAAATAATATGTCATGGAGCATATATATATTCATGGATAAATGATAAGATGAATGAACATGTCATATGCTATTATTATTTTTTTTTTTTTTTAGATTGCAAAATTATATACATAAAAGAAGCCAAATTAAAAATTCAATAGAAAAAAAAAGCATATTGATAAACGAAAAAAAACACGAGTCTAGCCCTCTTTTGTTTTAAAGAAAACAATAAAATCCCCAGCAAAGTCGCCACT
Organism: Codonopsis lanceolata; assembly: GCA_013146195.2. Taxonomy (NCBI): domain Eukaryota; kingdom Viridiplantae; phylum Streptophyta; class Magnoliopsida; order Asterales; family Campanulaceae; genus Codonopsis; species Codonopsis lanceolata. The sequence goes on along the minus strand of JABEVN020000027.1, from coordinate 13,565 downwards.
ATGAGTGCCCCGTCTTTAACCTTTCCCCCGCTACTGAAAAACGGGGTGGTCTCGTAACTTCGAAGCGCGTGGAATACGCTCGGCCTCATTTTGTGGACTCAAAAATGTGTTACAAAGTCGTCATCTCTATTTTAAGGAGTAAACAGAGAAAAATAAAAAAAATACCAGATTGTATGAGTTCGGGGGCTAAGTTACGAGTTATGAAGGAGTTAGGCACCCAACTCGCCCTTTCGGTCTCTCAATAGGTTTGTCGATATGTTTGCTTTGTTTTATACACTTTGACTCGGAACAAAACATTTATATATATAAAGGAAATAAAGATAAATTTCTTTACATTTATTAAAGAAAATGAATCTGAAATTATAACTCAACTGATACAACTAGAGAATAATTACAACATTTTTATAAGTTATTTTAGGAATAAAATAATTATGCTAGTGACTCTCTTTATTTATTTTTACACGTATAACCAGGAAAGAAACTTATTAAATAATAAGAAACATAATTATTTATATATTTAAAGTATGTGTAGAAAAGAAACTAATTAAACTGTCAAAAAATACAACTACTTTACATTAAAGTAAAGACATAAAATAAACTAATTAAAATAGAAGGAAAATATAATCATTATTACATTTAAGTAAGAACGGAATGGAAACTAATTTAAACAGGAAGAAAACTTAACTATTATTACGTTAAAGTATAAACGGAAAGGAAACTAATTTAATGAAAATGAAATATAACTATTATTATATTTAAGTATAAACCGACATGAAACTTAATTAGATATTTATATTTAATTTATAGATTATAATAAATAACTACGGGGACATAACTTACCTCCCGGAACGTGAGTGACCGAACCCGGTATGTCTGGACTTAAGCCCACTAGGCGGTCTACATGTGCTTCCCCTATCCTTCCAAGAAAGGAAGTTTTTTTTTTTGTTGTTCTTTGGATTTCGGGCGTGGATCGTTCCTTTGGTTGTTTTCGCCGGATAACCTTGCTTGCTTTTGCTTGCGTGCTTTTTTGCTGCTTGCTTGTTTTTTGATTGCGTTGAGTTTGAAATAGGGTATATCAACTGCTTGCTTTGACTGGATTTGACGTCTGGATTCGGGCAGGGTAACTGTTCTTTTTGAGATTTTTGAAGCAGTGAAATATGGCGGAAACCTAATTGAATAACTAGGGTTCACTTTAGCCGGGGTGTTTTAGTATTTAGGGGAGGTTTCGGCAGCCTAACGGAGCTTCGAAGTTTGATCAAGAAGTTATCAGCGTAACAATTCTCGTCTTTTCTTCCTCCGTAAAATTTCTTCGAAGGAACTATGTTTTTTTTACTGTCGGGAGCCTTTATTTATAGGCTGAGATTGGGCTTCCTTCACGATTAAGATTAAGCCAGATATTTTCTTCCGTGCTTTAACGGCTTGCTCCATTCCCTGAAAGAGTTGCATCAAAAGGTAACTGCTACATTGTACAACAGACATGTGAGCGCAACTGGGGGCTGATTTGGGCGCCGCCTGGGGCTTCTGTGGGCACAACGCCCAGAATGGGTTAGGGCCGCGCAATCTTTACTTTTTATGTTGTTTTTGTACTTTGGCCCCATGCAATTCACTGTTTATGCATTCTTCTTTTCTTTTGTATTTTAAACCCTGTAACAGGTTTTGATATTTTATGGCATGTCATAAAACAGGGGTACAAAATTAAGGTGTCTACAGGGAGAGTGGAGTTAAAGAGTTTTTTTTTTAAATATAATTAAAAAAGGTCCATGATGTGATCATAACCAGAATACTCTCTGCCTTCTTCCCTACGATCTTGTTCACAAAATACTCTCTTCCCAAATACGTACCTAGCAACCTTTCTCTCCCCACCTGGCCTCCAATTTTCACTAGCCCCACGTAGCCTCTCTCGTCCTCTTTTTATGTTGTAGTAACTCCCGTAGTAGTTGGCTAATTGTTACCCTTATTTTTCCATGTTTTTAGGTTTGAAGAATCCCATCGAATTGGGTGTTATATATCTCTTCATCTTCCTGTGTCGTGTATGCATCATTTGGTTTTTCATTTTATCTTCTACATTTTTTGTTTTACTGTGCCCATGCCTTCGATGGCGATTCTCTTTACAATGATGGCAACGGGCACGACATAACCGAAAAAAAGGTTTGTAACAATTTAAGATGAAGTCATGAAATTGTCCCCCTCTCTCTTAAAAATCAAGACTATATATATATATAAATATATATCACACACACAGAGAGAAAGTTGATGAATTTTTTGCTCTCCCTCTCTCTCTGAACTAAGTTTCTATCACAATGAGCTAGAGGAAGAGAAACTAGGTGGGGCGGGTGAAAATTGGTGGTCGCGTGAGGAAGGGGGAGGTTGCTGGAGTACAGGGAAAAAGAGTATTCTATGATCAAAGATGGTAGGGAAGAAGACAAAATAAAAGATGTTATATTTTTATTTAAGTTTATTTTTAGGTTAAAACTAAAATAAGGATGATAAAGAAAAGGAAGATAATAAATAATAAATATCAAGGAAAAATATTATCTCTTCCCGTAAGAATTTATTCCACCTTGGCATCTCACTCAACTTCAAGTGAGGGCAATTTTGTCATTTTAATTTTTTAAACGATTCTGTTTGACCTAACGGTTTGAAGAACTAATATGCTACCTAAAGTGATGTTCACGGACCAATATAAGAAATATGAAACATCTATGACCATTATATGAAAAAAAAAAAAAAAAAGGGTTAACTTTAGGGACCAAATTATATATTGATCCTTCTTTTTTTGTCCGTTCCAAAATAAATTTCCTTTTTCAAAACATTTTCTTTTAGGAAAAACATATTACCACTTACACTTATTTTTTCTACTGATGTGGCAAAAATATCAGTATACCGGGGGTGCCGAAAGTCGTCAAGATCTGTGAGTCATTTGTTGACCGAATTGGTAATGAAATAGTCGTCTGAGTCGGATATTTGGCTAGGTCTATGCAAAATAAGCACCATGAGTGGATGGGGACGTCCCCCAAAACCCTCCGGTGTGATAATCAGTACAGTGTATAAAACAGGAGGGCGCGTAGCCCCCGTGTGTGGAGTGAGAACTGTAGAAGGGAAAGAGAGTCTGTGCCCCACTATGAGCTAGTAGGGTTTATTTATACCTGAGGGGTTAGGGTTGGCTTGTCACGCATGGGTCAGGCCCATAGTGTTCAGTAGTCCTGTAAAGTATAGTGGGCCAGTGTAGTGGAAAGTCTCATTCGCCTAAGCGAGGCCTAAAAGCCTTTTGAGGCAGATTAAATATAGGCACATTCAGTAGCCCCCTGATCTTTATTCTTTGGGCTTGATCTCAAGGGTAAGGAGTATAATTTTCTGTCAAACATGACATCTACTCAACCGCGATATACTCGAGCGGGAGGATAGAATAAAGCTCGACCGCGAGATGCTCAAGCGGGAGGATTATCTAGTCAATCGCGAGACGCTTGAGCGGGAGGATAATGTGAAGCTCATCCGCGAGATGCTCGAGCGGGGAGCGTAAGCGCGGGAAGGCATATAATCTACTCAACCACGAGTAAACTCAAGTGGGAAGATAATATATGCCTCAACCGCGAGTAAACTCGAGCGGAAAGCGTAAGCGCAGGTGGGCGCGGTGTGCTACTCAACCACGAATAACACTCGAGCGGGAGGACAATATAAAGCTCAGCCGCGAGTAAACTTGAGCGGGGAGCGTAAGCGCATGTAGGCGCGGTGTACTACTCAACCACGAGTAACACTCGAGCGGGAGGACAATATAAAGCTCAGCAGCGAATAAACTCGAGCGGGGAGCGTAAGGGCAGGTAGGAGCGGTGTACTACTCAACCGCGAGTAACATTCTAGTGGGAGGACAATATAAAGCTCGGCCGCGAGTAAACTCGAGCGGGGAGCGTAAGCGCAGGTAGACGCGGTGTACTACTCAACTGCGAGTAACACTCGAGCGGGAGAACAATATAAAGCTCAGCCGCGAGTAAACTCGAGCGGGGAGCATAAGCGCAGGTAGGTGCGGTGTACTACTTAACCGCGAGTAACACTCTAGTGGGAGGACAATATAAAGCTCAGCCGTGAGTAAACTCGAGTCGGGACCGTAAGCGCAGGTAAACGTGGTGTATTACTCAACCGTGAGTAACACTTGAACGGGAGAACAATATAAAGATCAACCGTGGGATGCCCAAACGGGGAGCGTAAGCACATAAAGGAAATCCAGAAGCCTTACCATGGTGAGGGTCTTCAAGAGTCCGAGCAGCCTCACCGCGGTGAGGGTCTTCGAAGTGATAATAAGAAACTCGGGCTCTAGCGCGAGTGTAATCTGAAGCTCGTGTTGTGGCTCGAGTGTAATATGAAACTTCGAGCTAGCACGAGCATTGCGCATGCATGAAGCGCACGCACGAGCATCGATAACATGGAAGCGGTATGGCCGCATAGTGCACGGCACGATAACGATAATATGCAAGCACAGAATAACATGGCTTACGTGCACAAGCAGCCGAGGCACTCGCAGAGTGTAATCTGAAACTCGGCTATGGCACGAGCATAGCGTGCACGGGCACGAACTGATAATATGAGGCTCGGGTTGTGGCACGAGCATGGCGTGCACGCGCACGGGGTAATAACACGAAGCTCGGGCTGTGATGCGAGCGTAGTGTGTCTGGGCACGTGAAGGTCTTTAATAATCCAAGCAGCCTCACCTTGGTGAGAGTCTTCCATAAATCCATACGCTCAATCAAGAAGCTCAGCCGTGGGATGCCCAAACGGGGAGCGTAAGCTCATAAAGGAAATTCAAAAGCCTCACCGTGGTGAGGGTCTTCGAGAAATCCAGCATCCTCACCATGTTGAGGGTCTTCAAGAATCCAAGCGGCCTCACTGTGGTAAGAGTCCTCTAGAAATCCATATGCTCAATCGAGAAGCTTAACCGTGGGATGCCCAAACGGGGAACGTAAGTGCATAAAGAAAACCCAGAAGCCTTACCGTGGTGAGGGTCTTCGAGAAATCTAGCAACCTCACCGTGGTGAGGGGCTTCATGAATCCGAACAGCCCCACCCTGGTGAGAGTCCTCCAGAAATCCGTATGCTAAAGCGAGAAGCTCAACCATGGGATGCCCAAACGGGGAGCGTATAAAGGAAATCTAGAAGTCTCACCATGGTGAGGGTCTTCTAAGTGATAATAAGAAACTCGGGCTCTAGCGCGAGTGTAATCTAAAGCTCGGGCCGTGGCACGAGTGTAATATGAAACTCGGGTTGTGGTACAAGCATAGCATGCGTGGGCACAAAATAATAACATGAAGCTCATGTTGTGGCACAAGCAAGACGTGCACGGGCACGAAGCAATAATGAGACTCGGGTTGCGGCACGAGCAAAGTTTTCGGGGGCACAAACTGATAATATGAAGCTCGGCCCCTAGCACGAGTGTAAGATGAAGCTTGAGCTGTAGTACGAGCGTCGCGTGAACGGGCACATGGTAATAACATGGAGATCAGGCTATAGCACGAGCGTGACATGCACGAGCACGAGAATAATGAACTGAAGTTCGGGCTGTAGCATGAGCGTGACGTGCACGGGCACGGGGTAACAACATAAAGCTCGGGCTGTGGCGTGAGCGTAGCGTTCACGTGCACGATAATAATAACATGAGGCTCAGGCTGTGGCGCGAGCATGGCGCGCACGGGCACAAGAATAATGATCTGAAGCTTTGCCTGTAGCACGAGCGTAGCATGCCTGGGCATGATAATAATAACATGAGCCTCGGGCTGTGGCGCGAGCGTGTAGAGTTGTCAAAATGGGTTGGAGGGGCGGGGTGGGCCAGCGCAAAAACATGGCGGGCCTAAGAAATACCAACCCAACCCACCTCTTTTAGCTGGATGGGCGGGCTAGCCCAACGGGCCCAAACCTTTTTGACAACTCTAAGCGAGCCAACCCACAACTCACTTCAACCCGCCATTTGGTGGGGCGGAGCGAGCCAGCCCAAAAAAGTGGCGGGCCTAAAAAATACCAACCCAACCCACCTTTTTTAGGTGGCGGGGCGGGCTAGCCCAACGGGCCTAACCTATTTTTACAGCTCTACGAGCGTGGCGTGTACGGGCACGAGAATAATTATCTGAAGCTCGGGCTGTAGCACGAGCGTGACGTGGGGTAACAACATAAAGCTCGGGTTGTCGCGCGAGCGTAGCGTGCACGGGCACGTGGTAACAACATAAAGCTCGAGCTCTGGTGCGTAACCCCCGTGTGTGGGGTGAGAACTGTAGAAGAGAGGGAGTCTGTGTCCCACTATGAGCTAGTAGGGTTTATTTATACCTGAGGGGTTAGGGTTAGCTTTTTATGCATGGGCCATGCCCATAGTGTTCAGTAGTCCTATAAAGTATAATGTGTCAGTATAGTAGAAAGCCCCCTCGCCTAAGCGAGACCCAAAAACCTTTTGAGACAGATTAAATATAGGCACTTTATCTACTTAATTTAATTATGACTACATATTTAAGGTATTAAAAAAGACCATATTCATATAATATTTATAATATAATCAATTAATTTAATTTTTCTTAACAAATATTCCGATTCAAAGATGACTATAGAGCATTTGAAAATGGATGGAGTACTGTATCAAAAGGATGCCGCAATTAATCCGTACGATTTGCTTAACATGGCATAAATGAAAAGCACATGTAAAAGTTGAAAATGGTAACCGATTTGGGTGTGGTTCATTGCAATAAATAACATGTTGCCCACCTACCATTCTACCATTCTACCAATCCACCCCCCCGCCTCCCACAAGGCCACAACTATAGTCTATATCCACATTTTCAAGTTCAAGAACCTTTTACTTCACCTTCTAAAGAACATTTACTTGGCAAACTTGCTCTTTCTCCATCTAAAATAAATGATGTTTTAGTAATTAACATATACATTGAAGAAGATTATAAAAGTACCGATCTACACATATTTAAGATCATTTTTGGGTAGTTAAGGTGCATCCGCATTTGTTTTTCTTTCCTCTCAATATTCAAAAACCCGTTTTAATAACATTTAATTTTAAAGTAATAAATAAGGGTAGTTTTGACAAAAAATATTTTGGGACCAAAAGACTTTGTTAAAACGATAATTATTTTGGATGAAAGTAGTATTAATATATTGAATTCTTAATTGTGTTAATTTATTTATACTTTTTTTTACATTTACTAAAATGCTTCATATATTATTCTGTAAAGGGTAACTATTGCAGTTATAAAGTTCAAAAAACAATTTCTCTCTTCGAGCTATAAAAAGGCCTCAGTATGAGAACAACTCAAATGAGGGATTTAAACAAGCTATCTCAATGATTGTATATACACCAAATACATGTATATTCCAACCGAATTCAAAATAATATATCGTCGATCCGATTTGATCCGTTAACCCGATGGATCAAGTATATATCAAACATATATAATTAAATATCTTATTCAATCTGAAATAAATATTTATGGATGAAGAACAATGAGAATATGAAAGAGAGGAAAATCAAAAGACAACATCTATACATAAGTGTGTATATTATGTATGTGTATAATAATAAATATTGGTAGAAATTTATTTTCGGATCGGATCATGTTCTTAACAGATCGGGTATGCATAAAAAATATATGATCTGCTAAGTAAAATAGATTTTCAGATTTGAATTATTAGACCATTATACAAATCTATATCTGAAATTTTTGCATCCGATTCTAATCAAAATCTGATCTATTGACAAACTTAGTTTATAGGGAAAAATATCAAAAAGTCCCACGAAATTTTTTCATATCCAAACAATCCCTCCCAAAAATAATTATTCTATCTAAAAAGTCTAAAAGTTCAACTCTTACTAACAAAAAGTCCAAAACTTAACGTTTCTACTAATATCGTTAGAGTATGAGGTTTTATTTGAAGAAAAAAACTTATTTTTAACCTCACAATGATTTTAATGATTCAATATTTTAGATAAAATAATAATAAGATTATTAATAATAAAAAACAACAAAAACAAAAGCAAAAAACTTATTATTAATAATAACAATTATATATAAATATTTTTTTTGCTATTAATATAATTAGTGTTATTATTATTATTATTATTATTATTATTATTATTATTATTATTATTATTATTATTATTATTATTATTATTATTATTATTATTATTATTATTATTATTATTATTATTATTATTATTATTATTATTATTATTATTATTATTATTATTATTATCACTACTACAACTACTAATATTCCTACAACAATTTTATAAAAATATAAAGGTTAACTTTTTGAATTTTTAGTATGAAAAGATTACTTTTAGATTATATGGGTTGAATAATTGTTTTGGGATCATTAAAATCAAATTTTTAAAATAGACTTTTGATATTTTATACTAATAATGTTAATGCAAATTATACTATCACTATTATAATAACATTATTGTTATAATAATATTATCTAATAATATTATTGTTATAATGATATTAATTTAATAATAATCATATTATTATTGTTATAATAATATTAGTAATAATTATAAAAAAATGTAATACAATTCTTATTATCATTGTCATAAATGAAAATAAAAAATAAATTTTCGTCTAAATGAAAGCTTTTAACATAACGATGTTTGTAGATACATTAAGTTTGGAATTTTTCTTATACAAATTATGATTTTGGAACTTTTTGTATACAAAAACTAATTTTGAGACTTTTTGGTATTTTCCCTAGTTTATACCCCCTCATTAAGTAGTCTATGATTTGCATTATCCATAATGGGGTGGGTTGCTTACAGCAGGAACAACATAGGATTAAATACCGAATCAAATCAAATCTTAGTTTACAACAATGTATCTAAATAAAATAAAATATAATTTTTATTTGATTTGAATCAATATAGGTTACAAATCAAAACCAAATTAAAAAAAATTCAAACTAATTGGTAAAGCACAAAACTACAGTGTTTTGGGCTTTTACAACCAAAAGGTCCAAAACACGGTTGTTTAATAACGAAACACTCAAAAAAAAAAAAAAGGACCGGAACCGACAGCCTCCCTGACGCTCTGCCATTCCTTTTCCATGTTGACATTTTCAAAAAAAACTTTTCCACCATTGTTTTTCTTGACCAATTTTTGGTCAAATAAATTATTATTTTTTAATTTTTTTCCTAAATTAAAGTACACGTTTTTACCTATAAATAGAGACTTTGTTTGTTTCATTTGGTTATTAGAACATGAGCTGCTTGGCCCAATAGGCCCAAGCAATGAGCCACGTGTCAAGCATGTGTTTCCTCCGAGCAAGCGAGCAAAGGTTTTATGCGAGCAAGCGGGCAAAATTTTAGTTTCTATCAGGTAAGTTACTCGTGAGATGGGGGCTCAGCTAATGAGCAAAATCGATACACGAGCATGGTTACTCGTACTCGTCAATAAGAGCCGCCATCAGTTGAGGACATTCATGTCCGGGAAAGATCAAGGTGTTAGCTGAGGGTAGTCACATCCGAGCAAGAATTCTAGCCAGCGATAATGACCGGGAAATTCTCTAGCTAATCCGTAGTCATTTGTGGACTAGTTAACGTGTTTTCATTAAAGGCCATGACCGTTTATGGGGTAGTTAATGGCATTTATGGGCAGTTAACGGAGATCATGGGCAGTTAATGTCAATGATGGGCGGTTATTTATGGTTATTGGCGGTTATGCCTTCCGGCGCATATAAAAGCTTGGCAAAATGTGGAGAGAGGTATGCGCAATCTAATTCTCTAGCCAAAACTCTGCCAAATTGCTTACTCTTTTGTTAATTCGCATACTGATTTACACGCCGGAGGGCCTTTGCAGGGAGTGCCCCTGCCCAGTTTACGTTTGTTCATTCACATTGCAGAGTTGAGCTTTGAGGATCTACGTACACGTTGAAAGCCAGGTGTACGGATTGGGCTTATTCAGTGCATCCAGATTTCTTGGACGCATCAGTTGGTTCCATTGCCGGGAACGAGTTTTTGCGGCATTAAGATTCACTTTCGATATTGATATCTCTGAGTTGTAACAATGGCGGAGAATGGAATTAATGGTGGTAGCGGCAGTCGTAGAGAGGTGCACGGAATCGGCCTTAATCAAGTTGGTGGGAATAATGTCCCTCCGCCCCATGATGCGCGCCACCGAGGCAATCGAGGCGCGGAGTTGATTCGTTGGCTCGGAGTGCCGAGGCAGTAGTTGGGTTGGCTCATGAATTTCGGGAAGAGGCTTTACGTCGGCGAGCCATCTATTTGGGTCGAATCATCGCCTCAATTTGATTGATTGCAATGGTAAACCACCGCTGATTGAAGGACCCATTACTAGCATTGATGACTCCAAGCCAGCGGCCGAATTTCTGCCCGGGGTAATCGATGAATCCTTTCGGTTGTTTATTCTCAACCACGAGCACATGGTTCTAAACATCACGAGCAACTTAAGGTAGCAAAGCCGACCACAAGTTATTCAGTGTTCATTCAATTTGGGACCGCGAGTAGGAGAAGATTCGGCTCGATCTCGTCTTTTACGACGTTCGCCACCGCCAAGGTCACATGCTCGCAGCTTCGTTCACCTTCACCGCGGCGATCGTGCTCATAGTTCGCGATCAGCTAAGGCTCTATGTTCGTAGACGAGAACTCCCTCACCTAAGCAAACTCATCATTCTCATTGCTCTCAAGGAAAAAAGGGCGTGCATCAATCACCGGCTGCTGCTTCGGCCAGGGACGCCTCGAGGCTCGGTGTGGCGCAGCCGTCGGGAGTTCCTGCCGTTGGGTTATGGGACCCCACAGCCTCCTATGCACGCCTCGGCTTCGGTGGTTTGCCTACAACCATAAACATGCATGACTTTGAGGAGTTGAAGCCGGATGGAAGCACTGGGAGCAGAGGCGAGGCTTTGATGGCAATTCTTGGTACATCAGCCAGTCCGTTGGCTCCATGGATCGAGAATGCTCCACCAGCACAGGGGCTGATATTTCCAAATATTAAGGAGTATACGGGCAAGACCAAGGCCAGGGATTGGCTAATGTATTTTGAGTCGCAAATCGGCTTGGTGACCTCAGATGAGGCGTTGAAGATTAGGGCTTTTGTGGGCGCACTGCAAGGCAAAGCTTCCCAGCTTGGATGGGGCATTGCCACAACGTTCGATCAACAATTGGCGGACTTGCGAGCAAAGTTCTTGGTGATTTTGGAGCCGGCCGGTACATTGGCAAAAAGACAAGGGCCGACTTGTCCAAGGTTAAACAAGGCGCACATGAGTCAACAGCGAGCTACCTTAAGAGGTTTACCAAGGTCCTAGAGCAAGTTCCTGGTCTGACCGAGCAAGAGGTAACATTGTGCTTTGAAACTGGGTTACTGGAAGGTAAAGGTGGTTTGCGGTCAGAGTTAAGTATGCGTGAGCCAAAGACACAAGCAGAGATGCTCATGCGGGCACAAAAATGGTGTGCCGGGGAGACGGCGAAAAAGGAGAAGAAAAAGGAGAGTAGCGAAGCTGTGGGAAATGCCAAGGGAAATGGCCAGGCAGGAAGTGGAGGCTACAATAAAAGCAAGTCTCGTTATGAGCGGTCGAAGGAGTTTCTTCGTGAATCAGACTTGTTGACCTCGCTCAACACGCTGCGAACACGATGTATGAGATAAGGAACGAGCTTCTAACCCTTCGCGTGAATCCGGGCGCTAGGCGAGAGGATCGAGGCACAAAAAGGTGCTTATCATGATGATTATGGGCATACTACGGAGGAATGTTGGCCGTTGAAGAAGGCCATTCGAGAAGTTGATTAATGAGGGCGGCTAAATCGCTTTAAGCGAGATGGAGGCAATAGAGGGAATGCTCCTAGGCGAGAAGCCCCGCCAATCAGGGGGGTGATCAATGTGATAATGGACGAGGATCTTACACCGACGCATCTCGGCAAACAAATATACTCTTTGTCCAAAGTGGTGGATCGACCGGCAACTTTGCAGGATGGGGAGCATGCCATTCAGTTTACTCGCAGTGAGTTGGCAGTAGGTGGTGTTGCAGCGGCAGTCCTTGATAGTCTCGGCAGATAGTGGATGGTGGGTTGTGCGCTTGGGATTTTGGTGTGACACAGGCGCATGCCGAGATGTAATGTATTATTCTTGTTTTCGAGGGCTCGAGTTGGTGATGATCGGCTGAAGCCATATGCAGGGGCATTAGAAGGTTTTACAAATCATAAGGTCCCAGTCAAAGGCACAGTCGAGTTAGAAGTGTTTATCGGTGAGGGAAGCAAGACTCGAGCTGAAAAGATTACCTTCATAGTAATCGACTTAAAATCTCCTTACAAAGATAATTTTGGGTGTACCGAGCATGGCCAAATTTCGATGGTGGCCAATCCCGCATCAGCGAGCTAAGTTCTATACCGACCAAGGAGTTGGGGTGTTGCGAAGCCAACCGAGAGCGGTGCTTCGATATGTGCGAGATACCCAAAGGAAGAAGCAGAAGTTGACCTTGAAGGATGGCGAGCAGAAGATTACCGTCAGCACTAAGGAAACTTCACATGTGATTGTAGGACCATCAGTGGTGGCGATGGTACAAGAGAGATTTGGAGATGGTTCAAGGAAGCTTACGCATTGAAGTCGGGGAGCAGAGTCAAACTGAGGCAGTCGGCAATGATTGTTAGCAGTGATATTGAGATTAGTCCATCTTTAAACCGTGCGCCGCCGGAGCAAGTTGAGCGAAGAGGTGGCCGGAAGGTATTAGTAATCCTTTTGAGCATTGACGTCGGGATTTGAAAGGCTGAATGAGGTCGTTAAGCCTGTGGGCAACCTTTGCCAGCATTGATATCCCGGAAGAGCAAGCTGAGGCTATGGATGTAGATCGCTCGACGACAAAGTCGAATCGGTGAGAAGGATGAGCGTGGAGTGTGACACGCTCCAAATGAGAGACGAGCGAGTTCTGACTCAAGGCAGGCTGGAAGAGGTTATCATCAGTGCTGCTTCATCGGCGAAGATCAAGATTGGTAGAGCTTTGACGCAGGCCGGGAAGGTTTAATTAAGAAGTTACAAGACGATCTGGATGTTTTAAACACGGCAGGGCGCAGGGAGTACTTGGTGTGGCTTTGCGTCGATTGAATGTTGATCCGGCCTTCCCGCCAATCAGCGGCGACCTCGAGTTTATTCGGTGGAAAGGATCAAGCGATTAAGGAAGAGGTTGAGGCTACTGGTGACATAATTGAGGAGATACATTACCCAACTTGGTTGGCGAATGTCGTCATGGTGAAGAAGTCCATGGAAAGTGGCGGATGTGTGTTGACTTCACGGATACAGACAAAGTTTGCCTGTTATCTCTGCTTAGAGAATTGATAAGTTGGTGGATGCCATTGCGGGGGTTCGAGCTCCTCGCTTTATAGATGCCTATACGGGTACCATCAGTGAAGATGGTTGAGATAAGGCTCGGCTTGACTTTTCGGCCGGTTGTATGTTACAAGAATGATGCCTTTCGGCGAAGAATGTTGGAGCTACTTACCAAGGATGGTGATAAGGTGTTTAGCTCGCCTTTCGGAATGTGGAGAGGCCTATATAGATGATATGGTGGTCGAAGACAAAAGAGGCG
>JABEVN020000026.1:107500-240737 GCA_013146195.2 Codonopsis lanceolata | reverse complement strand
TCCTGATGTTGCAACATCGGGTGAGACATTTGCTGAACCAAGCACTATCTGAATCAGAATCATAGCTGCATTCAGGTGATAAGATCACACGGATCTTCTCCATCACTATCACTTAGAGTTGCAGAAAAATTCAATCCTTTCTTTCTTAAAGTGTTAGCACATTGGTTTGCGTAGTGTCGAAAACCTTGACATTCTCTACATTGGATAGAATCAAGATTCTTACCATTGTAGGATGACTTAAACAAAAGGATTTGTGAAGGGTTTTTCAAGTATGAAAGGATTTGGGAACAAATTTCAGAATCGAGGTTTGAAATTTATTTTGAGTTTGATGATGGAGTTCTGTTTTGACTTTTATTTTTCAAAAATTTTTGAATTTAGTAGTCAATAAAGCAATTGATTCTTCTCCAAAATCAGACTTCATCAATGTCTTTTTGAATTTCTAGCAGATCACATGACAGATCAATTAGTGCGAGCATAGCAATGTTTTTCCAGTGGGTGTAGAAGATGATGAGACACCTTTGCCTTTTTTTTTATTGATCGTTTAGATTCAACTCAAAGTTTTGAAGAATTCGACCAATCTTTCAAAACTCATCTTGTCAATATCATGTGCTTCTTCAATAGCACATATCTTACGACATTGAATCTTCGAGCAAAGTCCTCATCTTCTTACGACAAACGCTCATTAGTAATGGGATCTCCTAAGGCTAAGGCAATTTGATAGATCAAGAAGTCTTCCATAATAAGTCATTATGTCCGGACTCTTGCATCCTTGTGTTTTCAAAGCGGTCGTTAACATTCTTAGCTTTAGGAGCAGAACAAAGGGTCCTTCACATAAGGTTTGAAGGGCCTCCCACATCTTTGGCAGTCGTAATTTGCTATTACTCGAATGTATTTGCATCTAAGGCCTTGTAAATAGCAGACAAAGCTTTAGAGTTAAAAACTATTTTGTGTTCCTATCATCGTTGGACCACTCAGGCTCCTTAGTGACTTTGACATCACCATCGGAATCAACGGTTTGGGAGGACTCAACCATTCAACCTGACAAGCCACGCTCTTTCATCAATTGATTTGATGAAGATACGCATCTTGACTTTCCATAGAATAATTAGCATTAGTAAGTGTAGGGGACGAACATTCTCATATTGAGAATCCATCGCGCCATAAACAGAATCGACCTTAGTGATATCAAGAGTAGGCTCTGATACCAATTGAAAGAACGCGATGACACGGACATGGGGATGTTACTGTCAATGTTGCAGTGAATGTTGCAACAATGGCAGTGAACCAAAGTGTACGTAAATTTGCAGCGGAAGTTTTGTTTTGAGATTTGAAATTTAACACACTTAGTAAGACAAAATCACAAAAACAATCTACAAGAATCAATCTTGTAGATCAAGCCTCAAGGCAACAAATATATTAAAACCAAAACCGTTTTTGAATCTAAACAAAACACAAAATCTCACAAGATATATAATCTTGGAGAATCACAAAACCCACATAAACACTAAACCAACGTGGGAAGAAAAATTTAAAGACGAAAACAAATTTTCCAAGACAAACAACAAGTCTGAAGATCTAAACAAAGAACTTCGTGGAAACACAAGGTCGTGTTCCTCAAGATATAAACCCGCAAAGAGGTTTGTTTCAATCTTCTGAACAATGGTTGATCTTTCTAATTCAAAGACATAAGAAATTGGATCAACTTTTTCTTTTCTCGCTCACAAAGATCTTCTAACCACCCGCCATGCTCTCGCCTCTGTCTCTCTCTCGTTATTAAGTCGCCGGCATCTCCATATATATAGCTGCAGCAACTTGAAATCCAAGACACCAAGGAATCCTCGCAACAACACGCAAGACACCAAAACATTCTAGGAAAAGAGATTTAATTTAAAATAACACAAGATTACCTTTCCTAATTTGAGAACATTAATAACTAAAACCTTATGCAAGATTTAATTACTAAAAATATCACCTATCTCTAATAAAGAATCCTACTTAAATCCTAACACAAAAATACCAAAATAAATCCTATTTTGACCAAGAGAGTGAGGACAAGATAAATTAGGCAATGCCTAAAATACCCTTACAGTTGGGTTTATGTCAACATCCTCCTTATTAATTATTCACAGACAAGTGGTCGGATTCCAGGAAAATAACTCAAATGGTTGGGTTTCTTATTAGCGATTCGAAGACCAAGTTGGCAAGTGGCTTTAAAAAATTTTGTAAACAAGCTGTCAGATTTGAGATTGTCTAACAATCCCACAACGTACTGTGGAGTATGGACCTGAGGTAGAACTGTAGAAGGTTCTCTCTTTGCAGCTAGCCACCCGAGATATACTCAAATGGTTGGGTTTCTTATTAGTGATTCCGAGTCTAGGCCTTCTTATATATGAGATATACTTGTTTACACCCGTACGTTTTACACATATTTTTTAAAATTAAATTTTATTTACGTAAAATAAAGACAAAATAAAATTTAAAAAATGAAGTACAACTACATAAATAGAAATACATTATTGTATTAGCAATATAATGGACTATGAATTTGTTATACATAATATTTGTTGTGTTATTTTGTTGGCTTTCCATTTTTATCTTATATCAAAATCTTTAGATCAAAACGATTTGTTAACCTAAAAATCGTGACCTGCTTTGAGCCATACTTCAATAAGTGTCACACGTACGACAATGATTGTCCTTAACTTTTGTTGATCGGTATTGCATATCATATTATCAATGATTAACCTTAACTTTTATTTGACATACATTCTTGGGTTGAAATTATAAGTAATGCTTTGTTTTTTTTATTTTTTCAATTTCTAATATTTTAATAAACACACTTTTGAAGTGATTTTCTTCCTTTTACATACAAGTAAGAATATAAGATTTTTAGAATACATGTTGACCGAAGGTTGTTTAACTTTATCATCTTTTATTTTTCATAAGACCATGCGATTTTTAACGTATAAAATATTATAAAAATTTCGATCTCGATTTATTAACATGTAAAATAGACAATAAAACCCAGATCTTGATGGTGTTGAAATTTTTTGTTATATTAAATTCGAGTTTGATGGAAATGGAAAAATATTTTTCTATTTATGTTTCCTTATATTTTTATAGATTTGTCAATGCACTGGTTTTACTTTTTGTCAATTTTATTAGATATGTAATTTAGTTTCAAATATGTCAATAAGTTGTCTCTACAATTGTGATTAAGATTTAGATTAGTTTAGTATTTCGATATGAATTATATTTTCGTGATCAAGTATTTATTTTTTTGTTTCATTTTAACAGATGAAGAAAATGACATTTTTGGAATAAAGACTTTGTCTCCAAAATTACTTACATTCAAAATTTTAGTTTCTACAATGTAATGTACAAGCTTTTACGGGTTAGTTGATAAAAAAAAATTACAATAAAATATTAGTTGATTTTTTAAAATACAAAAATGATTTGATTATGGGGATTGAGCATAAAAATCTGAACAAATAGCAATATGTTTACAAAAAATCTAGTTCAGATTTGCTAAAACTTTGTTCGTTAGTTAATGTTCAAGGTTTTTTTGTTAATCTACATGCTCGGGTTTTCTTTCTTTTGAAATTATAAATAATGGTTTGTTATTTTATTTTTTTCTGTTGATAATATTTTAATAAACACACTTTTGTAGGGATTATCTTGCTTTTACATAAAAGAAAAAGAAAAAGATTTTTAGAATACATGTTGACTGAAGCCGATTGTTTAAGTTCATCATCTTTTATCTTCTATAAGAGCACAAATTTTTAACGTATAAATTATTATTAAAAAAATTTGATCTTTATTTATTAACTTGTAAAATTGACAATAAAATTAAGATTTTGATGATGATGAAATATTTTGTTAACATTGTTTTCAATTTATATTCCATGGCAGTATATGGTTTTCATATTTTAAGGTAGTATTTGATTTTTATATTACAAGGCAATATTTCATTTTCATATTCCAAAGCATTGTTTGATTGAGTAGGACACATGTAATCAATGAATGTATAATCAAATTTGTATTTTCAATACATAGCCCACTACTTTTATTACATATAAATAGCTTTCTATATATTTTAGGAAAACAAATTTTGGCGGGATTTTACTATTTTTAAACTACCTAAACTTTAGTGTTAGAACTGTTAGATGATTAAGTTGGTGAAGATTTATAATGTTCATGTCATTACTTAAAAAAAAAACATATTTGATCTAACGGTGTAGATAATTTAGGAGATTTGATCTAACGACACTAACACTTGAACTTGTAATATCATACCTCTTTATATATATATATATATATATATATATATATATATATATATATATATATATATATAGATAGAGAGAGAGAGAGAGAGAGAGAGAATAGGGATAGCGGCTACAATATATACACTAGAAAACTTGCATTTTCAATCTCCACAACACAAGTTAAGACATCTTCCGGTCACTCTTATCTCAGTTAAATTCTTCTTCGAGGCTCCAGCATGACCCATAGGCTTTTCTCATTCACTCTTATTTCAGCCAATAATCTCCCTGATGTACGCAACTTTGGAAGTATGAAAGTTTATGCAAAGGTTTCACTGCGTGGCATAGCCGATTCTGAATCTCAAACATCAGTGGACGAGCTCAATGGAACGAATCCCAAGTGGAACTCTCTTCTCAAATACTGGATATCGCAGTCAGCTCTCCAAGAGGGTTCAGGTGTCATACTAGACGTCAAGTTATACTGTCAGAGGACCTTTGGTACTGACAGATACGTTGGGCAGGTCAACATAAATTTGAAGAAACTTTTTGAAGGTACGCTTAGTAACCCGGTTAATATGACCGTAAAGGTTGATGATTCTCAAACTACTGAAGGAACGATTGATTTTTTGTACAATTTTGGGGATTTGGAGACGGTTGATGCTAAGAAAAATGAACAATCTTTCTTAGAGGCTGTTGTTGTGAAGACAACGGTGGAACTAGTCGCGGAAGGAGTTATGACAGGCATGCTAAATGTGTTGGGTGATTAATTAATTAAGTCATTCAACTAAGAATAGTATACACGAAAATAGAATATGTTTTTCTGTTAGTTTGGCAATCTTAATTAGTAACATGTCAATTTAAAGATGACTAGATCTCCAACTTCATCCATGTTTTCATTTTACTTGTACTTAATGTTTAATATGTGTAATGTGAAGTGCTACAGTTGAATATAGCCATTTTAATCTTAAGATTTTTGCTCAAAATAGAGAATAGAAATGTATTTGATTACTATTTTACTTCATTTGTCCCTAAGAGAGTTTGTGTTGGGAGCAGAATTGCTCGATTATCCGACAACAGATCAAGTCCTCATAGAGCAGTTCATCTATTTTCACTATATTAATCCATGTTGGAAATTATCACAAGTATGTATTATGAATGATTTTTTTTTTTTTTTTTTGAGTATATATGTTGGAAAAAATCGTGCCTTAGAACTTGTCCACAACGTTGTTCAACATCTCGTCGTTGACCGAAGAGATCAAAGTACATTTGTCTTGTGAAGGGTTCAAGACTTCAAGTCAACCATATTAGGGGCTAAAAGATATATACAAAGCTTTCATTTTCATTCTTCGAGTACGATCTAGAAACTGATAAAGTTTAAAAATAAAGGTATTTTGTGATTTTTATTACATAAACAATCATTACAACGTGTTTGTTTGATGCAAGAAGTGTCTAATGTTACGCCTAAACTAGATAAAATCTAACGCTGGATGGGTTCAGAGGGATGGCCAAGCGGATGATGCCAATCATGGTGAGAGATCTTAGAACCGACACAAGCAGATGGGCGAGCAAGAGGAGCTGTGGTCGGCCATTCATACACGTCATCGTTAGATTGCCCAGTCAGCAGAATGCTCCCTGTCCGTAGATTCTTCACATGAAAAGAAGTTGTCAAGAACTCAATAGAAGTATTATTAGAGAGGCAAAATTGAGATATGGAAATAAGGTTCTTTTTTATGGCAGGAACAAAGAGAACATTATGCAAGGCAAAAGTGTGTGATGGTGTATGAAGTGAAGAGGAACCAGTTTTGGAGATAGGAAGCCCGGTACCATCAGTAATGACCATGTCATCTGTGCCCGTACAGGAGGTGAGAAGGTGGATATTGCGAAGGTCGATGGTAACATGGTGAGAGGCACCACTGTCAAGAAGCCAGCCCGAAATCCATGTGTCCGTTGAGGTCACTAGATTGGCCCGCGGTGTCCAGCCACTTGCCGAGAAGGAAGTGGTAGCTTGGGTGTTGGTGGCAACCAGCTGATAGGTTGGACAGCGAGCAACTGTGTGACCTTTTGACGGCAGCCTTGACACTTACCGAAATATGATCTGCTGGAAGTTCTCATTCACTCTTATTTCAGCCACTAATCTCCCCGACGTACACAGCCATGGCAGTATGAATTAAAGTTTACGCAAAGGTTTCACTGCGTGAAAAAAACCATACTGAATTTCAAAATCAATCGACAAGCTCAATGCCAAGAATCCCAAGTGCAACTATCTCTTCAAATACTGGATATCGCCCTCATCTCTCCAAGAAGATCCACGGGTCATACTTGGCACCGGAAAAATCAACAAAATGGAAATTGATAGGAAAATGTCCACCACCTAAGAGATACAGAACTAATTTTGGAGAGCACAAAGCTACAATCCATGTTTTATAAATAAACACTCAAAATCTTCACCCCCTCTCATTCTCACATCACATGACTTACATAGAAGATAAATTTACATAAAAAATCATAAGCATGTATCTTATTCCTTGGAAACTCCAATAATCTTTATATCTTTGTAGTTTTTTCTATTGGAGAATATTATTATTTATTGTAATTATTGTTTAGTGGTAATTATCTTGTATATTTCGTTTCTTCTTTCTTTGTATAACTCCTTCCTTGTAGAGGATTCCTGCAACCTTAATTTATTATTCATACCAATTGTGAATTTATACATTTTCATTTTTCAACATCTCTTTTGTACTCTTCAAGACTCTTGGTCAATACATGAACCCCTTTGAATGAAAGTACAATTTCCAGTGTCAATACTTGATGTTAAGTTATACTCTGAGAGGACCTTTGGTCATGAAGATTCGTTGGCCAGGCTAACATAAACTTGATCAAACTTTTTCAAGGTTCGTATGGTACTAGTAACCAAACTTATATGACTGTAAATGTTGACGATTCTCAAACTACCGATGGATCGATAGAATTTTCTTACAGTTTTGGGGATTTGGAGACTCTTTATGTTAAAAGAAAATAAACAATCTTTGTTAGGGGCAGATTTTGTGCAATCTAAGTGTGGCAAAAATATTTGTAAGACAGTCTTACCCATATTTTTACATTTGTCTTCAAGTAAAAGATATATGGCACTCCATCAATGTTTTATTTTACTTGTTTTAATGTATATAACGTGGAGTGCTGCAATCGAAAAATAGTGTCTTTATAGCGATTGATTTCCCACTTTATGTAATGTAATGTAATCTCAATTCAGAGTATGATAATAGTAACTTTTTCTTTTTCCCAAAATATTTGTTTTCCAATTTATTTTATTTTGAAAAGTTTTTCCAAATCAATACTTTGCTCATTTTATATGCGAGTATAGAGTCAAATACTTTCTTAAAACTCTTGTTGATTCAATAGGGGACACTTATTTTGGAAACGAGTGAGAAATACATATCCTTCGGTTTGAGGATGATCCAATGTGATATGTAATCCTTGGAATGGTGGAGCATGCATGTATACATTATCTCCTTTACGAGTAAAAAACATATTTGTAATCATGTCCAATATATCCTTGAAGTATAGGACTTAATTTTCAAACATTTACTCTTTAGGTGGAACGAAAGTAACTATATATACAAAAGTCAGAAAATGATACAAAAAGGACAATAGTTGATTTCCAAGTTGTCTACCATACCAAGTCCCAAATGAATTGGCCATCACACTCATCATTTTCAGTCAAGAATTCAACATATATGGGTCCTAAAACTAGTTTACAATGAGATAAAGAGAGAGAGACTTTGATTTTTTTTTTTTTTTTTTTTCTATATATGGTGGCTTATTAAGATAAGAAGCATTTATCCATTCAGCGCTCAATTTATACTACACACTTCAACAGATCAATCTCCTCTTCATATATACTTGTCTTGTCGGGTCACGAAATATATGGAGAATGTAGAAACCACAATAACCATACAAGACCAAGATTTCGAGTCATTGGTGGTTGAAATGCAAAGGAACCTGAGGGATTCTAGGAGAGTAGATATGGAAAGCATGGTCTATGGTCACCAAGCTTATATCTATTAAGTTCCTTCCCTCGTATCCGAACTGAACCAAAAGGGGTGAGGCTAGAGAACTACATGAGCGTGAGAAAGAACTAGAAAGCCGAGCGAGAGAATGTTATTCATATGCCGTGCGATGATCTCATTGTAATGCTTTCTTCATCATTGAGGTCTTGCAACAAGTTTGCACAAGCGGATGTCAGTAGCCCCATCGTCATGGCCCCTTGGTTGATTCCAGTGATCATCAGAGACCTACTTAAGACGGAAAACCAAATCCCATTCTTACTACT
The DNA here is from genome assembly GCA_013146195.2 of Codonopsis lanceolata. Lineage (NCBI taxonomy): Eukaryota > Viridiplantae > Streptophyta > Magnoliopsida > Asterales > Campanulaceae > Codonopsis > Codonopsis lanceolata. The sequence continues at coordinate 232,142 of JABEVN020000026.1, read as the reverse complement.
CCAGGACTGATTTGATCTCTTCGTGTTTCCAGAATACACTGGTGACCCACTAACATTGCTTGCCTTTAAAATTCTTCAGTCTCGAGACATCTACTCGATTTATATCACTTGAGCCTCCTTCCCTCAGCGCTGCATTCTGGTGGAATGCAAAGTTACAGACCCTCATCCTCTCAATCAATCCAATGTGTTAGACGTCTCCAAGAATCTGGGATCAAGTTTCGGCCAAGAAAAACCGATAGCTTCTTAAATATATAAAGTTTAAAAGTACAATACTAGAAATCCCACCCATAACCATCAACAATGTCAGCACCACCACCTTCATAAACTGTGTCGCCTGGGAACAATGTCACCCACTTCGCCCCACCTGCTTCTCTGCCTACATCTCCTTCATGAATTGTCTCGTCAACTCCTACCGAGATATCACATTCCTATGTGACAATGAAATCATGGCTAATTTATCCAGCACTACAGATGTCGATGCCGCCAACTTTTCTTTCTCTCAACAATTCAAAGACGTGGAAGCCTACTACGGCAGCAACCCGTGTAAATACGCAATTATTTGAGCAGCCCATGGTCATTTATCCCTGTTGTCGCAGCCTTTGTTATGTTGGTGCTCACAGGATTACAAACAGTAATGTCCATCTTGAGCAACAAGCAACATAGTTAATATGATGCTTTGCCTCAAATAAAGTCCTTCAAAAATTATTTTGAAGTCGGATACATATTTATGTACAATTTGTTGTTATAATTTATCTTTCAATCCCTAATCCAATATCCACTACTCGAAAAGTGCAAAAACTTAGATAAAACGATCTTACAAGTATGTTTTGTAAGACAAATCTCTTCAAACAAACTAACGTGCATTGGTGGGTTAAAATATGAGATAATGGGAGTACGGGACTCCGTCTTACAAATTACAATTAAAGATGTGTAAGACCTACTCCTACTCGGACAAAAATGATCGTTTCAAAACGAATGTCTTTTATAATGATATTTCTAAACTCAACTTTGCTATCAACTCCCTTGCTCCAAAAAATGAGCATCTATATTTGTTCATGAATACATAAACAAAAATGAACGCTCATTAAAAGAGTATACTTATTTGAATAGACAAATAAAGTTTACACATGTTCTGTTACCGACTCAACTTCAGTTGACCATGGGCACATTTTGGTGTCAACTCAACTAATAGACAAACAAAAGCTAGATACACTTCTACTTCTTCAAAACTATTGAAATCAACTCATTCGTTAGGATCAGAATCCATGCTAAACTGGCATAAACGTACCAACGTACCCAGTTCACTCCATACCAAAACACGCATCATCTCTCCTAGCAAACAAGGTTAATGAAGTATATAAACAACCCTGAACAAATATCACACCCAACCTTGTTTAAACAGCACAGATTTAACCCCAAGATTTGTATAAAAAAAACTGACAGTCCATAAGCAATATTAAGGGACAAGGATGGTTTAACCATTCAAGCCATGCATATCAATTGTAAACAAAATAAAACACAAACTAGAGTTTATAAATCCCATTCATAGAACACTCGGATGCATTAAGTGAGTCAAAATAATTCTGATTAAAAGAAAAACAAAAGCTACAATTACTCTTCATAACAAAACCTTTGACATCTAATGATAGCTCAGAAAAGAAAAGGGTCTCCGTACAGACTTGCATTTCCACTCCTCAGTCAAATAGACTGAAGCCCATGTCCTGCACCATTATTCAAGCGAATAGAATTAATAACATAAGTATTAAATCGACACAAACAATATAAATGAAGAATCATATGGAATCATTTAAAATGAAAACAAGCACTTACGTCATCAGATTCTTCTTTCTCCTCGACCTTTTCCTCTTTCTTGGCTTCAGCTGCGGCTGGAGCAGCAGCAGCACCACCACCACCAGCGGAAGCAGATACTGCAATAGCACCACCACCAGATGGAACTGAGGCCAACTTCTCTCTCCCTGCTGCAATAAGCTCTGCTATGTCCTTGCCCTTAACTTGAGATAGAAGTAGCTCAACCCGATCAGTATCAGCTTCAATTCCAACTGCATGCCAAAATAGCTTTTTCAGAATACCATCCTCTTCATAATCTCTTTCAAAATAATCACAATAAATAGGCAGTTCATGATGATACCAAAATACAAGTTTTATGGGAACCCCTACAAGATAACAAGCCCTAACCTAAGTTACCAAATACTCTACTTTCCAAGCAACTTGGTGTTCTGTTCTATAATTCCAAAAGATTGGTCAGTATTGGTCTGAATCACTAATCTGGTTCACCTCTAGAAACAAAGAGACTAATGGAGTAAAAGGGTATAGGATGCTCACACAAAATATTTTCTAAGGATTACAAGAAGAATGACAAACTTTTCAAGATCACAAACAAAAATGAACACACATTTCAATGGAGGCAGTAATATTTTTTCTCATTAGAGAAGTGCAGTGTCAAGTCAGCATATTCATAACACGTCCAAAATCATCATCGAAAAAAAGCTACCAATGGACTGTTTTAATCCATTTTGCTAATAACTTTCCAGTACCCAACAGGGAAAGATCAATCCATGTTCTAGAAACAAGTATAATATATATATAGTGCGAAGAAGCTTAAAACTCTATTCAAAACTTCACTACAGGTGAACTAGTAGAGTTCTAGGCTGGAACTACCCAGAATCACATCTGATAGGCAAATATGAACCTTTGTTGGTATGGTGATTGGAACCAAGGACCACAAGGACTTTACCTGCCCTTGTCATCTCTCCCACCTTGGGTGCATCACATCGAACATCATTAAATTGCAATACCCCATTTAAAACTAATTCACTCTTCGAGTGCAAGTGAAAAATATTAGAATCCCATGCCTTCTTCATAATAAAACGGAGAAAATCTGTCCAGATTACACATAACACAAAACAAAACTATCTCACATATATTAAAGCCCAAGCCTAAAGCATCTTATAATAAAAGATCATTCAGCGACAAAAAAACACAAAATTGGAGAAATGGACAACATAAACCACATACATACGAAATCTACATATACAAATCAGTGAACTCTATCCAAATATAATCAGGTAAAATAGAGCCTAAATCTACATATATGGCTAGACAATTATAATATATATGCAAACAAGTGCAGATATATATAGGGAGGGGGAGGGGGAGGGGGAAGAATTACCAGAGCCGAGAATGGCATTGATGGTATCAGCAGTAGGGCTGGAGTTTCCGCCCAGTACAGCAAGCAAATAAGCAGCAATAACCTTCATTTTTCTCTAACCTGCATAAAAGAACACACACTAATTACACATACTCATACATGCTACGTGTGTATATAGAGAGAGAGAGAGATCGAAAGAGAGAGGCGGTGGAGAGAGTACCTGTGACGCCCTAGAGCTGGATCTGTGCTGCGAATTGCGGCTGCGGTGGAGACGAAGACTGCTAAGTGCTAACTGAAAATGGAGAAGAATGGGTGTGGAAAGAAGAATCTATATAATTAGGGTTTTGGTTGTTTGGGGTCAGTTCCCCTTTCGGGCTGTGGTTATACGACTTGGGCTTGATCCAAGTCGGCCCATGTTACGCATCATCCACGTGTGATTGCAATTTGCATTCAACCCCCTTCAATTTTTCGGTCATTTTACAGTGATCCAATCCCCCTAGGCCTCTCCTACCATCTTTCACCATTCTTTCTCGGTTTCTCACTTCCGTCCTAAGAAAATAATCTTTAAGTGAAACATTCAAAAATAAAATAATAAGATTTTTACCCGGAACAGAGGAAGTATTTTGCAATGTAGTTGTGCTTGAATATATTAGTTGCAAACGTGTAACATACTAGATGGAGAAAAATATTAGACTTAACGTTTTACATAAAGTGAATTGATCTTCTAAAACCAAATAATAGCTTCATCCAAAGGTTGTAGCATGTTGAGGCAACATTTGATCCCGATGGCAATTTGTGTTTATACATATTTATTTGTCCAAACAGCATTTTGATGTGTATGAGCATTAACAAATTTTCTAAACACAAGTTGTGCCACTACCAAGCCTCCATTGCACTATAAGACGATGGTAATGTCATGTTAAGACTGTCCCCGCAAGATGGATGTCCGAAAGGAGAGACCAATCTTGTGAAGAAATTGCTGGAACCACTGGCGAGAAAGCGGTTTTGTAAGAACATCGGCCAACTGATCAACCGAGGAGACATGAGAAACTTGTAAGAGCCCGTTCTGAACCTGTTGCCGAATGAAGTGAAAGTCTAGTGCCACATGTTTCATGCGGGTATGGAAGATCAGGTGCAAGCAAAGACTAGTGGCGCCCTAATTATCATAATAGATGACGGGTTGAGTGGAGGAGGTGATACCCAACTCACCAAGAAGAGACATAATCCAGTGGACCTCGGCAGCAGTGGCAGCCACAACTTAGTATTCAGCTTCAGTCGAGGAGCGAGCAACAGTGTGTTGTTTCTTATAACTCCAAGAGATCGGGTTGCTGCCAATGTAGACACTATAGGTGCTGGTGGAAATGTAGTCATCTTTGTTTCCCGCCCAGTCGACATCGATGAATGCATGGAGAGCTAAGGGAGACTGACGATGAAGGAGAATTCCAACATCAATGGTTCCGCATAGATAGCGAAGAACTCGTTTGGCCTTATTCCAGTGCCCGGTGGTCGCCCTATGCATGAACTGAGAGAGTTTGCTGATTGTATAAGTGACATCAGGGCGAGTGAGGGACAGATACTAAAGGCTCCCGATCACAGCCTGAAACTCTATAGGGTCGGTGAGAGCAGTACCCAACAGAAGTGTTAGAGTTGGCGAGGTGGTGAGGGGAGTAGCAACCAGACGGGCATCTTTCATACCCGTGGGAACAAGGAGATCTGCAATATAACCGCGTTGGGAGAGCAGGAGACCACTTGGTCGCTTAACAACCTCAACACCAAGGAAATAGTGAAGATCACCAAGGTCTTTAAGCAAGCTCGGAGATGAAAGTCTGAACAGCAGCGAGCTGGTTTCTAGTGATGATAATTTCGTCCACATAGACAATGAGATATATGTGCCTCCTGCATTAAGGATGAACAGAGAAGTGTCGGTCAAAGAGTTTTTGAACCCAGAGGCAATGAGAAACTGGCGCAGCTCATTGTACCATGCTTGGGGAGCCTGTTTGAGATCATAGATAGCCTTGTGAACCGACAGACATGCTGAGGGTTGTCCTTGCCAATGAATCCCGGAGGTTGTGCCATGAAAACCTCCTCAGAAAGAGTACCTTCGAGAAATGCATTGTTCACATCGAGCTCCCGAAGAGCCCATCCTCAACAGACGACCAAGGAGAGAACTAGTCGCACTATGGTGGGTTTAACCACCGGGCTGAAGGTCTCATGATAGTCGATGTCTGGTCGCTGGTGAAACCCCTTGGCAACTAGGCGAGCTTTGTAGCGATCAATGGAGCCATCAACATGACGTTTGATACGGAATAACCATTTGCAACCAACAATATTACGAGCCCCAACTGAGGGAACCAGATCCCAAGTACCATTGCAAGCTTGTGCATCATACTCTTCAGACATGGCCTGGCGCCACTTAATATCTTTAAGAGCCTGAGTGACACAAGTTGGTTCATTGTCCACTGCTAGTTGAGCCAAAAGACTGAGTTTGGTGAGCGGCTTGTAGATGTTATTCTTGGAACAAGTAACAATGGAAAAGGTACACGTAGCAACGGGCACAGGAACTAAGGCAGCGGTCACTTGAACAACTTCAGGTTCAGTGGGCATAAGATTATCCTCGGTTAAGATGCACAGTGTCGAGGAGGAGCTATCAGCGGGCATAGAGATATCCTCGGGCAAGGGGCTAGGAAGTGAAGAGGGTTGAGCAGTATACACAGAGCTGGTAGCAGGCATATGACTGAGAGCTGGAAAGGTACTTGTTGGGTAAGGTTGGTGTATGTGGGAGCTGAGATCAACCATGTTCTAATTAGTGCTAGGAACAACTAGCAGGAAGTCACTAGGGCAGGCAGCGGACAATGTGTATGAAGCCGAGAGCAGTTCATGAGGAGGTAACCAAGTGGTTCCAGTGGATTCAGTAGTTCGAGCATGATGGGTGTCAATTTTGACTATGGGAAAGGTAGACTTAACAAACTGAACATGATGCGAGACGAATAACTTGGTGGTGCTCAGATCATAACAAATATAGGCACATTGAGTAAGCGAGTAGTCGAGAAAGATACGAGGAGTGGAGCGAGAAGTGATTTTGTGGGCGGAGTAAAGGCGGAGCCAAGGGTAGCAAAGGCAACCAAAGGCATGAAGTTTGGAGTAGTTGGGAGGAGACCTGAACAGTTTCTGATTGGGTTAGAGTTGTTCCACAGTTGGTGTGGGTAGTCAGTTTATGAGGAAGGTCACTGATTGAAACACAAACGACCAGAAGGGTAGCAAAAGAAAGGCTTTAGATAGGAGGGAGAGACCAGTCTCAACAATGTGACGGTGGCGACATTCTGAGAACCCATTGTGTTCCTGAGTATGAGGTGACGAGGTGAGATGGGAGATGCCATGAGCGAACATGTAGGTGGCCGAGCCAGTGTCCTAGGAAAGTCCAGTGTACTTGCCACCATTATCCGATTAGAGGGTGACAACGGTGGTTTTGAAATAGTTTTCGACCATTGCTTTAAAATGGGGAAAGATGGTGGCGACTTCAAACTCGTCTGAGCAGATAAAGCCAAATATGATAAGTGTAGTGATCAACAAAGATCACATAATATTTAAAACCATCAATAGAGTGAAGGGGGGAGGTCCAAACATCAGTGTAAATGGTTTGAAGCGGGGAAGTTGACACAATGGTATTTTGATGAAACAAAAGTTTATGACTTTTATTAGATAAGCAATCATTACAATGGAGATGTTTATTGCGAGTAATGTCTAATGCTAAACCTAAGCTATATAGAATCTGATGTTGGACAGAGTCAAACGGATGACCAAGCTGATGATGCTAGTCTTGGTGACAGTGGCGGACAGAGGCATTACAATATGCACTTGGATTTTTTTTGCACATAGGGATTTTTTTATTTATTTTTTAATAATCTATTATTTTAAACAGTTTGTCCCCACCTAGATAAGATTTATACATTTTGCCCCCACCTAAATTTAAAATGGCTAAATGCCTAAATCTCTTTTACCAATTCCCAAATCAAAAACCTATCTCTCTCTCTCTCCCACTTTCGGCACATGTTCCTTGCCTTCTTCCTTCCCGTCGTTCCTGAGTGAGTGAGTGACTGAGTCCCGTTCATGTCTCCTTCACCGTCTGGTCCCGTGGTCCGTCTCCACCCAGTCTCCCTCCAACTTTCCAACCTCCTTCCTTCAATCCTTCAGCCTCTGCCAGACTCCCACCGCGGCCCCGGCAGTCCAGTATGTTCCCGCCTCCCAGCCTCTCCGGCGTCCCGACGGCCTGACGCCCTCCACAGCCTCCTGCTCCACTCCAAGCTCGTGCTCCACCACTCCTCTTAAGCCTAACTCTTAGTCTTTTAGTGCTCTACAAGAGCAACAAGAGGTATTCTTCAAGAATTTCTAAATTTTAATCGTCTATTTGTTTGAATCAAATATGATTGTATTGTATGAATTTGTAAATTATAATTGTGAATTTGTGATTTAAATTTTAAAAATTAAAATAAGTAAATAACCCTAATTTTAAAAATAGCCCTAATTTGAAATAACCATAATTTTGAAACTGCCCTAATTGATTATTTAATCTATATAATTGTTGTGAATTGTGATTTGTAAATTTGTGCAACCGAAGGGGGTGGCCCAGTGGTAGACATGGGGCTTCACAAAGTGTGAGGTCTTAGGTTCGATCCCTTCCCATGCCCCCCTCAGTTGAAAAAAAAAAAAAAAAAACTTTATTAAATGTGCGCACCCAGTTGGGAATTTTTATGCGTCCGCCACTGCTTAGTGAGATACTTTAGAGCCTACACATGCAGAGGGACGAGTAAAGGGAGTCATGGTCGGCCATTCATACACACCATCCTTAGACTGCCCATTCAATAATATGCTCCTTGTCAATAAATCCTTCACATGAAAAGAAAATGGTAAGAATTCAATGGATATGTTATCTGAGATGCAAAAAATTGAGATATAGATATGAGGTTATGTTTCATGCTAGGAAGAAACAGGACATTTTGTAATGTAAAGGTGTGTGATAGTGTGTTAAGGGATGAAGAACCAGTTTTGGAGATATGTAATCATGTACCATCACTAATGATTATGTCGTCTAAGCCCGTGTAAGCTGAGTGAAGTGATAGATTGTCGAGGTCGCCAGTGACATGGTGAGAGACACCACTGTCAAGAAACCAACTCGATGTCCCTGTGTCTGCTGAGGTTGCTAAGTGTGCCCGTGATTGCCACTTTGAGCCATTAGCCGAGTTGGGACCAGCGGGCAGAGATGAAGGGGCGACCAGCTGATAGTTGGGGTAGCGAGCAATCGTGTGTCCATGTTGGCGACATCCTTGACACTTTCTAAGATATGGTCATTGTTGTCGATGAGCTTTTGCCGAAGTCTGAGATGGTTGTCGAGGTTGCGAGGACACTTGCCGAGCTTGCGAGGATGGTTGTCGAGTAAATGAACTGTTGGTCCTCAGGGCAGCAGGATTGGGCGAAGCATGATGTGAGAAGGACGCGACCTGGGACTACTTGAGAAACAGCTCTCGGTTGATGAGTTTTTCATGAAGTTCATCAAACGAGATAGGAGTGTCACGACCTTCGACCACATCAACAATGTGGCAGTAGTCATCATCTAGTCCCCCTAAGATGATCTCAATGAGATCCTCGTGGTCGAGAGGCTTACCAAGAACAGCGAGTTCATAAGACCGACCCTTGACAAACTGCATGTATTCCGAGATCATTTAAGTGCCCTTATATGCCCGCTTGTGGTAGTCCTTGATCTGTTTAATATGGCCACGTGTTGGGCGAGCATAAGTGTGAGTCAGAGTTTCTCATGCGGCACGAGTGGTGGCGGCCTGTTGGATCAGAGGGGCAGAGAGAAAACCTATAAGGGCTCCGAACAAAACTTGTCTTGTCGGATCTAAGGTTTGTATTGTGGGTTGGGCGTAGGAATATCCTTGGAAAGGATGGTGGGAGGCGGACATGGATGTGAGTCATCTACTAACTTGTAGAGGTCATAGCCAATGAGGGTTGCCTCAACTTGGAGTTTCCAAACGATGTAGTTGGTGGTGGTGAGCTTGGTGATGTTGTGGTGGGAGATGTTAATGAGTTGGAAGGTTTGATTTGGATCAACGGGATTTTGGACGGTGAGGGTTTGGTTGCCGGAAGCCATGGAGGTGAAAGTTTGGTCGGCGTCGACAAAGAGGGAGGGAAGGTTTATGAGCAAAGCTCTGATACCATGTAGAAACTCACAATAATTATGAATAACTGCATAAGCCTTTTGTTGATTGAATCACTTATTTATAGGGAGTTACAATTAGAGTTGCACAAGGAGTAGAGTACAAGAAACTTATACAAGGTAGGAGTTCTAGTAAGGTAAGATCAATATACAAAGAAATGAACTATGTACAATAGTTAGCACTAAATAATAATTACAAATATTTATTCTCTAATATATAAATGGTAGGCTGAAATACAATGTAGTGTTTATTGCAACTATTAAAAAGCAACTTATGAGTTGTCACAAGCTAAACTTGATTGTTTGTTAAATAAATAGAATATGGCTGATTCAGCATAAAATGACTATAATACCCCTCATATGTAAATTAACATGCATACATTAAGTTAACATAGAACTTTGGGTCGGTGGCTGATCAACTATTTATTGCACTTGTTGCAAAAGTGGTTTATGAGTTTTTGTGATTATTTGTTAAAGAAGTAAAAAATGGTTTATTTAATACAAATCGACCATAATACCCTATATTTCCAAGTTAACTACTCCCTATTGTGAGTGAATAGGTCTTTGTGAGTTTATGAATCCTGATGAAGTCTTTCATCGTTAATTTCGTGTTTTGGGTTTGTTCTTTAATAGACAAATTTTTTGAAAGATTTGTTAATCACTTAAAATGAAATTATTTGGGCATATAAATCCTCGTGAATGCCATCTTTAGTTCAAATCATATCATTACCTTTGTCATACTAAAAGTGTAGAATGTTTTACTATTTCATCTATGGCTATGGCCTATGCTCAAATTCAAGTCGTTACTTGGCATATCATTTGATTTTTCCCAGATAATTGAGATATTGAATGCCAGTTGACAGAATGGTGGAAAAAGGTTATGGATAAATGATTGCAGTTCTTGTTTTGAAAAAAAGACAAAACTTAACCTACTGAGCTGTTAGGCGCAAATTCGACAAGACGACAACACATATCGAGTACGTAACATTGCCACAGGCAGGGCACGCGAGCAAGACATGCGTATGGCATGTGCATACTCCAACTGCCCTATCAAAAAGGGACTAAGTCTGTAGCGACTAGAGGGTTAACATGAGCAGGTACTCAGTCGCAACGAGCAAGTCAAGGTTTTGCTCGATTAAGACCGTAACAGTTTAAGGATATGGGGAATGTGGGTAACCGCCCACACATCTCAAATGTGGCCTAGGTGTCGCCTTGTGATAGGCTCACTGTGCTCGGAAGCTAATGCCCTTTACTCGACAGTTACAAATCTTTGGCTATAAAAACCTCATTCCAATGAGAAACAAGGTACGCAAACAAATACTAAATAAAAACTTTGTCAAACTGTTTATCCGGCGAACATTGAGTTATGCTAATTCTTACGTCGGAGGGCATTTACAAGGAAAGTCTATGCTTTAATCCAAGTGTTTTCCTTTATATATGTTGACATGTTATTGGCTTTCCTAAAGCCCACGTGTCCTACCAGATTTGAAGCCCAGTAACATACCACCATGTGAGGATTTCAAATGATATAGCTTTGGCACAACATAAACAAATGTATGGTAATAGTTTTTTGTGTAACGTTTAGAGTCACTCTAAAGTATAATGATGTTGCCTATGGTCAAATTAGGTCTTAATTTTTTAAATTGGACTTTTTAAGTAAAACATCCAAAAATGAAATAGTAGATTATTTGCTTGGAACGGAGGGAGTATATAATAATTGCCTAGTCATCCCACACTTCTTTAATAATCATTGGTATTCTAAAATCGTTAGGCGAGCGCTAGACACCAAAGCCCTAAGGCAGCAAGACGGCGTATAGACGGGGCCTAGAAATAAAACATAATATCGAGGTTTTAATATTTTGTTTATTAAGTATAACCTAATTATTTTGCATTAATTTTCAAAATATACTAATAGTAAATATCAACTAATAATTTAAAAATAATGATTACATTATAATGTTAAATTTTTAAAGTAAAACCATAAATTTAATTTCATTATAAGGTTCAAAATATTACAAAAATAGTCAATATTTCAATTATCTATAGGTCCGTTAACAAATTAAAAATTTACAACAAAATTTTAATAATTGAAATTAATATTTATTATTATGTAAAAAAACCCCAAATGACATTATTTTTGGTAAAAAATTTTAAAAAGTTCAAAAAATATATGAAAAATCATGGCCTTGAACATGTGGGGGATGTTACCATTAAACAAATGCACATGTTTGTTATGCACAATTGTCAAAATCATGGTCATGACTAGACCTGACAATCAGATGAATTAGGTTGGAATGAATAATGGATTGAAACGTGGCATATCTCCGATCAATAATACTTCAAAGTTTCATTGTCATACTCCCTAGAGTTATACTCTCTATGTTCCCACCTCATTCTTTTACTTTACTTTTTTAGTCAAACTAAGAGTTTTTCAAATTTAAATTAAGAATGTACTTTTTATTTTATTTTTTAAATCATGAAATGTATACATCAAAGTTGTATTTCAAAGACACCCAGTTTATAACTAGAAAAAGTCAAACCGGACATTTTGAGGAATGAAGGGAGTAAAAGGCTTTCAAGGTTCAAGGTTACATAGTGTACCATTGTCGCTCTGTTCTGTTGGGTTCATCGTTCATGGAATTCATCGGTGAATAAAGAAAACATGAGGACTGGAAATTCATGATTAGAGTTTTACAAATGTTATTAGGCAATAGGCACCAAGTTTAATTAAAAGAAATGAACACAACAACATTTTCTCTATTTTCCTCCCATTTATCTCCTTTGTAAACTCAGCAAATTGTACCCCGATTTAACACATAGGATTAATATAATGTTTAGTCCCTGGACATGTCGAAAAACGATGTTTTGGTCCTCAGACAAAAAAACAATAGAAGTTGGTCCCTGGACATGTCTTTTTGGACCGATTTGCCCTCTCCCACCGTTAGCGTTAGTTTTGCCGTCTGTTTTTATACAATATGACTAAATTACCCTTACTAAAAAGTTTCTTATGGCTGACTTTTTAAGAAGAGCAAAATAGAAGGGGTTAGTTGTCAATTTTTAAATTTAACCATCTTCAACCTTTTATGATCTTCCTTATGGAATGGACTCCACCACCGTAGACTTCCACCACGGCCTTTGTCAACGGAGAAAAACCAACAACCCATCAGTACCACCCATATCAATAATGTTCCAATCCACAACCTTTACAACTTACCCAGTTGGTAATTTGTTATTAATGCCAGATAAAAATAGACAATCCACAACCTTATGGTAATTTGATCACTTTTAGGAGACAAACCCATCTATACTGATGGTTAAATTTCTGGGCAAACAAAACAAATTACCTCATAAGAACACTAGTACAAAAGTATATAGAAGACCAAGCTTCCAGCCAATAACTATCAGATCTGCTATTAACGCCAGATCTGGACTTGGGTAAGAGCGGGAAGAAGGCCGGTGGCTATAAAGAAGGAGACCTATGAATTTGGAGCTTGAGAGAGTGAGAGCCATTGACGAAAATTGATTCCCTTCAACCTTCGTACCGTATATGTGTTCACATTCAATTCAATGTATCTGGACACCATCTCACAAAATGCTTCGCCCATTAACCTTCATATCTTCATTGCTACAAACAACCCTTTCCCCAGCCACCAATTGTAGAATCCCCAGCTTCCTAACTATCAGGGCCTCCTCTATCTCCACCATTTCCACCCATAAGGCGGCTACCATGGCTCAGGATGAGTCCACCCAGAAGACCATTCAGCCCTTACAGGTATCGAAAAGGGTGAGCAAAGATATTGGATTAGTTTATACCACAAAACTATTTGTCATAGATTCATATATATATATATATATATATATATATATATATATATATATATATGAATATGAATCTACAAAAATGAAAAAAGAATTATGAAGAAGGGGCATTCTCGTCAATTAAAAGAAAAACAGATGGCAAAACTAACGCTAACGGTGGGAAGGGGCAAATTGGTCCAAAAACACATGTCCAGGGACCAACTTCGATTGTTTTTTTGTCCGGGGACCAAAACATTGTTTTTGGACATGTCCAGGGACCAAATTATTATTTAATTCTTTAACATAATCCATAATCCTAACATAGCATTAAATAGGCCTTACAATGGGTTCTATCACAATTCATTGGATCATTGACCCAACCCATTTAAAATAATCCAAATCATCAAAACCTTAATACGTTGATACACAGGTAAGCCATATATCCACTCATCTTTTTTGTGGACGGACCCATTTCAACCCAAAATATTAATGGGTTGGATCGAATTAAAGCATGTCGAACCCGTTATCCATTTTATAAGGTGGCCACACTCTATCATCCATGGACTTTTGGGTGGGTTTGTGGTAGGCCTAATGACCCAAGGTGCTGCGTTGCTTACTCAGTGGGCTACACGTAGCGGACAGGACTTTCGGGATCATGGCGTTATAGAGTTTTATCAGAGCTTAGGTTTCAGATCCGATTGATCTTAGTATTTGGAAATAATTAGAATTATGAAATAATGGTAACATTAGGTTCATGATTATATATGTTAGCTTACTATCGAATTACTTCTTTAGGATTTACGATTTGGTCTTAGTGTCAAGAAACTATTAGAAGTAGGAATTAATGATAGTATTAGATCATGATTGTATTTATATCATTAGTTACCCAATAGCTTTAAGTTTACGATTGAAATTTTAAGTTTACGATTAGAGCTTTAAGTCATGATTTCCATTATTTTGATTGGGACTGATACTATATGGGTTACTCGTAGGAATTTGTTCAATTTTAATTTATTAGACTTGTAATACACGAGGTGTATCCAATTTTTGAGGCATTGGAACAAAGTTTGACATCGAATAAATTTTGAGAAATTTTTTGTATTTATTTGATATTCATTTTGAACTATATCTCGTGTTGGTATATTTCGAGTGCATAAGATTATAAGATAAGCTTTGGAAGAAATTGATGTTACGTATCAATTATGTAAATTGTTTCCATTTACGTCATGCCAGTTAGCAAGCACTATCTTAGTGTGATAAAATTTTAGGTATTATTTGACACTTACTCGTTTTTGTATCAGTATCAAATGGTACATCGAGGAGGACGTACCGCTAACCGAGGCCTTGGTTGCGACCAAGGAAACATGGGAGGAAAAGCAGTAGAGGACTCTGTTTCCGAGAGTGTAGGGGAACAATCTGGAACCCAACTTAACATGAGTAACGAAAACCCAATCTTTGAAGTGCCTCAGCCTAACGCGGCAAATCCCGCCTTAGTAGACCATGTGCTTATGATGAACCTTCTGCAGAATTTGACCCTGGCTGTAGACAGAATTGGTCAAATTGTTCAACCTCAACCGCCACCTCAGCCTGATGTACCGTAACCTCCGCCTGCAGTTCCTCAACCTCAACTAGTAGCAAAGGACTCATTTGACATATTTCAAAAGAGAATCCCTAAGCCCTTCTCAAGTGCACCCGATAGCATTAAACCAAAAGCATGAGTTGAAAGTATGAAGAAGATCTTTAGAACTATGACCCTCACGAGTGAACAAAAGGTCAACCTCGCCACTTTCAAGTTCGAAGGAGAGGCTGATCAGTAGTGGCAATCTGAGATGAGGATCGTTCAACTAAATGGGGCTGGATAGTACACTTGGGAGGTTTTTCTCAAGGTCTTCAATAAGAAATATTTTCCAGAGAGCGTGTGGGACAGTAAGCTGGTTGAATTGCTCAATCTAGAGCAAGGAAAGATGACGGTAAATGATCGTATTCTGTCAAGTTCACGGAGCTATCAAAGTATGCTCCAGGTCTCATTGAGAATGACAAACAGAAGGCCAGGATGTTTGAAAGAGGCCTCGATGAAAAGATTAGCCATCGATTGATAACCGTACAATTGAAGACTTATGCTGAAGCTGTAGACCGGGCCAGAATACTTGAACGAGTGTCAGCAAACTACCAGAAGAAGGAGGAGAAAAATAGAGATTTTGAGAGTCTTAGAAGTAGTTCTCGAGATCGATCAGGCTATCAAGGAGGAAGTTACAGTGGAAATAAGAAGAGAACCATGGAGGACAATCGGTCCAATGGATCAAATCAATGGCATAATCAGAATAAAGGTCAGCAGCAAAATCAGAATCGAAAGCAAAATCAGAATAATGACCTTGAGTGTAATAAGTGTGGTGGAAAACATAGGATTGATACTTGTTACTGGACTACGGGAGCTGCTTTAATTGCAGAAAGATAGGGCATATGATGAAGGATTGCCCGGAACCACTGAAGGAAAACTTTGCGCGAGGAACAGACATCGGCGATAAGCCTAAACCAAATGCACATGGAAGAATTTACGTGATGGCTGCTCGAGACGAATGCTATGGAAACAGGTATAGTGCATCTTTACCTTCGCGACATTTAAATTTTTATTCAGCCTAGTGTTTCTTAATCGATCACATTGCCACACTTACACGACCTATCAAATTGTCACATGAGAGCTTAGACGTCGATTAATTAACACAACGACCAAGAGATCCATTTATGTTACCTAATTATTTATATCTTGTGTTTTGAGTTCATTCAGGCATTGTTAATTTTGACGTATGGTTTGGTCATCTGCTTGTTGGATAAAGTATGGGCATTAGGAGTTTTACATATGATGTTTAGACTAATGGATGCCTTAGTTACATTAAGGATTGAATGCATAGGATCTAGTAAAGTGTATTCTTTGTTGTCATTGTGTCTATTCGAAGTGACTTGGTTTATCCTAAGTTTCGAGATAAGCATCTTGAGCTCTTTGTATTGACTTGGTATGTAAGTTTAGAGACTAAACTTCTTTTAAATGAGTGAGAGTATAATACCCCGATAATTTTAGTTTAAAATATTAATTCATATTAATTAATATTATAATTATTTTGGACTAATCTGATTATTTGGGCCTACTCTTAGTAATAAGAAATTTGTTAAGTGGACACACCTTTAAATAACAGTACTTAAAAGAGTTGGGTTTGGCCCACCTTTAAAGCGTTTAGTAAAATAATTATATTATTAAATTAAATAATAGTCAGGTCAACTTTAGAATTTCGATTTAGGGTTAGAAAACCTACTAGTGTTTTATATAAATAGAGGTTTGAGAGGGGAGAAAACTCTTTATCACCCTATATTTACCTTGCGGCCGATACAGAGAGAAGGTGAGAGAGCAGAGGAACGGCGGCAGAGTTGGAGTATTTTTGTGCACAACATTCGGGATAAGATAACAATTCTCTATTGTACCGTCACGTGCAGTTGTCTAGATTTGAAAGGAAAGATGAGAGAGTATAGTACGGTTGGGTATATGGTTGTGTGTACTGGTTGTTGGGTTTGTGTGGAAGGGATGATGATTTCCATTATATCTCACTGTTAGATTATATAAAAATATAATATATGCATGGGGTTCTGTGGACAATATGCATGAACGAATTGTATGTTAAGTGTGTGTATTGGTTTTCAAAAAAAAGAAAAAGAAAGAGAATGTACTGAATTGGGAGAGAGAGAGAGAGAGAGGGAGTTGGCGTGAGTGAGAGTAACTAATAAATAGGGTGTATGTGAAAGGTGTAACAGTGTGTGTGCAGAAGGTCAAAACAAATTTAACTAAGCCACTGTTATAATTGTTTCTATAGTTACTATGTATATATAAATGTATCTATAGAGATAAAATTGGTTTATATTAAGATATTAAATATTAGTTGATTTAATTATTAAGATATTAGTTGGTAATTTTTGTTACATTATATTTTTAGAACTTGGCAAGCAAGCTTAGGACGATCGTTCGTGTACGAAGTGATTTTTGCCAAGCGTATCGAAGTAAAAGATTATACATCGTTTAGGTATTTTCAATTCTTTTGTTCAAAATTGTTAGGCTTCCGCTTTTTTATTGATATTTACGTCTTTCACAACGTGCGGCGACTTTGTGTCGTTAATTGATTTTGAACTCCGTCGATAATTTGTTTACTCTTAATTATACTCATTTGTTAAATCTCACATACCTACCAAGCCTCATGTAAGATACGTATTTGATACATATGTGTTTATCTGATTTGTTAAAATGTATTTGATTATTTTAAAAGTTCTACCTTGATCACTAAATCAAACAATCAGTCACATGTTAATGTGACCTTTAGATACACCTAGTCACATATTAATGTGACCTTTCGATTTACCAGCCACGGGTTAATGTGACCTTTTGAAACCATTTTAACCACTAGACATGTGGTTGATTATTCGGATATAGCTTTTAGAAACATTTACCCTTATGGGTCTTTAGAATCTTTCAGAACATTGTTCGAATAAGCCTTTGACCGCTAATGTGATCTTAGTATTTGTGAGTCGTCCGTTGTCTCCAGCTGGTATGTGACGGTTGGTGACAATTGGATTACTCGAGTCGTCTTTTGCATTATTATATTTCATTTGGATTCCTAAATATTTATTTGTGAGACGTCCGTTGTCGCCAGCTGGTATGGGACGGTTGGTGACAATTTGATTACTCAAGTCGTTTGTTGTATCTTTATCATTCACTTGGACTCCTGAAAATATATTTGAAATTTGAATATTTGAACTTTGACTATTTGACTTTCTCATTATAGATATTTGAACTTTTGATTTTGAAACATTTGATTTATTTCAGTCAATTCCTCTTTAGTAACCGAAGGGGTTGTATATGAACTTGCTGAGCTTTGTTCGATCACCCTTTCTTATTCTTTCTCTTCATGTGACAATTAGTTTGGTTAGATGAGTTGTTTCAAGTAGATGAATAAGATTGTCAAAGAAGTTTAGGCATTTATAATTTATTCGTACTTTGAAAGTTTAATTAGCTTTATATTGGATTTCGTTTCAGACAATTGGTGGTTGTATTTTAGTTACATTTGAGGGATATTAACGCTGATTAATTATTAGTTTTAAGATTTATTATTGTTTGAAGTATTGATTGTTGGTGACGTGGTCATACTATGGGACCGCGGTGTCGATATCGAGTTTGGGGCGTTACAGAGTCATTGTAATACACACATCTCACATCGGTTAGGTGTGTGGTTTATAAGGAGGACACACTCTACTATTGGGCAGCAACATCATCCATGAACTTTTAAGTTGACTTGTGATGAACCTGATGATCTAAGATGCAACAAGCTCAGTGGACCAACGTGTAGGCATAGCGAATAGAACTTTCGAACTCGAGGCATTACAAAATGACTCATTTAAATCCATTTGATATTTAAGTTCTAATTAATTTCAACTCATTTTAACTTATTACCCATCTCAATTCCACTCATACCCAACTCAATCCACCCAATTATTATGCCTTAATAAATACCCATATATCATAAACACGTAAAATCAAGTTAAAATCATTAATTTCAACATGAGTCAAGAAAGACCGTGGGTGTGGGTGTGGGTGTGGGTGTGGGCGTGTGTGTTTGTGTTTGTGTATATACCCCGCTCCGCCCCATTGCAAGGTCTAGCATCAAAGACCTAAAACAGAAATTGTGCACTTCACACCACTTTTCTAGCCACGGAGCCATCCATTTTGAATTAGGAATACTCGAGCATTTTCAAATCTAATATTGCAATCTGAAACAATCGCAACAATTAGCATTACCATGCTTCTGCAAGGTAAAAATCAAAATATAGTTGGTCTTAAACTGAACGATATACTTTTTATTGTATTCACTATGATAATAATTTAACTAATGTAAGCATTGTAACCATCATCCTTCAAATCACTACAAAAAAGCTGTCAATAATCAATCACCAGCTTTATGCAATCTACCAAACCAAAATCAAGGCAAATAATGATACCAAAACGGTCGCCAACAGACACTGAGTGAACTAGCCGCGTGGTATCCTGGTACTTCAAAGTACTCAAATCTTAGCAGCAAAGGTGAGACCCTCCTTGGCCAATGCGTCCAAACTTCCAGCTGGTGGTTGGACTTTAGCAACTTTGGCAATGGCCTTATTCTCTTCTGGAGTCCCACTTTCCAGAAATGCACCCACTACTTTCCCATCTTTGATCCAGTATGATCCAAACTTGGGTTTAGCCGATGAAGGGTTGCTGTCGCCAAAAATTACAGTATCACCCACATTGTCACCGTAAAACTGCCATGATAGATCAAAGGAGCGTGAATAGAAGTATGGGAGGTAGTCATATTCATCAATTGTCTCCCCTAGTTCGCTTGCGAAAATAGCCTGCATCAAGAGGATCACAACTAGTCAGCACAAAGCTCTCCATTTCCAAACACCGTGTCTATGTTTAGATAAGTTCATATCAGGGCACTATACGCTTTACAAAGCCTACTCACCTTCACAGCTTGTTCAGCAGATTTGCGGGAATGGTCAACATGCTCAACTCTTCTAATATCACCATACAATTTCATGGGGAAAGTTGCAACATCTCCGACGGCATATACATCAGGAACACTTGTCTTGAAGAATGCATCAGTCTGTCAAGAAAAAGGCCAAGTTGTAAACATCAAAAGTCGAATCCATGAGTTTTTAATAAGGTACAGTGTACAATGAAAACTATGAACTGCTCAGTTCCACAACTAATCTACGATTTTCCAGCCACGTACTCAAAAAATTTGGTTTCAGGATTTTCATCAACCATGTAACATACAGAAATATACAAATTTTTAACTCAGTTCCTCCTAGTTACTAACTTCATCACAATGACAGAAGAACAAGAATCAAAGCTGAGCATATTGAATTTGGTCTTTTCAGTAACCAATGGACGCATTCTACTATAACTTCAGTTATTTGCAAAGGAAGGTTAATTTTGGGCATCACACCCACATATAACAAGATAAGAGCTCGGGTAGCTACACATTACATAACACGAACCTTAATTCCACCTTTGTCCTCTTCAACCTGCCCTTTGAATAGAGTTGTAAGAGGTCTTCCCCCAACACCAACAACAACAATGTCTGCATCCAGCACCCTTCCATCCTTAAGTTTTACTTGCTTTACCTATAATAGTATGAAACGTCACATAAAATGCCGCCATGCCTATAAAGAAGATATAAGAATTCAAACAAGTTTTAACTGCTTGACAACATACCTCTCCATCTGCATCACTGGTAAACCCAACAGCTACTGTTCCTTTAATGATTTCAACTCCCTTGTTTACATAATAACCCTCATAGAAAGCAGCAATAGCAGCAGTGAATAGACGAGGCACTGTGAAAACACGATACTAATCAGAACACAGAAGTTCATGCAAAGACTCTAGACTGAAGTAGGATGAAATTCAATTTAAAGATATGGTGGTCTTTACTTACTGCACCATGGTTCTGGGTAAACCATTGTGACATCAAAATTGTTGATTTTCATCACTGCACTAAGCTCAAGACCAATGTAACCTCCCCCAACAATTACAGCCTTTCCATTCTTCTTTGCTTTGATGGCCTCCACAAGCTGATCAGCATCAGCAACATCTCTCAAGTAATAAATGTTTTTGGCATCAGCCCCTTGTACACCAAAGTCTGTCAACCTCAGAACCTACAAACAATCAATGATTGATGTGAAAGGCATGTATGAGAAGAGAAGGGCCAGGGCGTAAACTTTATAGAAACCCATGCAGATTGAATGCTTACTGTGGAACCAGTTGCAATTAGCAAAACTTGATATTTGAATGTTTCTCCAGCTGCACTAACGAGAGTCTTTGAAGCAAGATCAGCTTTCACTATTTCCGTACTAAGGATAAGTGCTATCCCTGTACATATTAGAAATAGGGTTTAAAAGAAAATTCTGATGCAGGGGATGGGATTTTTAGGTGGGAACATTGAGGAAACTAGACAAACAGTCATATAAATCACCGCTTTGTTTTACATCTTTAATTCATCTGATAATCAGATTCTTGAGATACACAAGCAAAAGAAACTCACCTTTCTCTGCATACCACTCAGGAAGGAGTCTCTCCCCTCCACTTCCGACACAAGTGTGAAACCCTGGAAGTCTGGCAGCACCTGGAAGAAGACAAGGATGTGAAACCATGAAAGTTGATTTGATACAATGAAACAGATAACTGAAATAAACAAAGTATGAATCATGATAGACTCGGGGGGAAGACAACCATACACCATCCGTAGAGAATAAGGGAGAAATAAGCAATTACAATGTCAACTACTCCCTCCATTCCGGCAAAGAGTCCCCGTTTGAAAGTCAAACTTTTAAAAAAATGACACTTTTAGTAGTCCTTTAGTAATAAAGTGAACTCTTTAAGTGAAAGATCTCAAAATGGAACAGTGGACTATTTGCCCGGAACGGAGGGAGTATAACAATATACAGCATAGAATTTTCAATTAATCAAGATCGTACATTCTAAATACTAACAAGTATATCACCATTGACCAACTATAACATTTCAGCATAGAATTTTCAATTGATCGAGGTTGACTTAGTATATCACCGGGGACCACCCCAGGTAAATGTAGACAGCTTGACATTCATCTTGTGCTTAGCAAATACGAGCTTACCCTCAGGAAACAAGTATGCCTTGCTAAGTGCTGGACGTTCATAAGGAGCCACCTGGAAGGACCAAAAAGTATTGTTTAGAAGAAGTGCAAACAAAGATATAAATAACGTCCTAGTGAAGTCAAAAAAAATAATAAAAAAATTAAGCATAACTCAATAGTTTCAGCTGGAATCTGCTATTTTATTGCAGATTATACAAATTGAAGTGTGAGTACTTGGGGGAGGGAAGAGTGACAATCTGGGATGACCAGATGAGTACTAGCAATATCTCCCAGAGTGATGCAGCTGACACACAACACAACAAGACATCTCTAGGATATTGCTTAAACTAATCACAGTTTGCATCATAGACACAATTCTCTCAACTGCAGTGGTATATGTAGCAAGAAGCAGTTCAAGTACAACATCAAGAATTTAAATATTTACTTTTCTTCTCCTTCTCTAGTAAACAAAGACTGAAATAAGAATGAAAAAGAAAACATCAGCATTGTAGCACAAGTATTGTGTTGGCTTAGCATGGGTTGATGATGGGCCAGATTGGGGAGGGGGGAGGCCTTGAGGTTCAGGTGAGTAGGACAGGGTAAAATAGCAATGTAGCTATGCTCAAAGTCTAGTAATTAAAGAATAACCTTCTACAAGATTAATGCTATTCTTAAGTTTACAAAACAGTACTGATATTGATTATTATTGTCATTTAACACATTCTGAACTCTGGAACAACATTATTCTAGGCACGTGTAATTTTTGTTTGGGAAACCATGATTTTTATATAAACGATATTCAAGCCGAAAACTCAGTCAAAAATGAGAAGAAGAAAAAAGAGTTAAATTGGATAGCCTGGAGTTGCATACCGCCTCCTTGGAAATAATTGCGAGCTCGCCTGGTTTAACTCCTTGGTTTGCAAACTCCCTAGCAGCATAACCCTGCACATATAACCAACTAACATTTCAACAGAAAGAATCTGAGAAAACTTCCTTACAGTTAAAAATCACAAACTGTTTGTTCACTTGGATAACAAAAATCAGATTAACAAGTACTTTCACCACAAATTACGATAAATACAATGAGTGGATGCTTTATTGCATTTAACAGTCTTCGCCATTGATTCACACAAAGCTCCTCTCACAAAAAGAACAACAACGCTACTTGAAGTATTAATACGAGCATGTTTTGTGAAATGTAAGCAACAATTTGCAGGATCAGCTATCAAAAAATTAGATAGTTAATACCAAAACAAGCCTGATAAAAAATCTAAAATTTTCAGTTCCACGAATAGTTTCTCAGCATTCCAAGTTCCAACACTCATCAACATACCACTCAATTTGCTTCTATACTGAGGAGGAAGTAACAGTCCAACAGAAGACCAAATTTGATAAAATTAAAGATTCTGTATATCACTACCTGCCTCCCAAAAAAACAGTCTTACATCGACATTTCAATCGTCAACTTGAACATTTTCTTTATAATTATTTGAGTTATCTTCTCTCGATTTCAAATAACATGATATATTAAAATTACGTCCATACGTATACACATGATTCGATCACTTCTCCTCTAATTGGCTCAGTAACAAAACTTTTTTTCGCGAAAATCACAGCAATATCGGAGTACTATTACAATTATGCTACAGAAATCATCAATATTCAGATCCGCACTAATAAAACTTTACTCAAAACAGATGCAGTGAACTAACACTAAGTAACAAACAAATAAGATAGTCAAACTTATGAAATTAAATCATAACAAAAACGAGCATATCGAAACCGTAAGCTGAAAACAAAACGGCCGGAAAAAGCGCTCGAATAAACTCACAGCTGAGACGCCGCCGCCGACGATCACGTACTTGAAAGACTTCTCGGCCATTAAATTTACTGATCAATTGAGACTGTGTGTTTGTGTTTGTGTTTGTGTGTGTGTGCGTGTACCTAGACTGGTATGAGGCTTTGGGGGTGTAGTATAGAACGGACAGATATATAAATACGAGAGGGGCTGCTCTGATCGCTACCGGCTGACCTTTGATTTATCTGGATTTTTGGAAAGTCAATGAGAGACGTACACGTGGAGGACCATTTGCCGATGAATTTATTGACCGTGCGATTGCCACGACGGCTGATTTATATAGATGAATGATTGGCACTTTATTTTTTTCAGTATTGTTCTATAATAGAATGTGATAGATAAATCAAAACAATAATATTATTAAACCGTTAAATCTAATTTGATTCATTGTGATGCATCAATTAATAACGCGATGCATGGTTTAATATCATATAATGCACGCATGCATTTATCATTGTGGTGAATCAAAAGTACACTAGTGATTTAATAATGTTATTGTAAACCAAAACCATTGACAATTCATAAAAGTGTACTCTAATTAGTTATTTCATTTTTCAATTAGTGACTTTTTACTTATTGGGCCAAGAAAAACTAGGCCTACCAATTTATCTAAATATTTTAATTGTAGGAGAGTGGTCAATAACATCATATCATTATTCGACAAGTATTATAATTTATAATTACCAAGTGCGTAATCAGTTAATAAGAGGTTGTTCTAATAAAATCATTGCACTGATATAAGGTTATTCTAGCATAAGCGGTTGTTCTAACTTAACCATAGATATGGGGTTTGCAATCAAAAAACATAGTTGTGTTAAGGAGAGTTTTACCGATTTGGGATTTCTCTTTCTTTTAAGTAATATATTAAGATATCGTTTGTTAGTCAGGATTAAGGTTAGATATAATTAATAAGTCAAGTTGTGTGATGTTTGGTACACAATAGGTTGTCATGATTAATAGCACAAGTTATCCAGATAAAGTCATTATCCTCTCGTTATTAATACCAAAGGAGAGGATGATATTTTTAGTGCACTCACTAAAAAAATTGAGATTAACATTCTTTATCTCAAAACTATCTCCAATATACAAGTGAAGATTAATAATGATGGCACTAATAGTACTGACATTAATAATCTCCCTCCGTTTTCAAATTATTGTCCTTCTTTCATTTTTCGTTTGTTTTTAAATAATTGTCATATTATCAAAACTTTCTCTTTTAAAAAATATTTTTACCACTTTATCCTTACTTTTTCTACATACTTTAATTATAGCTAGGCATTAAAGGAAACCATACATTTCACCAAAATTTATAATACAGTCAATTTATTTTTTCTTAAACGATGTGTCAGGTCAACCCAAATAATATTTTGAAAACTGAGGGACTCAAGAGTACTGTTTATCCATGCACCACGACTACCAAACAAGCCCTAAAGTTACAATCAAAGATTCAAAGAATTAAAAATTGATTAACTTTGGAATCAATCATTCGATTATTCTTAAACAAGATATAAAGGAGGGATCTAGAATTTGAAAAATAGGCCAGTTTTGAAACTAATCAATCAATAAATTAATAATTGTTAAACAAAATATACATAAGAGGGATTTATCGGATATTGATAGAATTTTTGATTCACAGATCAACTTGAAATATTTTTCTACATCTAAATGATTGAATCTTTATTTTTATTATCTTATTATCTTTCCTTTTGTATTGCAAGAGCAAATCTATCTGTCTGTTCAACTATTTTAATCTTAGAAAACAAAAGTGCGCTAAGTGGGATTAAAACCTACAGAACCTTCTACAATGGGTTTTGAGGGTAAATTTACGGTAAACACCGTCTTACGAATCTTTATCTTTATTCGTAAGAGGAGTTCTATTCTTATAACTCAACTCATCAATATATTATGGATCAGATAAAGAGGATTTGTCTTATAAAAAGGTTCCTAACACCGTCTTACTCAAGTTTTTATCCTTCTTACAAAAAAAATTTATAAGACCATTTTATCCAATTTTTTGTCGGATTTTAAAAATCTACGTACATGGGACCCAAAAAAAAAATTTTATAAGACCATTTTATCCAATTTTTTGTCGGATTTTAAAAATCTACGTATATGGGACCTCATAAAAAAAAACTACGCATATGGAGTACAAAACTAAATAAAAAGCATTTTCTTTTAAAAAAATACTCCACTGGAAACGAAAGGATTAGACTCTTTTGTAAAAGTGTGTTCAAAAGAAAAAGTGATAATTAACTGACACGTGCCATGTGAAAGATAACTAGTCCAAAAGCACCAAAATAATTAAAATAAAATAAAGAAAAAAACTAAAAATAGTTATACACTAATCGACTGCCAATACTAAACCCGTTGCATGATTTATTCCGACGTGGAAAATTGTTTTAGAAAAAAGTATATAAAACACATAAGGAAAACAATATTTTGCGTACGCATATTTAAAATAATTGGACACCTATAAAAGATATATACTCTTATTTTCAAGTATACATACGAAATACACATGATTGATATGAAATCTTTTATTTGATGAGACATATAATATGACATGTGGAATGATAGAAGATTTGAATTTGAAAAATATATATACATAATTATTGTAACAAATACTCCTTCCATATGAGTGTTATTTTCAATCTTTTATAAAAATTAAGAAAGTTGATTTTTAGGCTAATTTGGTAACATATATACATAGATATTTATAATTAACACTATACTATGGTAAGTGTATAATAGGACATACGGTATAGTAAAAGTAAATTTAGTAATTCCATACAAAACGATGGGACACTATTTTTGGAATAAATTTCTTTCCAAAAAAAATGACTAGAGGACTGTCGGTAGTAATTTTCTCTATATAAAATTGTGGATATTGCTAACAAATGATCTTATTACACTTACTATTAATTTATATTAGCAAAATCGTTAGTATGATTTAGCGTTAATAATTTCACAAGTTTCAATGTCATTAGAATAATTGTTCCCAACAAACTTTGAACAAGTATGTGTTTAAGTTTGTTTACTTGGTACTATTAGCTAAGTAAACACAAGTGCATATATAAGCATAAATAACTACATGTATTTCTTTAAAGAAACACAAATATAACAAAATAAATTGCATAATTGATTGACTAGATTGAAAAAATTAGAAGTGATACTTATACGTTAAAAAATTAGAAGTGATTGTAGAGCATGGTTAATAGTTGAATCAGATATAGTCAAATCAAATATCAAATCAAATATAACTCATTAAAAATCAATAAAATAATTCATTTGATACTTATTTGATTCAAAACCAAAAAACTCTTCCAATAATGGTACAAAATCTAATATTTTTACATACCCCACCATATTTATCTTCATCAATTTTAAATTCTTTTCAAAAAATTGCTAAAAACTTAAAAAAATCATAGAATTTTTTCTGATATCCAAATGAAATAAATCAAGTCTTTATCATAGTAAAAATTTTTTTATTGTCCGAAATATTGTCCATTTTGAAACTTACCTTTTAGAACATCACTTTTACCACTTTACCCTTACTTTTTCACTCTACTTTAATTATGGGCCACATATACATAGATATTAATGGAAACTACACATTAAACCATTATAAATAATCAAGTCAATTACTTTTTCTTAAACTGTGCGCCGGGTCAATCAGGACAATTATTTAGGGACGGAGGGAGTATATTTTAATTCAGGAAAAAAAATTGATCGAAAATTGACCAAGAAAAACGATGGTGGAAAAGTTATTACCTCCATTACAATGTTGCCATGTGGAAAGGGGAGGGGCAGGAGGCGCTGATGCAGCTGTCGACCCCGTTTTTTTTAATTATTATTTTCGGTATAAAATGTCGTCATTTCATATCATTTGTGCCCAAACGCGATAGTTTTATGGTTTAGCCGGTTGGTTTGATTTGTTTTGATTTGTAGCTTATATTGATACAAATCAAATCAAATTAAATAAAAATTATATTAGATTTTATTTAGATACACCATTAACAGTTAAAATTTGATTTGATTCAGTATTTGATCCACAGTTAATCATGCTCTAAAGTGGTAAAGCTCTTACCTACCAAATCACCAAGTTATAAGCTAGTTGTGTTCCTGTAGCCCGAAAGCTTGATCTAATCAAGGGCCGGGGCACTTGGGTTAGAACTTAGTGAACCGGGACAGACTACTGATCAACTCTGAACTATGATTCTCTTAGATGATTTTGACGACCTAGAAAAGCTCTTATCCAATTATAAGATAGTTGTGTTCCCATAGACTTATGGGATAAATAATTGCATGATTTTTCTTTTTGAGACCATTCTGTAAAGATATTTCAATTAGGAAAGGGCAAAATTTGATGGCAAAAACTTAAGAAATACTCCTACCGTTCCATCCAAAAAGTCAATGTCATTAAAGTTAGTCGTAATTACAAAAATATTTAAGCATAATTAATATGTATGTATCAAATGTTAAGAGTAAACTTGAAAGATTATAGAGATAATAAACATATTTTTTAAAAATAAACTACATCCCAAAATAATATACTCCCTCCGTCCCTAAATTATCGTTCTCCTTTCTTTTTTCGTCCGTCCCAACATAATTGTCCACTTTGAAACTTACCTTTTTAGAACATCACTTTTACCATTTTACCCTTATTTTTTCACCCTACTTTAATTATGGACCACATACACATGGACATTAAAGGAAACAACACATTAAACCAATATAAATAATCAAGTCAATTGTTTTTTCTTAAACTGTGCGACAGGTCAACTAGAACGATTATTTAGGGACGGATGGAGTAATAAATTTTTTACCTAAAACGAAAAATTACCATCTTACAAGTATTTTTTATAAGAGGAGACTTAATGACTTATCTCATCATGTATTAATGATCTGTGTTGCAAAAGTGTAATTTGTTGCTATAAATTAGAATATTCTCTCTCAAAAGTGATACTATATGTGAAATGTTGGTTTGAAAGCATGACGCCACTGATGACGATAAAGGATGGCATTGGCCGTAGAAGTTTCCGGAAACATAAAGAGAAAAATGAAATATAGTGGCTCGTGTTGTGTGTGTCGGTGTGTGTGAACAGGAATATTTGGTGGCATCAATTTGATTTGATTAGAAACTACAAAAAAGTGTATTCGGTGGTTTGCCCCGTCTGTATCCGAAAGGGAGGTTGGTGAAAGCCGGTCACAATTACACTTTCCCTTTGACCGCTTCTCATCACCGTCAACTCTTCTTGACTCATTTTTTTTTTTATTTTTGGAATATCACTTTTAGACCATCTTACAAATTAGGAAAGTCTAATTTGACCAACAACGTTTAATAACGACCAAATTAATTAACCAATTTTTAATTTAGCTGTAATGTCGTCATCATCGTTTCATAAAGATCAAATTAACCATCCAACTTCTGTCAATATCTTCCTTCTATGACAGTTTTTTGGCCCGATATTGACAGAAGTTGGTTGGTTAATTTGGTCGTTATGAAACGGCAAGGACGACATTGCAACCAAATTAAAAGTTGGTTGGTTAATTTGGTCGTTATGAAACGTCATTGGTCAAATTGAATTTTCTTAATTTGTACAGTGGTCAAAAAGGTGGTATTCCCTTTTTTTTTCATTGTTCTAAAAATCGTTAAGCAATAACAAGCGAATGGTGTCTAAAATTAACATGTTATTATATTATTTTTGATTTGTTTTCTTAATATAACCTAAGTAAAAAGTATTAAACATTCAAATATATTAATAATAAATATTATCAATTAATTTAAAAATAATGATACATTACAAGACTAAAAATTAAAAGTAAAATTAGCAATTCAATACTATTCCAAAGTTCAAAACAACAAAATGCTTCATAACTATATTTAAAAATTACTAAGGTACATAATTCATTATTTTATATTTTTTATTATTTTAATTTTTTTTAAATAAATAATTTTAGTTGGCATGATTTGTAGGTGTCTAGCTTGATTTCTAGGCAACGTGATGGGCCTAGGCGAGCGCCTGGAACGATTTTTTTTTTTTAATATAATCAATTATTTTTTTCTTACCAAATAGTAGTATGTTTAATCAAACAATACAATTAAGAAACGGAGTAGTATACTTTATAAATTTGAACTTTGAACTTTCTCTTTAACCATTCAACTTTCATTATATTTCTCTTTTACTAGTTATAGAGCTCATGCTCCGCACAGGTTCTTTTAGTAATAATACTACTATAGTTTTTAAATGTGACATATATTTCTTCTTTTGATAATATTAGTAGTATAGTTTTTAAAATTTTAGGAGAATATTAATTTGGAAATATTTTAGTCCCGACACCTTCAAGTATAGACTAGCAGTTTTGATCTTGGTAGCATCGTCCACGATGCCAGTAACTTGAAAATATTGTTCGAGTTCCCACAAGAAGTTCTCGACCTCCCTTGTATTCTTGTTGCCAACAAACTTTGATGGCGTCGGGGCTTTAATCTTTGGGGTTGTTGACCTACCCGCCTCGCTACCCTCTTACATAGTGACCAATCCGCTCGCACTTCCTCCACTTGTTGGCGGAATGAATCAAGTTCCTCCCCAACTTGAGCACGCAGTGATGCAATCTCACCCATCAACTCATCACGAAGGGCACGAAGCTCATTCCTTACGCCAGCATGGATATCCTCAAACTCCTGCCCAAAGTCCATGATCAAAGTCTCCACTCCGACAATCCTTCAGTCCAAATCCGCCAGCGTGTCCCTGGACTTGCTTCGGTGCCTTGCTCCTCATGCTTAGACATTTTCATGCTCACTTGCTTTGTCTTGAACGACACCTGAGGTGGTAATGTTCTTGTCAGCGGTCTTCACCATTGCCATGAAACCTTAGCTCTGATACCAACTGTCACGGACTTGTATTCTTCAAGCTTCTATGTGGCACTTAGCGCTCAATCCTCTTGATCTTGCTCTAAGTAAGTCTGTCTAACTTTCAAAGGAACTTGGCAAATAGAGAAAGTCTGGGGAAAAGAACTTGTATTGCTTATGAGATAACTTTACAAGAGTTGCTTTGATGGTTTGGCCAAATGAGGCCTCCCCTTTATATAGGCATCCAGCTCCTCAATGGATGGCCTAGATCAAATTGCATCAATGGCTAGGATAGATTGTTTAGAACTATCCTAAGGAATGTCTAAAATATGTATTTACATTATATTTCTACAAGCTTCCTATTCTATTAAGTAGTAGAAACTTCTGGAATACTTTGACATCTCTTTGATTTAGCTTGTAGTTTCTAAAGCATTCCAGAGAGATCCTGGCGGGCTGTAACATCTTAGCCTGCCATAATTCCAATTTAATTAGCCATTATGTCTATGGCATTGTATGTTTGAAAGGTCATCATCTTTTTGACTCTTTATGTTTGCTTTTGAGGAGTGTAAATGTCTTGTTAACCTTCTAAACCAAGTGTTAGTGGTAATATTTGCATCAAGACCCTAAAGCATGATATGGCTAAGGTTAAAAGATACTCCTCTACACCTTTATTGATTTGGTGGAGCTAATGATTCTTTACAGACACTCCATCCATTTGGGGCAAAAAGTTCACGTTTGAAAGTCAAATTTTTTTTAACAAAATGACACTTTTAGTAGCTCATTAGTAATAAAATGACATTTTTATGCTTTAATTTTTGAAAGTTAACTCTTTAATTGAACATCTCAAAATGAAATAGTGGGGAAACTCTCGCCTAGAGAAGCATGTCTTTACAAATAGTTTGAAGTAGTAGCAGTAGTAGTTTGATACATATAATTTAGAAACATGGCTCCTTTTTGGGACAAACCAAAATGGAAAGCTTTCAATAAACATCTAATCAATATACTACAGTAATGGACCTCATCTTTCCCTCTAGCATAATTCCATTCAATCACAAAGATTAAGAAATGTACAAAGCATGATTCTATTCAATCACAAATATTAAGAAATAATGTATTGACTGATTTCCAAAAACAAGTCATAGAGGCCGTTTCCAACAGTTAATTACCTGAAATTCGAATGAATTTTAGGTTAATGATTACCTTGGTTTAATGTGAAGGGTTGCAAGAAAGAGTAGGAAAGAGTCGCAGGCTGCGAGCTCGGTCTATTAAGCTGAAGATGTGAAAGGATTGTCGGGATTTATGCAATTGACAACAATGAGAAGATAACAGAATCAGAATATAGAGAATACATATTTTTCTCCCAAATAACATTCTCTCAAATTTCTCAACTAGACATTGTCCCAGGTTTGAATCTCAATTGAATTTTAATCTGGTGGTATATTTTTACTCATACTACTACTATTGTCTGCTACTACTTCAAATACTGATTCAGAAAGTTATTCCCTGAACAAAAGGTAACTTTTTATTCTTTGATAGGATTTCAATCGGGTGAGCTTACCACGCGCCAAAACATACTTTCTACACCCCCATAAAAAATTGCAAAAATGTCATCATACCAATTTACCAAATAAACCTCCTCTTCTTCCATTATTCATTTGCTTCCTCTATTTCTCTCTCATTCATCCATCCTTTCCTTCCCTCTTCTTTTTTCTCCTTCATGTCTCATCCTCTCCTTCTATCTTCTTCATCATCTCCATTTTCGTATGAACGTTTTGTGGGCGGCATCGTGTTCGTCCATTGTTGGCTACACACTTCAGTGGATGTGCATAAGCACTTACCGCATATCCACTAAAGTGTACGGCCAACAATGGTCGAACACGATGCCATAAAGTTTCTATGTTTTTTACAACAAAAAGATAAGAGGAAGAGAGAAGATGGGTTTTTGGTGATGGGAAAGAGAAATGGGAGCAATAATGAACAAAAACGAAAGAGGGAGGGAAAGAAAGAGAACGAGGAAGTCTGTGAAAGCTAGGGAAGCAGGGGAGAATGAAGGAGAGACAGAGGTAGAGAGGAAGAAGGGCCAAATGGGTTAAGGGTTGAATAAGTAGTTTAGGTAGGGTGTAGTGAGTAAGGTGAGAAATTTGATTAAATGAGTGAGGTGTAGATAGAATTGGGGTGTAGAGAATATATGTTGGTGTGTGGTTAGCCCTTTCAACCCTCACCCGTCCCATGAAAAAAAATAATAAGAAACTCTCAAACCTATAAAATATATAGGGTTTGTGAATCAAGTTGAATATGAACCATTAAGTTAGACGGGATATATTCCTATATTCCGGAATGTAAACTTTACCCAATTAATCAATTAGTATTATATAGGAACGGATGTGTGTTTGTGCAGCAAAGGAGATGACGTTGGACTAGCTAGGCAGAACTGCAGCGAGATTTTTAAGCGCTAAAACATGTTTATCTCTGTAATTAGAAAATCAAAATAATGTATCAATTACCAAGCATATGTATAGTATCCAATTAGGCTAAACCTGAGTACTAATCTTACTATTGACAATAAATTTTATAACCAAGAACATGGAAATTTTCCATATTATAAAAAAATGAACCAAGTTTATTATCACTCCACACAAACAACGTCTTAATATGAGTCAAATTAGCTGATTGAATATCAATATTTGAAAATTCTTCAATAATAATCAGCTAATCCCAAGAAATTACGTACCTCGGTCATATTACTCTAGTACACAACCTCTTCTAGTTTATAACAATCTTCACCTTTGACGGGTCAACCAAAATTCTTGCACCTGAAAAATGACATGCCCCAAGAAAGATACTTCTTCTAAAAAAATGCACAATTGCTACATTTGGTAAGCAACTATTTTTCTCGAAGTACGAATAAGACCACTCTTAAATGTTCCTCATATTCATCCCAAGTCTTTGAATACACTAAGATGTCATTAATAAAAATCACCATGAACTCTTAGTGACCATACTTCGTACGAAATGTTATTTTCGTGATGTCCTCTGCTTGAATTTTTAATAGATGATAACCACTTCTCAAATCAAATCTAGAGAACACGATTGACCCTTACAATCAAACAAGTTATCAATATGTGGGAGTGTGAGTGCCCCGTTTTGAACTTTTACCACTACTGAAAAGCGGGTGGTTTCAAAACTTCGAGCGCGTGGAATACGTCCGGTCTCAATTGTGGACTCAAAAATGTGTTACAGAGTCGTCACCTCTATTTTATGGTTAAACAGAGAAAAACCAAAAATACCAGAATATATGGGTTCGGGGACTAAGTTACGAGTTATGAAGGGGGTAGGCACCTAACTCACCCTTGCGGTCTCACAATAAGTTTGTCAATATATTTGTTTTATTTTATATGCTTTGGTTTAAAGAAGATAAATTTATATGTGACAGAAAGAAATAAAAAGAAATTACTTTACATTTATTAAAGAAAAGAAAGTATAATTACAAGTAAAATAATACAACTTAGAGAATAATTACAACATTTTTATAAGCTATTTTAAGAATAAAAAAGTTATGCTAGTAACAAACTTTATTTATATTTACATGTATAAGCAAGAAAGAAACTTATTAAATAATAAGAAACATAATTATTTTTATATTTAAAGTATGTGCAGAAAAGAAACTAATTAAAATGCA
Source organism: Codonopsis lanceolata (assembly GCA_013146195.2). Taxonomy (NCBI): domain Eukaryota; kingdom Viridiplantae; phylum Streptophyta; class Magnoliopsida; order Asterales; family Campanulaceae; genus Codonopsis; species Codonopsis lanceolata. Next base: position 197,890 of record JABEVN020000026.1, on the reverse strand, counting down.
AGAAATTATAACTATTTTACATTAAAGTAAAGATAGAAGAAGAAACTAATTTAAATGGAAGAAAATGTAAATATTATTACATTAAAGTAAGAACGGAAAGGAAATTAATTTAAACATGAAGAAAATGTAACTATTTCTATATTAAATTAAATACATAAAATAAACTAATTAATTTGTAAGGAAATATAACTATTTCTATATTATAGTAAAGACATAAAATAAATTAATTAAACTGTAAGAAAATCTAACTATTTCTATATTAAAGTAAAGACATAAAATAAACTAATTTAGAAATAAGAAAATATAACTACTTCTATATTAATATAAAGATAGAAAATAAACTAATTAAATATTTACATTTTAACTACTTATTTATTAAAGTGTAAACAGAAAAGAAATTTACTTAGATATATATATTTAAGTTATATATTGTAATAGATAACTACGAGGATAGAACTTACCTCTTGGAACGTGAGTGTCTGAACCCGGTATGCCTAGGCTTAAACCCACTAGGCAGTCTACATGTGTTTCTCATGTCCTTCCGAGAGAGGGAGTCTTTTTGTTTTGTTTGCGTGTTGTCGAAATTCGGGCAACGTGACAGGCTAAAGTCGCACGCCTACAAATTAATTACCAAGACAAGACTCGGCTCTGAAGCTGACTAGGACAAGTCGGGAGTCGATCCAGAAGAAGCGGTTATTCGGTTGCACAATTGTCACTTGACAAGATTGGGGGTTTAATTTGTGATTTATTAACTACCTAAGGCGAGAATTAAAACTAAGTTGTAAGCAATTAAAGGCAAGCACTTCAGATTTGTCTCGTCCCGTTTATCAATCTAATATCATCGGTTAATTTCTTTCCCTTCCTCCCTATTCACTTGATCCGAGATGTATTTCAATCCCTATTTCTTCCTTATTAATGGTTATAAGCAGTGACACACTCACTTATTCCCCTAATCATTACCTAAACCTAACTGACACAGTCTAGGTTCACAATAACGATCGATAAAACTATAAGAAACTAAGATCAAGGAATTCTCATTCTTTTGCAAATAGAAGCGAAATCTAGTTTTACCCCCTTTTCAATTTACCATGACACATGCATAAATCTCAAGGATGCTACTTGTGTAAAATCCTAATCGACAGGACTTAAGATTAAACTAGCATTAAATCAATTGCAAGGGAAAAGAGGGTGATCAAATCTCAAAACCCTAAAAATCGATCTAGCAATTTAAAACAAGTAAAACTATGAATAGGGATTCGGGGAGTAAAGAAATTAATACCTCAATTGAATTAAACAAAGCGGTTCAAGATTCAAATCCAAAGCAACGTAATTAAGCTTCCATGAAAAGCAGATGAAATCTCTAAGGAAGACAAGTAGTAGAAAAGATCCTAATTAGAAGTTAAAACAAGTATATATACTTGTTCCCAAAACTAATTCTAAACTAAAAAGGAAAAATCTCAAAAGAAAAAGGAAAGAGAATATTTAATAAAAGACATCCAAATACTCCCATCCTCCACTGCCAAAAATAACTAGTTTCCAAATCCTTATCTTTCACTTTGGTCCCTGAACCTCCAACCTTTCTCTTCTGATCCTCGAACTCTGCCGCTCGCAATCGATCCTTGAACTTCCGCTTTTCGCAGTTTGGTCCCACACGATACTAGCAATTTTATCTACCACATTAATAAACTTTTACAGGGACAACACAAAATCACTCAAAATATGTCTCGAAATTACAAAGGTTTCCCAAAAACTTGCCAATTCATAGTTTACTCAAAATTACATCAAACTAAACTAAATTACATTAAAACAATGATAAAATATCTAGAAAATTAGGGAATTACATATAATGAAATCCGCCACATCACAACGCAACCGCTTGTCCTGGTTGGTTTTCACATCGGGATCTGGGCGGCACAACTGCTTGTATGAGTCTGAAGTATGTTGATGTCGAGTCTGAAATCGGGCAGAGCAACAGTTTGTTTTGGCTTTTTGGAATCGGTTAAATAGGGCGAGAACCTTATTGGGTAACTAGGTTTAAGTTTGGCCAGAGAGTATAAGTGTTTAGGAGGGATTTTGGCAGCTTGACGGTGCTTTAGAATTTATCTGCGAATAACCGTAACTTTCTGATCGGCTCTGTAAAATTTCTCCGTCCTTTGTTTGTGCAATGGGCCTTCTATTTATAGGCTGAGAGAGACAAGCCTTAACAGCAAAGGTAAGATAGATAATAAGTCTTCATACATAAAAGTGTTGTACCCTACGCTGAAAAAGTTGTACCAAAGAACAAATGGGAATACACTGTAAGCAAAATTGGGCGCTGCGTACTACAACTTTGGGTGCAGTGCCCAAAGTTGTATTAGGCCGCTCCCTTTTTTGTTTTTCTTTCTATTTTTGACACTTTACCCCCTTATTGTTCCTTGTTTGTCTGTTCTTCCGTCATTTGACACTTTGAATCCCTGAAACTTAACATCCGTTAGTCATTTTTTATTGAATTTAATATTTTATATGATGTTACCAACAGGGGTACGAAATTGGGGTGTCTACAGGGAGTGGATATTAATTTATTCTAATCGGTGGCGCTATTTAGACCCCAAAATCATACAAGTATACCTCTTAAACACAAACATCCTATTTTACCCTCCCATCCAAACACAACCCCTCCCTCCCTACCGCCCTCTGCGTCATCTTCCCTTTTTCCTCCTCCCACTCTGTCTCTTCCCTTCTTTTTTTTCTTTTTGGTCAACTCCAAAACAACCTCATCCTTTATTCCATGTTCCTTCTCTTCATTAATATTTTTTTGTTTCTACATTCCTACTCCAGTGAACATAACTCCCCTTTCCTTTTTTTTTGTTTTCAACACCAATAATACTCCCTCTCTTTCTCCTCATCACACGCCCATGCTTCCCTTCTTCATCGTCTCCTTTTTTTTTTCTTTTCTTTTTTTTGTTTCCGATTCAACTGAGGTTGTTTGGCCATTGTCAACTGAAATTCGGCCATGGTCGAGCGAGCAACCTTGTGTTGTTAGACCACAAGGTTGCTTGGTCGACCATAACCAATAACCAGTTGATTTGAAAAAAAAAAAAAGGAAAGGAAGAGGAGAGAGATGGGTTTAATGGAGGAAGAAAATGAAGACGGGAGGAAAAGAGGCCGTTGAGAGAAAGAAGGGAAGGGACAGGGTTCTTTGGGATCTTGGGGAGAAAAGATATGGATGAGAGGGGTATAGTTAGAGAACGCAATGGGAGGGGTTGTGTTTGGATGAAGAATGATAAATAGGAAGTTTGAGTTTTTAGGCGGTATACTTAGAGGATTTAGAGTGCGAATAGTGTTGTGTCACTCATTCTTAATTATTACAGTTAAGTTATCGATAATCAATACACAATCGCAAAACTACCATCCGTTCCACTCAAAGAGTCCTCATTTGAAAAGTCTAATTATTAAGAGATATATTAATGTCATTAAAGTTAGTCATAATTACGAAAATAGTTAAACACAAAAAATGTGGTTACAACACAAGTATAAGGTAAATATGAAATGTTATAGAAATTATAAGCATAATTTTTGAAAATGGACTCTCAGGGTGAAATATCCCAAAATAGTATAGTAAACTTTTTGCCTGGAATAGAGGGAATATCTTTCTTCTTCAAAAATAACACTAGTGCACCCAACGGAGATACGTTGAGTACGATAAGTCCTTTCTCAAAGTAGTTCTTCAAGTTGTACTTTTAATTTATTCAATTTGGTTTTATTTGGTAATTCAATATTAGTGATAAACTAAAGCACATATACCATATGTCGGTAAATAAAAGCTTCTCATTCAGATACCACCAAATTTCATTAAGTACAACAACATCAAATTACTAAGAATAAGTTTAACTAAATGTAAGACAGGACAGAGCTCAAAGGTTTATCGTAGAGCAATAATGAACATGTGATCATTTTGTCAATTTAAAGCACAAAAATTACGTACATTATTGACAAGTGACACTCTTCTTGAAATGTATAACTTAAACTCTGGCGATGTTAAGTTTGATCATGAAATTTGTGGAGCATTTATCATTAGTGCTAAACTAGTTTTTTTACTCATGCGCTAGACGCACGATATATTTTTTTTTTCAACTAAACTATACAAAAGCAAAATGAAGAATAAAAACAATATTAAAAGAATGAATTAAGGGAAACTGTTTAAATAAAAATATATAATTATAAGACTAACCATTGTAGATTCTGAAAAAAAAAAATTCTACACAGTATTTGTTGTTTTATTTGTTCGCTAATCATCTACATCGCATATCAATATCTCCAGAATGAGTTGTTACCCTTGAAACTACGACACATAGTTGTACATGACTTCCATTTACTTCTTCAATAAGAGTCTTATAAACGATAGTGAATGACGTTGACTCTTGTTAATTGTTATTGCTTACAATACAAGGGAAATTTCCTTCTATGGAACTTGAAAGGCAACGTGACATTTGATGGAGTCAATGAAATTTTTAGGATATAACCCAATAAAATAAGTATTAATTTTTTGTATAACGTATTCTTCATGATTTGCAATGCATTAAAAATATAATTATTTTAAATTTTAAATTTTTAGTTGTTAATAATCATATATTAGAACAAAAAATACATAAGGTGAGATTATTTACTAAATAATTAATATCATCAATAGAAAAAATGACATGAATAAGACGTATACAACTTAATAATACAAATTTTAAAATGTAACACACACAAAAAAACGTTACATTAAGAAGAGACAATGCATTTTATTGTTTAGAATAACATAAACAAAATGATTTGAACCATTTTCATGATTTATAGAACAAACACTTGGCAAAATACTTGGGCCTGTAAATGACAAAAAATAATAGAAATTGATGTTTCATGTTCTCTGAACTGGTGGTTCGTTGAAAAAATATTTATTATTGTAAATATATAAATACAAAAATTATTAAAATTTACTTTAAAAATAGTATAATATCATATCGTTTGTGATATCCGATAAAGGAGGAATTTAAGTCAGATTGACACATTTTGAACAGAATCTCAAACATAATTAAGACTATTGAATTAAAAAAGAAAAGTAAACACTAAATAAAGCACAAAATAACACTATTATTTTCACATGGCCTATATTGTAATATACCCAAAATTTAAATAAAAAATATTAATTATATCAATTAATGTTGTATTTTATTTTGGGTTGACCTTAATATATTTTTGGGCCTATTTTTGGTTATATGAGAAATTTCGAGCTGGGTCACAGTAGTACTTTGTTTGTTTGGGCTTTCGCCCAAAATTGAGTTTCAGCAATGGAATGAACAATAAACTCTTTTATGGCTTGATCCATTGGTCTAGTAATCTGAGTTAAATAATGAGAACAATAAAAATTAAAGTGATAATAATGATTATTAGATTTTTTTTTAAAGGAAGAGAAGACAAGAAGGAGAAATGAAGATTCTGCCTCTTCCATAAAGATTATGAGAAGCTAGCCATTCTCAGAGTCAATATAGTGAGAGAGAGGCGACGGTGGTTGAAATTAGTGGAGACAGTTGATGTGAATAAGGATGCTTGAACAACACGATCTGCCCTCAACAAACAAAATCCTAGGCTACCTGAAATTGAAAGCTAAAATAGCCCCAAAACCCCATAAACCCTACTCGAATATTATCAATCTTTTTAGAAACTACAACCCAAAACCCTAGTTGATTTGATCAATTTTAAAACCACTACAAACTGCTCCAGTACCTTTAATTAAATACTCCTAAAACTGCCTAACCTTACCTTGGTCGAATACCCAAGGAACAACTAACACAACCCACGTTTTGATGGACAACAAGCGACCACCAAATGCACGCCACACGCCTCTTCACCACCACGACAAGCCGCCCAAACTTCCGCCTTGGTCGAAGTTTGAGAAGTCTTTAGAAACGACCTACAACTCTTTTAAGATCCCATGAACAATGACAAAATAAAAAGAAAGGATAAGCGACTTCACCGGTTGAGTTTCACTCGCTCAACGTAAAGAATGCCGTTTGATTCAACATACAAAGCTTCACTTACTTTGTTGGAAGAATCGGGAAGAAGAACAACCGTTCTCTACACAAGTTTTTCACACGCAAAAATCTGCCTCTTCATTAAAATAAATTGCCTTATAAATGCTTACAAAATATATCCTAATCCTAATAAGAAAATGTTGAATCTTGCCTTAATTAAATTTGCTTAAAATCATTTTACTTTTTAGCAGTCAAATAACTTATAAGTTCTTAAAATTATTGGTCAACTTGCAGTATATTCTTGTTAGTCGGTTAGAAACAGCTGACCCTAGTTTTAAAGTGTCAGCTTCTTCACCTTCTTTGCTTAAACATTTACTGGTACTAACACTTTCCTATTTTGTGTTTTTGATAGATCTTATGTGTGTTATCTGTATAACAAGATCCCTATGATCTTGTAAGAAGATACATCTGATTAGTAAAACACATTTCAAATTCAAATGTGTTCCTAATGGGCTGCACTTCAAGATTATCTATATATACCCCCATGAACCTCTTGAAGAAGGATCTGAAGCATTCATACTCTCAAAGCAAATCATTTACTTGAAGTGCCTCAGTCTTTATAACTTTAACTTGATAGACTTCATTGTTACTCATTCTTCTAGTTATTGTTTCGACAATCACTGAATTACTTTTTTCATATTCTTTAAGGAATCAGTTAGATTGTCTCACGAGTGTGATTGCCTTTCAATCATACTCCATAAACACTGGTCTTTGTTGTACACTGATCCATTAGAGATCACTTAGGTGTCGTTTGGTAGTCAGGATTAAGGCCAGATAGGATTAATAAGCCAAGTTACCTGATGTTTGGTACGCAATAAGTGGTTGGGACTAATAACACGAGTTATCCAAATAAAGTCATTATCCCCCTCACTATTAATACCAACGGGGAGGGTGGTATTATTAGCACCCTCACTAAAAAAATTGGGATTAACATTTATAATCTCAAAACTACCCCCGATATACAAGTGAGGATTAATAGCGAGGGCACTAATAGTACTGGGATTAATAATACTGCTTATCCTTGTCTGACTACCAAACAAGCCCTTAGATTTTTAATAATATTAGTGTACTTCAAAAATCCAAGTTTGACCAACTTGGTAGTGGACGTAACAGTTTCTACTGTGAACCGCTTCAATTCCTTTGTCAGTTATTTCATAAGCTCTTACAAACTGACCTAACTCTTTAGAAGTCTTAATCTACTTAAGTGTCAGCCAGTTGCTTACATAAATTGTTTACATATTTGTTTTAATAAATTGTTCTTCAGTTTATTCTTTATATTCAGTGATCTATTTTCAAAAGAAAATCAATTGTGTCAGCCAGCTGACCAATTTCTTATCAAGACGCAATTTTTGAAACATCGCCTGCCTAACACCATATCAGCTGACTGATAAAATTACATAATTCCACTGCAATCTTTGAAGTTTTTCAAAACTACCCTCAAAGTTTTAAAAGACTATTCACCCCATATAGCCTTGTCAATTGCCAACTGGACTTACAATTGGTATCAAAGCTAAACTTTTTTTTAAAATTATTATTTTCCAAGTTTAACAGCTTGAAAGCTCGATCGTGGCAACTATAAAAGCTTTTCAATCAAACAATGTTACTCAAGTACCCATTTTTTATGAAGATCACTTTGATATTTTGAAAGAAAAAATTACAAGATATATGAACAATATTGATAAACGATTGATAGAATGTGTAAGAGGTGGTCCTATGCAACCTATGAAAATCAATACTAAGGTTGGTAAATCTTCTACTGCAGATGATGATACCATAAATCCTCTTACTCCTGCTATTGAAGAGTATGCCCTTAAACCTCAAACTAAATGGACTGAGGAAGACAAAATAACAGATGGACTGGATGCTAGAGCTGTTCACATTCTATCAAATATTGTTCCAGATGAAAACTACAAACAAATATATGACTGTGTTGCTGCCAAAGAAATTTAGGATACTCTTGTTAAATACGTCGAAGGAGATCAAAACACCAAGGACAACAAACTCTATGATTGCATACAAGAGTTTGATGCCTTAAAAAAGGATCCAAAAGAATCATTGAAGAATGCTTACGATAGATTTCTCGAGGTAAGTAATAGATGTTCTTCTATTGGTAAAGTCTATAGCATGAAAGATTTGAATATGCATTTTCTTAGTAGCTTAGGAAGTAGATGGCATGTTAAGGTCGCAGCCATAAACGAAGCAAGAGATTTGAACAAAACTCATATATGTAGTCTTACTGCAACTCTAAAAATTTATGAAAATGAAGTTCTCAAAACTCAAGAAATTGAGAAAAAAATTAAAGGTATTTCTCTGCAAGCTGAAGAAGAGACACCTAAAACTTCTACATCTCTGTCAGATGACACTATAAGAAAAGTGACTATTTGTGACCCCTGTTATTTGGGAAGGCTAAAAACGGTCACAAATACCTTTTTTTTGGGAAGGGAACATTAACGGTCACAATTACTTAGTATTTGAGACTGTTGTGTAATAGCCTTCCCAAATACCTATCGTTTTGGGATTCTTGTGCAACCCCGCACTAAATTTCCCCAATATTTCCCGACATTTCACTCTCCCGTGCCCACTCCCGCGATTTCCCTAAAATTTCCACTATGGTTTATAAGTTTTCCCCAAATTGCCCCAAAGCTAGTTTTCCCCAAAATTTAGTCTCCATTATCGGCTGACTCTCTCGCTCTCTATGTCTCTCGCTTGTTCCTTCTTTGCTACAGAGTGGTGAAGCGATTCCCCTTCTCTCCACACGTATTTGTCTCTTTGCTCTCTCTCTCTCTCTCTCCCTATTTCTTGTTTGTCTCTCCTCAATTTCCTTCTCCTCCGTACATAATTGCAGATACCAATACCATTCTCTCTTGTCATCGCTACATCCCCTCAATTTTCGCCATCGCCTACCACTCACCGCACCGACTCAACAGCTTTTAAGGTATGCCCCCACCCCCAATCTTTGTCATATGTATGTATTTGTGTTGTGTGCTATAGTGTTGTACAACCTGTTAAATATTAGGGCCCTATTTTTCTTCATGTACTCGGTGAACTTGTGATTTAAGAACAAAGTGAACGAGTGCCCTAAAATTTGAACTTTTGAATTGTAATTTGCATTAACCATAGCTAAATTATGAAAAAATATAAGTTTTATGGGAACTGAAAATTGTAAGTTGGATTACATCCAAGATAGGGTTTCTGAAGGGTACTTTTTTATTTTGAACTCAACATAATTTTGATAGTGAAGAGATAGTAAAACAAAATATTAGCAGGGGAAGAAGTGGGATTGAGAATTAAAAGAAGAGAAAAGGGACATTGAGTGCTTATCGGTTTGTGTATATATGCCAAATGAACCGCAATAGTCGATGAAAGATAGAAGTATAGGAAGGAAAGAGATAAAGATGTGGAGAGTACCGATTTCAATAGGTGGACATTGAATATTATTCACAAGTAGATCGCTCTAAAAAATAGTTTGTGTCTGTTTCCTCGATACGTACCACCTCATAAGAGAAACCGTCCAGTATTTCTTTACCCCGGTCATGGGGTTGGTTCTCAATCTTTGAATTGGAAAGCTTCGGGCTTCTACCCAATAACTAATATGGATGACAAACTTCCGGGCTTGGGGAATTGTGAAGTATTCCCTTAATATGGACGAGCTCTATTTGCCTATACCTAAACATGTCGACAATTGGAAGTTGTGCCTGCTTTTTTGGAAATCATTGCTCAACAAATTTATTCAACGACAAATAGCCGGCAAAAAAGATGTCGAGGAGAACTCTGAAGATGATTCCTGGTCCCATCTCACTCTCCACCTCAAGTTTAGATGCCAACCCGCATTCAAGTCCGATTGCTGCGATGAGCTCAGGAGAAATGATTGGCTTAGCCATACCCTCTTTGCCTGCCGACGTATTTCCGGCATCTCTAGTGTTGGTCCTATAAGCCTTGTAAGGAGGCTCCTCATTCGCACTCCATCCCCCAGAGAATGACTTTGCTTGGTTCTTGAGAGACGAGAACTGCACCAAGTAGCTTCCTGTAAAGAATGTAGGAACACAAGTTCAATCATTTAGTAGCTTTGATTAAAGCTACATAAAGGCACAAAGAACAAGTAATATCAATTGCTAACCTCCAGCTTGGAAACAACCTCCTGCACTGTCCCTTTGGCTCGCCCTTGACATTCACAATAGCAAGAGGATGCTTCTCAAAGTGAGCTTTAATTGTTTTAGCTACTCTCTTTAACAATATTGCTCCTCCCCGACAAACGGCAACATATTATCCGATGCTTCTGGTAATGAGCATCAAGTACTAGTACATTCATTAATCTTACCAATCGCAATAACAGGCGCTTCTTCATCTTGAGGGCTTGTTTGCGCAGTAGTGCCTTTCTTTATTGGAAAGTCGTGTAGCTCTAAATGACTTCCAAATTGACTGGTTCTCTTTATCCATTTGAATTCTTGAATCGGCAGAAGACACTGATTCTTGGTGTTAACACTGCGGGTGCTGGAGTAGCTTGTCCGGCCTTGTGACGAAAATCCACAAACCATTTACTAGATGAAAAGTTAAACAACAAAGAGAATGGTGTTGACTTAACACAAAACAAAAGATTGGTTACCTTATTATCATCAAGACACTTTAAAGACAAACTGGTTGAGTCAACTGGAACAACTTCTCCATTTCTATTGTCCATCTCCATAATAGCATCAGTTCCTTTCACCGACTCAAATAAAGACTTAGATTCCGTTTTATGGAACTCCTTCCCATAACCATCCACATACTTCACAGATAAAATACTTTGTGTATCCTGCCGACTGATTTGCACACTATCCCTCGAGGCATCCGAATGCAATTCAATAGCATCAAGCTCAGCATCCATGACATCGATTCCATAGAGAACTCACTCAATTCATCTTGCCAAGATGTTTTTAGACTGCCATCCGGAGATATCCATGCCTTCATTTGGGCTACTAGAAGAAGAATCACCGTGGCTATTGCTAGCCTTAAATTGCGTTCGGAAATTGAAATGAATAGTCGGTCTTAAAGAAAGTCATGATTCCAAGAGTCCACAAAAAAGGTTAGTCAACGAAGTCCGTGCAAGGACATTTGAAAATGCACTGCGAATGGGGCTACACATAAAAAACTTCAAAGCAACATATCATGCATTTTAGTGAAGTTCCATATATTTCATCATCAAAATATACATGTACCTAAGAAATAGGAAAACTTGCATATTCCAATTATGTCACACTTATGACTATAACTCTTTATTTTCTTCACATATATACGCTATGCTTTTGAAAGGGGAAAAATGTACACGTCAAGTTCTTAAAATTATGCCTTCAACCTCCACAACCTTTCAACCTTTTCTCGCATGTGATATGAGCATTTTTGCAATCATAATCAACTCTAAGTACACTAACATATCCCTTATTTTTTAAAGAACAGAGTGAGTATAAAACTAGGAGCAACTGAAGACTATTTAAAATATGTCACCTTCACTCAGACTATAGAAATGGAGAAGAATGTTAGCTTAACACAAAACAAAAGATTGTTTACCTTATTATCGTCGGGACACTTTAAAGACATACCGGTTGAGTCAATGGCACAACTACTCCATTTCTATGGTCCATCTCCATAACAACATCGGTTCCTTTCACCGACTCAAATAAAGCCTTAGGTTCCGTTTTATGGAACTCCTTCTCATAACCATCCACATACTTCACGGATAAAATACTTGGTGTATCCTGCCGACCGATTTGCACACTATCCCCAAGAAGATCAAGCTCAACATCCATGACATCGATTCCATAGAGAACTCACTCAATTCGTCTTGCCAAGTTGTTTTTAGAGTTTCACTGGAGATATCCATGCCTTCATTTGGGCTACTAGAAGAAGAATCGAGTCCTGTGGCTATTGCTAGCCTTAAATTACGTTCGCAAATTGAAATGCACAAGTCGGTGTTAAAGAAAGTCATGATTCCAAGAGTCCACAAAAAGGTTAGCTTTAATCCCCAAACCAACAAGGGGTCACACTTACATATCAAAAAAATATTGGTTTTAAATATTTTCCTTTAAAAAGTAGTCTAGTATTAGTAGAATTGATTTCTTTATTGCTTCATGTTGGGTTTAACTATCTCCTTTAGATGTAATTGCAAAACAGGTTATTGTTCATTAAATTATTAATCCCTCCTCCGCATTCGGTGAGAGAAATCTTTAGGTGAATATGTATTTTTTATTCTCCTCTTTTTTGGGTCACTTCTTGATTTTTTCACGTCTCTAAAGTTGAGTCTATATGAGCTGCCTCGGTAAGTATCACAATAGATGTAGTCACATCCTTTTAGGCATGTACTCATTGGTGTTGTTCTTCTTCTCACACAGATTAATCACAACCAATCATTAACTTTGCTAGTTATGATATTGGTTGTATTGCAAAGAATTGATTTTCTTTAATTCATTTTGTCGTCGTACTTATTAAGTGAACTTTTTAATGAACACAGGGTCGCCTGTGCTCTTTTGGTTAATTACATAATTTGGTTTGCATTTCTCAACCCATGACCTTATTTTTATATTCTTTGTGGTGATTATAGTTTCTTTGGTAATATTGTTCCCCATTGTGATGATAGCCTTTTAGGTATTTTCACAACAAAGTCATTTATTCAAATTGCCCAAGTCAACTAGTGAGTTTGATTCTAGTCTTGTAAATATAGAAAGAAATGAGTAGTAGTTTTCAGAAAAGTTTTAGCTTACTTTTGATGAACAACCATGGCAGAGGAGAAGCCTCCCTGAGTTGGGCTTCCATTTTATAGTTGTCATTGTAAGTGAATATCATATTGTTGCAATATTGTTCTTTGTTGATGTTACAACACAAAGTCTCCACAAGCTCCAACAATACAACCCACTCATACAAGTGTCCCCTACACCGAACTTCTTTACCTCGAACCCTACTCTATTATTTCTCCCACCACTTCATCCGCACAAAATCCATTAAGCACAACCATTGCATGAGAATGTAATGGAAAGGGAACATTGACTTTTGGTTCTGAAGTGGATGATCCTTGTGTGCACACCCAACTAGAGCCGTCAAAATGGGTCAAACCCGTTGGGTTGGTCCGTTCCGCCATATTAAAAAGGTGGGTTGGGTTTTAAAAACATGACCCCGTCGAAAGGCAGGCTTTTTGGGTTAGACCCAAACGGGTCACGGGTTAGGCGGGACGGTGGCGGGGCGGGGCGGGTTGGTCCGCCTATTTTTACCTATTATAATACACACACACACACACATATATATATATATATATATATATATATGTATATATGTATGTATATATGTATATATATATATGTATGTATGTATATTCCAATCAGCCATCACTTACTATAGTATCATATCACGTATCAAAGTAATTACGTAATCTCAATGCCGATACCTCATTAAAGCATCTCGCATAATAATATGAACACTCTTAACGATCAACAAGAATGGGTAACATAAGCCCGAAGCTCTAAGCTAATTGTTAGTTCAAATCCTCTATTTGCATGGAGTAGAACCTTTAATATTATATACCACCATCCTGTACATTATATTATGAACACTCTTAATGCAACGGTAATGGCTAACAAAAGCATGAAGCTCAAAGCTAATTGTTAGTTCAAATCCCTCTATTTGCATGGAGTAGAACCTTTAATATTATATACCACCATCATGTATATTATATATATATATATATATATACATATATATAGATTCCATCAGGCAATCACCCATATTAACTTTTCCTAATTTCCTTCCCAAATTCCTTCTAGTGGGCGTGTTTTGTGCTTCTGCTTCAGCCGGTCTTGAATGACTTGGTCCAAATTTATTCAAATGGCGGGGTTGTCCGTCCGCCCGCAACCCGTGGGTGGGTTCGGGTCATTGTTTTTGAGTCCGCCAAATTTTGCGGGTTGGTCCGCCCGCCCGCCAATTGGCGGGGTCCGCCATTTTACAGTTGGTCCGCCCGTTGGTCCATTTTGACGGCTCTACACCCAACTGCGTCAATGTGTGCCTTCAAAACATGCCTAGTGTGTAGACTTGGGTTTAATAAATATATATAATAGCAACATGCATACCTTTAGGATACCCTTAGTAGCAAGTGTAGAGTATAGTGAATAAAAAGAAGGATGTGTACATTACATACCCGGGACTAAAGGATAGTTTGTGTAGTGCATCTCAAATTCTCATTTGATGAAGATCTAAGTGATCTACTCCACAATATAGCACATTAAACAGTACATCCTTAGGACCTATTTTCTTGTTCGCAAACGATGGTTTAAAAGTACGTTAGTGGTCTGCTTGTGAACTCATATCCATGAAGGTTATAAGTAATGGGAAGCTAAGAAGTTGTGAACATCGGGGATCGACTAACTCGGAGATTGATCGAATATCTATTGTGAGCTTCCTAGGTCTGGATAAAGATCACGCCATTGGACTGGAAAAGAGCTTGTGATTGCTAGCAATCCGCCTGTTATAAGCCATACAAGTACCTAGAATTTCGTGAGCATTACATGGACTCATTTGCCACGAAGGACCTTCTTGTTAGAACAACAATTGGGCTTCATTATCTCCATATATGTTTAAGGTATTTTGGCTAGGGATGTTCGAATATTGAATTTTTGGCCCCTCCGGTGGCTTTTTATGAACGTCCGGCACTTAGCAAGGCATACTTATATCCCGAGGGTAAGCTCTTATTAGCTAAACACAAGATGAATGTCAAGCTATCTACGTTACCTAGGGTGGTCCCTGGTGATATTGCTAGTAAGTTGGCATTCAAAATGAACAACCTCGATTAATTGAAAAATTTGTGTTTATTTCAGCTATTTGTTTCATTGTATCAAATCAACTATTGTGGTTTCATATCCTTGTCTTCTTTCGTGCCGCAGTGGTTTCACACGTATGTCGAAGTGGAGGGGAGAGACTCCTTCCCGAGTGGTATGGAGATAAAGGTGAGTTTCTTTTGTTTGTGAAAGAATCGTATAAAATTCGACAAGCTAAAGTATTAATGACACATATTCCTTGTGGTATAACCGCCTTCTACAGATGTTCTTTGTCCATATGTTAAATGCAACCCTTGTTTTTTCCAAAAATGGACCAAAAATCTTATTGGAAGGATATAAGTTTTGTAGTCACATATGCAATTAACAAGACTTCACTTAAGATTGTTATTTATGAATTTTCTTATATTCCTGAAAAATGAGACTGCTTTGATATAGGTATAAATTGTTGTCATGTTACGAACATGTTCTCGTGATATGGGATTTATCTCAAATTATGTAATTTTTTGTGAAATTTATCGTGGCGACTAGGTAAGAAAGTCAAGCAAACCATCACTAATCCCCTGACGGATCGCATACCAATGTGCTACTTTATAAAGACTTGAAAAGCTAGCTAGAGTTTCAAGTTTATGTTCTTCTTATTATTCTACTCGTTTGTCAAAAGTATCCTTTACATAAGTATCCTTTACATTTTTTGATAGTTGCATGTGAAGGATGAGCCCTTAGTATTCAATAATGGGTTTTGAGCACTTTTCTCAAGAAGAAGATTATTGTGTTTGCTCATTTGGGATGGAGTCCTATTGTTCTCGGGAGGCTTATATCTGGTATTGGTTGATGTGTCTCTTTAATTTATAATGATGCTCACACATCAACACTCCCTGCATAACACAGGAAATAAAAGCACTATTTGGGAAGAGGTGGGGAGGGGGACATATAACTTTCTGGTTAACCCAACAATTAAGAAATAACAAAAAATCATTATTTTTTTTCTAATGCTAGCTAAACCTTGTCTATCATTTCTCATTGTGTGATATTGCCTCTTAGAAACATTATTAATTTCTCTATAAACATGTATAAGTTATTTACTTCCAACCCAATTTTCAGAAGCTCTAACAATATAAATATTAAACCATGGAGTGGAGTGTGCACGTTGTCTTGCATACCTTGATTTCTTACTTGAGAATAACTTAAATTGTACCACCTTAAGTTGAATGCCTGAAAGAGAAGCTTGAGCTAGACCATCCTTAAGAGCTTGAAACTCTACAATCATGTTAGTACCCTATCCACAATACTTGGAAAAGGAAACAATGAATAAGCTTATATATTGTATAAGCTTATGTGCTGTGAATATGATTTGTATTTTAGGCTGAAGCTAAACGTAATTATGCAAATCATAAGCAACTCGAGCTCCCACACAGGATCGGAAGGACTTCACACGCTAATATTCGAGAAGAGGTAAGCTACAAAACTAAAATGCTTGTTGGGGTGCCCTCGTTTGATGGGTGTGCACCATTGTTTTGTTGTTGTACATAAATGCTTTGTTGGGGTGCCCTCATTTGATGGGTGTGGACCATTGTTTTGTTGTTGTACATAAATGCTTTGTTGGGGTGCCCTCGCTTGATGGGTGTGCACCATTGTTTTGTTGTTGTACGTAAATGCTTTGTTGGGGTGCCCTCGTTTGATGGGTGTGCACCATTGTTTTGTTGTTATAAGTAAATGCTTTGTTGGGGTGCCCTTGCTTAATGGGTGTGCACCATTGTTTTGTTGTTGTACATAAATGCTTTGGCTTAAACGATTTGTTAAACTTCATTTTAATAAAAAGTGAGCGAGAAATGAGACTTGTAGCTTTTATAGCGACTCCTTGTAACGCATGAAAGTTTTCATGGCTTTCACCACCACATTTCCTTGGTCCTAGTGGTTCTGGTTTTGTTAATTAAAAAAGATTAGCTTTCTTTCTGTTGTTCACAATGATCTTTCCCTCCACAACCCCAAGTATAAACCGCACCTTGTTATCAAGTCTCAACAATTCTGTTTCAAGATTTTGCAATACAACTCTCTGAAGGAAATAAACATAATGGAACTTAGAGCATTATACATGTCTTCCAAAATATCAACCCAAATGTTTAGCATATGGCAGATTTGAAATTTCTATTAAACCAACTTACCTTCCTTTTCTCATAATAGTCCAGTCTTAAGTGAAAGAATTCCTCTAGAACTGCACAAAAAGAAATTTGAAGGTCAAGTCAATGAATAAAATGAATTCAGTGAATATTTCTTGTACTTATCCTGTACATACTTTGTTCAGGGGTATCTGTAGACACCCCAAATTGCACTCCATATTTTATATTATCAATTAAATATTGCAAAGTGTACTAATAATTTCTCTTACATGTTTCAGAACAAAGATACAAAGAAAAGATAAATAAAACAAAAAAAGAAAGAAAATCAAAAAAGAAAAGAAAACAAAAAGAAAGAAAAGAAAAAGAAAGAAAGAAAATCAAAAAGAAAGAAACCAAAACGAAAAAGAAAAGACAAAAAGAAAAAAAAAGAAAAAAGAAAAGAAAACATGGCGCCGCTTGCCCCCCACCCCCATTACTTAACTACTAATTAACTCCTATATATATATATATATATATATACTCTCTCAATGGGACTCTCTCTCGACAATCCCTCATTTTCTCTCAATACCCACCCGCCAACTCTCTCTCTCCCCAATTCCCTCACACTCTCTCTCATTTTTATAATCCTCACCCAGCCTCTCTCTCAAATACTCCCTCACTCCAACAAGAAACACAATTCTCTCTCTCTCTCATTTTTTCTCCCACCGGCCCAATCTCTCTCTCTCTCACAATTAACTCTAATAATCCCTCACACACACAACCTCTCTCATAATCCCTCAAACCCAACAGCCCCACTTACTCACACACACTCACATACATATACTCCCTCCACCCGTCTCCCTCTCACACTACGCGCACACACACACACACAAATACATAAACACACACACACATAAATACATATAAACACACACCCTGCTGTTACGCTGCCCGATTTCAAACAACAAAATCAACAAATACAAGCAGTTACGCTGCCCAAATTCACACAACACACAACACACAACACACAAACACAACACACAACACAACAACAACAACAACAACAACAACAAAAAGACTCCCTCTCCGAAGGACGAGCGAGCACACCGCCGCTTCTAAAAGGTAATGCCTTTAAGGGCGTTTATTTATTTACTTTCCAGTTCATTTATCATTTAAAGTTGTATTTAAATCCGGCGCAATGTAGCCAATATAAGTCGTTGTGCTGCCCGGATTAGATTAGGAAATATTATGTAAAAGAGCCATTATAATGGCCAAATATTCTTAAATGTGTTTGTAATTATTGGAAGGAGGCTGGCGAGTCCAGTAAATAATGTAGCCACGAATGTATCTGCTTAATTTTCCCTTGTCAAAATAAGACCTTATTTATTTGCTAGATTAATATAACAATGAGCATACTTCACTAAAAACGCTTTGAGATCGAAGGGCGAGTTGGGTGCCTAGCACCTTCCCAACTCGAACTTAGCCCCGAACCCGTTTTCTAAAATCTCCGGTTTTTTTTTTCAAGTTTTCCTTTATTTTTGCCTTAAAATAAAGGTGGCGACTTAAAACTTTCGATCCAGTGGGGCCTCGCAATATAGCTCCCATAGCGATCCGATTGGGCCATAAGGCTATTTTAATAAATCCATGTGGGCGCCGCAATATCTTTTCTTGCACTTCTATTTTCCCCGAAATAAAAAGGGGAGAATGAGAATGGAAAGGTAATGCATTCCCATATCCCCGTTATCCCCGAAATAAGGGGATAACCCGACATGAGGAAACCCTTAGTTCCCATTTTGGATACAAAATCCACTCGGCAACCGAGGCACATTCCAACGTGCTAACATGCATGACTCCTCTCGCATTTTGGATTTCGCCTTCCCTAAACAAGGGAGGGTGGAACGAGAGCAAGTGGTGTCCCCAAGATTCGCACGCACGCCGCACCCTAAACAAGGCTGCGGGCGCGGGCACGCCCCGAACCTCACAAGATTCATATTTCTTGATGACACCTCTTTTAAGGATGCGCCACCCGCTTGTTTTGACGATCCGATATATACATTTTCTTACTTATCAAAAATAATAATTAGGAATCAAGAACTAATCCTAGTAAATAGGAAACGAAAAAGTAACTCCTAATCTAATATATTTACAAAATAAATTATCTCTTAAAATTATGCATTAAGATCATTCAGCCTCCTTTCTACACTTTTCTCCATGTATTCTCTCGTGGTGACTCGTTAGACAAAGCTGCACTTATCAACTTATCCTCGAATTAGAACTTAGTTTGAGGCATTGGTTGATTGGAAACTACTTATTTTATTTCTTTTTCTATTTTCTGCTTTTAGTGATGTCATCAACCCGCCTCCTTCCTCGCTCATTTGAACCACCCAAAGAAGCTTTTGCCTAAAAATGATCTCTCCGATTCGCCTTCAACCACAAGTTGTGAAGTTTTTCGATTGGGCCCATCATCTCTCTCTCTCTCAAATTTTTGAAGCATTATCAAGTCAAGTGTACTCTTCCATTGTTACTCTTTTTCATTGTGATTTGATGGCATCAACCATCTCATGGTACTTGAGCGCTTCTAGGAACCCTTTCCCTCCACCTCTGCTTTCTTCACAAGACAAGGAGAGTGGCCCCGCCTTTTCAATCATTATTCCCATGACGCCATCTTTCGGCTCGGCACCATTTATGAGGAAGCACACCAATTTACGTATCTACAAGTCTAACTTTGAAGGTGGTTTCATGTTAATTACATGATTTGTATTCGTCCCAATAATTTTGTGCTGGATTCATCCCAAATTCGATTGTGAAACATCCATTGGTCCCGTCCATTTGGTTAACTATTTGTTCAGCTTAGCAAGAATTTGATTTTGTTTGTGTTGTTGGGTTTATTTTAGATGATTTTTTGCATTTACTTTTATATGTTTAATGCAAGCAACTAGTTATAAAGAGGATAAGAAACAAAAGTAAGTGGTCCATTGATTCAAAAAAGGAACAAGGCAAGAAACTAGGCAAGCCTATAGGCAAGCGTAAAGCTTCTCTTACACAACTCTAATTAATGATTTTCATAAGTATTTATAAGACAATAGAAAATTCCTAAACCTACTATGGTTGTGCAAGATAATTGGAAATATTGTAATACTCTAAAAGATCCAATAATCTTATTATTATGAAACTAATGAAGATCCCCTAAATAACTAAGTTAAACTCATTTTTTTTTTGATTCAGTAATAAAAATAATTTAAGAATAAGTACTTCCCTATTCGGTTAATCTACTTGGTGTATTCCCCATCATTTTCCCCAACACTTGCACAAAATCGAGGGAATTTTTAAGTGAGGGATAAGCTACAGTTTCATGTACGAGGAAGTGTCTTCAACTGGAGCTGAATATTCCTTATTGCTTGTCCAGGAGAACAGTTGTAACAAATGGATAAGAGAGTAGGACTTCTTTGGCACTTTGTTTAATCAAAGATGTTGTCTTAGAATTATGAAGTTAATAGGCTCAACCTGTTGTATATTTGGATTCTCTTATCTTCTCGCTATAGGGTTTCCCCTGGATCTCGCACTTTGGCTTCATGAGGTTTTCGCTTTGCTCCCATGTCACATAAGTATTGCTTCAACTTGTCATTTAGGGTTGCAGGGAAGTATTGTGATACACATCTTCAACGAACTAGCAAATACATCTTTCCAAGGTTGACCAAGTAGAACATAGGCAAGGTGTCATACCAAGTATTCCGTGAACAAGTACTCGTGTGAATTGGTACTGAGCTCCTTTCAGTGATAGGGAAAGGATACCTACCAAACCAGTGATGGATATACGATTCGGTTGAGGTTCGAGAAATAAGCTTCAAGTTTGTCATTGTAATTTGAGAAACCACATTAGGGATACAACGAGGAAATATAGAAAACGGTTTGCCGCTCTTTTTATTTGTGTAGGACCTGTAGGTCGCTAGCAAATAAATATTAGAACTTATACTGCGTCTTTTTGCCTTCTTATTCTGTATCTGGCTCAAATTGGCTAGTTGAATTGGTTACTTGGTCGAGTTATGCTGGATAAAATCGCTTGAAAGCTGATCTTGGCTAAAACCATGGGGGCCAAAAAGGAGATGATTGTTACAGCAAAAAACATGACCTCTCCTGATTCGCCAGCATCTACTTAAATTAAATTGAACAAGAATTAAACTTCCTTATGATTTGTTGATACCCTTAATTTATAGTGTAGATCTCTTGAGGTATCTCTTTTTTTCTTTTCTTTTGACGTTATTTATACTAATTATATAATTTTTGTTGTAGGCTCGGACCAACTCACTGATGGACAACTTGAGCTAGCTATTTCAATCATGGACGATTTGATCTGTCTATTTCAATAGACACTTTTGTATAGGAAAGACACTTTTTTTAATTGTACTTTTATCTATATAATTAGTTTGTGTTATGATTTCATTTCATTTCTATAAAATGTAATTGTTTTTCATTTGATAATTAACATATATTTGACTCCAATAAATGGTTAGCATATATAATAATAAAAACTTGAAAAAAAATGGTGGCCATCTCATATTAAAACGATATTAAATACAAAAATAATCGGTCACAAATGATATTTGGGAGGGCATCAACCATGCCAAATACTACGTGGGAGGTCAAACACAACCGTCCCAAATACTATTTGAGAAGGCAAAACAACCGTGCCAATTACTTGGGGAGAGCAAACCTAACCGTGCCAAAAACTTTTTGGGAGGGTATGTCAACCGTGCCAAATACTATTTGGGAGGGCAACTGAACCGTCCCCAATACTATTTGGGAGGGCAACCAAAACCGTGCCAATTACTATTTGGGAGGGCAAAACAACCGTGCCAAAAATACTATTTGGGACGGCACCAAACTGTGTCAAATACTATTTGGGACGTTTCATCAAAAACCGTCCCAAATGTGTGTTAAATGGCACCACCCTGCCCAACCGTCACCTTTGCCGTGCCAAATACTTTTTGGGACGGTTTTGGCCCGAGACAAATGTATTTGGCACCCTTGTATTTGGGAGGGCGCCAAAACCGTCCCAATGCCGTCCCAAATACCATTTGTGACGGTTTTGACAGTATTTGGGACGGTTTTGGCTGTCCCAAATACCCAATTTTCTTGTAGTGTGATGACTTTGATGAAGATGAATTTGCTGCTTTTGCTAGACAATTTAGAAAGTTTAAACCTTTTAAAAAGAACTTTCAAAAACCTTCTTCAAGTTTTCAAAGATCTTCATCTAATACTCAAAAACTTTCCTCAATCTTTCAAAGACCTTCTTCTTCAAACTTTCAAAAATCTTACTTCAAAGGTAATGAAGACAATGATAAGAAAGAAAATTTGTTGTGCTTCAATTGTAGAAAACCTGGTCACTTTGCTTCAAACTATCCTTCTACCAAAAATGAATATTACAAAAGAGCTCCCTTAAATTTTGAAAAACAAAAGGGTTTAGTTGCTGAAGATCAAAATCATGCAACATGGATTGAGACAGATTCTGAAGATGAATCTGTTGATTTTGTGTAAGAAGCAAACCTGTGCCTTGTTGCAGAATCAACTTTGTATGATCCAGAAAATGATTTTCCTAGTCCAAAATATTCAAATGAGTCTGAAATGAGCTCCCAAGCTCACCTATTAAAAACCCCAAGCTGACGAATCATCAAACCTGATCAGTTTGTGGTTAAGAAAATAAGAAATGGTTTTTATGGACAAGGGATCATAAGTCAGCCAGAAAGAAAAATCAAGTCAACCTCTCCAAGGACTGCTGACACTGAAACAAACAAAATGTCAAAAAAAAAAGCAGGAAGAGAAGGCTACTGACACAAGTGTTGATGATCTACTGGAACAAATGCAAGAAATGTATTCCAAGTTTGAAACATTTAAAAGAATTCATGTTTCTTTATCTGGTGACTTCAAACGAATCTCTGATAAAAAATGTGAGCTTCAAAAGATCAATGAGCTTTATAAAGTACAACAAAATGAATTGCTGCAACTTAAAAGCATCAATGAAGAACATGAGATTCAAGCAAAAATCTCAGATACCCAGATTGTTGACCTTGTAAAAAGAAATCTCTGACTGACCAATGTTGTTGATACTTACTCAAAGTCAAAAGCTGTTGTTGAGACCATCATTAGTCAACAAAAAAATCATAAAGATCAACATGGTCTTGGGTATTCAAAAGATGATGGAAACTATGAGATCCGACAGTCAAATGGTGAACCTAAGATTTTGCTAAAAAGGAATAAGGGATTAGCTTATAATACTGTACCTTTCAAATATCTCAAAAATGTGAATCAGCTTAAGAAGTCCATTAACAAAAAGGATAAGCTAAACAATGACAGTTGTCAGTCTTCTATTCATAATCCTCAAAAATTGTCAGCAGCTACAACACCTGAAAAGTGTCAGCTAACTGACAGATGTCAGCTACAAAAGAAGAGGAATCAGAAGGAAGACAACTTACAAGTTCAAGCCAATCAATTTTGTTACTACTAAGACCTCTAAGCTAAGTCATAATGAATCAAAGAATTCACCTCAAATGACTGATAAGTCTGGTTATCACAAATGCAACACTTGTTCTACTTTTGGTCATCAGTCTCATGAATTCCTGTTTAGATTTAAACCTACTAACAGAGTCAAAATGCCTAACTTTAGGCAAGTTTGGCTACCAAAGAAAACTAACCCTTTGGACCCGAAAATATAAAGGGTACCATGATTTAAATATTCATATTTCAGGTATGCTCAATGGCAGATGATCAACCAACTGACATATGAATATTGGACAGTGGATGCTCTAGACACATAATTGGCTTAGCTGAACTCCTTACTGACATTATTTCAGCCAAAGGACCTTCTGTCATTTTTTGGAGACAACTCAAAAGGAAAAAACAATAGGTTATGGATCCATTATCAGAGGATCTGTAAAAATTGAAAATGTCTCATTGGTACAAGGTTTGAAACATAATCTCCTAAGCATTTCACAATTTCGTGACAAAAGTATGAGTTGCACTTTCTCCACTACTCACTGTTTTATCAAAAACATCATCACAAATGAAGTTTTACTTACTGGTTCTAGAAAAAGAAATATTTTTGCTATTGATTTACTTGTTTTAAATAACAATACTCAAATATGCTTAATAACAAATAATGTTTCAAAAGCTTCATGACTTTGGCACAAAAGAATTTCACATTTAAATTTTAAATATCTTTCTAAACTCTCAAAAGGAGACTTAGTGAAAGGTCTGCCATCAACAAATTTTCCTACTGACAAAAAATGTGATGCATGTATTTTAGGACAAATAACAAAAGCTTCTTTCAAACCCAAATCATGTCTTTCAACCAAAAGAATTCTTGAGCTACTTCATATGGATTTGTTTGGTCATATTACAACTGCAAGTTTAGGTGTAAATAGATATACTCTGGTAGTTGTTGATGATTACTAAAGATACACATGGGTTGAAATGATGCAATCCAAAGATGAAACTTATGGTATTCTCACTTCTCTGTTCAAAAAGCTTCAAACTTAAAAAGAATGTGAGATTATAAGTGTAAGATAAGACAATGGTACTGAATTCAAAAACATTGGCATGGATACATACTGTGATGATCATGGTATTGATCATAATTTCTCAGCAATTCGAACACCTCAGCAAAATGGTGTAGCTGAAAGAAAGAACGGAACATTGATTGAAGCAGGTAAAACAATGCTAGCTGAAGCCAAACTGCCAAAGTACTTTTGGCCATAAGCTGTCAACACAGCCTGTTTCACTCAAAACAGATCTCTCATCAACAAGTTTCATGAAAAGACCTCATATGAATTATAAAGAGGAAGAACACCCAACATTGCCTACTTTAAAATTTTTGGGTGCAAGTGCTACATTCACTACAATGACAATGATCACAGAGGTAAATTTGATGTAAAAGTTGATGAAGGTATTTTTGTTGGCTATGCCAAACACTGTAAAGCCTATAGAGTTTATAATAGAAAAACTCAAATAATTATTGAATCTATGCATGTTACATTTGATGAATTCAATTTACTTGAGTCTGCTGAGACTCGTGATGTTACTGACAATTTTGATATTTTTGAGACATGAAACAATGGTAGGTCAACTCAAAATAATCCTTCATCTTTCATTCCTCCAGTTGTTACCTTAGATATTCAGAAGGCAAAACGCATATTTGGGCCACTGTACTTTTCCAAAAATTGCAATTAGGCCACTGAGACTCAAATTTTTTGAGATGGCCACTGTACCAGACTTATCTTGCATGTTAACCCATTTTTTTGACGGGACGTTAAGTTTGGACGTTAATAGAAACATTATGTGATAATGAAAACTCAAAAGGGTCAAACTGGAAAAAAAATATTTGTGCATGTCATTTGTATAAACGGTTAGGGGTCAAACTGTTAAACCCAGTTAAGATCTCACCGGAGAAGTTTTGAGCGAGATCACTGTGGATGCTTTTCTTAAAATATGGATCTTAATCTCTCACATATCTAACAATCCGGCGAGTAGAGAGATTATACTATGAGAAGTTGTTTTAAACCCAATTAAGATCTCAAATCTGACAATTTAACCAACGAAGTTAAGAATTAGGGTTCAATTGATGTTTTTGTAATTGGTAGCCGAGAAATGATGATCTGATGTCAAACTAGGAGAACCCATGTGGGTTTGGAAGGTTAAATCGTTGAACCTGGTCCAAATCCCAATTCCTATGTTCAAAGGTTGGGTCTGAAATAACTCGGGTTCGCCACTGAGGTAAAAAGAATTATCCAAGGGGATGTTCAAGATTAATGGAATGATGGGTTTGGGTGGGAGAAAGTAGTGAACCTGAGAGGGGTTGAGGTTGTTGAAAGCTGAAGAAGAGAGCAAGAAGATGAGGAGTCTACTGGGACTTGTAAAATGAGGTTATTTGAGGAGAAAAATAGCTGGTTGTGGTTGGTGTTGTTGTTTGTGGTGGGCAAGTACCAGTTCTGGTCGTCTTCTTCGGCGTCGAGCATTGATTTTAGGTAAAAACGTTACACTTAGAAGAGTTGGGTTGACAGGATTGATTGAATATTGGGTTCTCTAATTTTTGGGGGGTTTTGTTTCTGTGGAGATTGTGTTGGGTTTGGAAAATCGAGATTATGAACTAACGATCGACTGCCCCAGCTTGGAGTTCTTGGATCTCTCTGCAAACAATTTCTCAATTTTTCCTTCATTTAACGATTACAGTGTCGCAGAGGTTAGAGGTGGAGAGAGTTGGTGTCGTCACCGAATAGGGATGGAAGCGAGCGGCGGCAGCAATGAGGGGTGGGGGTGGTGGTGGCACGGTGGTTGTGAATCAGGATTTGCGTGGTCGTGATTTGCGTCGCCTTGAATTGCATCACCTTGATTTGAATGAATTATTCACTCATCGGTGTATATGAATCAAAGTAGCAGTTCCATTTTCCTTGAAATCATGAATGAAGAAGATCTGTTGTTGCTATTGAGAGGTTGAAGAAGATGAAGTTTATTTCAACATTTTGACCCCTTACTCTTTATACAAATGACATGCACAATTTTTTTTTTCAGTTTGGCCCCTTTGAGTTTCTATTATCACACAAAGTTTCTATTAACGTCCAAACTTAATGTCCCGTCAAAAAATGAGTTAACATGCAAGATAAGTCTGGTACATTGGCCATTCCGAAAATTTTGACATCTCATTGGCCTAAATACGCGTTTTGCCTATTCATAATAAACATCAGCAGGCTGACAACTCCTAGCCAACTGACAATCTAAATCACTTATCAGATCCTATCATAGCTAATTAGTCAGCTGACACATTTCCTACTGAAACTCTTCAACCAGTTGACACTCCCTTTTCTTCACCTTTACCAACTGAACCTCTTCCAGACCTTCCTAGGGAAATTAGAGAAGCTAAACTTCATCCATTTTCAAACATCATTGGTGATCCCTTTGTTGGTCTAAGAACAAGAAGCAGTTCTAGAAATAAAACTCTTGACTCACATGCTTTTTTGTCTTCTCCATTGAACCCAAAAAGATAGATAAAGCTCTGGAGGATCTCCAATGGATTGGGGCCATGCAAGAAGAACTAAATCAATTTGAAAGATGTCAAGTTTGGTAACTTGTTCCAAGACCATCAGATCAACAAGTTATTGAAACTAAATGAGTGTTTAGAAACAAGTTGGAAGAAGATGGAAATGTCACTAAAAACAAAGCAAGGTTGGTAGCCCAAGGTTATAGACAGGAGGAGGGCATTGACTATGACCAAGCATTTGCTCCTGTTGCCAGGCTGGAAGCTATTAGACTATTCCTTGCTTATGCAATTTTTAAGGACTTTAAAGTCTATCAGATGGATGTGAAGAGTGCATTTCTAAATGGTAATCTACAAGAGCAAGTCTTTGTTGAACAACCTCCTGAATTCATTGATATCAAAAAGACGGACCATGTGTACAAACTAAGAAAAACTTTTTATAGTCTCAAACAAGCTCCTAGAGCATGGTATGAAACTCTATCCAAATTCCTTATGGAAAAAGGGTTTCAAAGAGGTAAAATTGATACTACTCTTTTCTCTTTAAAGCACAAAGGTAATATCTTACTATTTTAAATTTATGTTGATGATATTATTTTTGGTTCTACCAACGATGTCTTATGTAAAAGATTTGAGAATCTTATGAAGGGAAAAATTGAGATGAGCGTGGTAGGAGAACTCACTTACTTTTTAGGTTTTCAAATCTAGCAAAGTGAAGAAGGAATTTTTATCCATCAGACAAAACACACTAAAGAGCTTATCAAGAAATATAACTTACAGGAAGCTAACTCAGCAAGCACTCCAATGGGAGTGGAATATCATTTGGTCACTGATGACAAAGGTAAACCAGTTAATACAACCGAGTATAGAGGTATAGTTGGATCTCTCTTATATTTAACTACTAGTAGACCAGACATTATGTTTGATGTGTGTATATGTACTCGTTTTCAGGCAAGTCTTAAAGAATCTCACATGATTACTGCAAAAAGAATTATCAGATATTTGATTGATACTGAAAAATTTGGTATTTGGTATCCAAGGGACTCTTCTTTTAACTTAAATGGATATTCGGATGCTGACCTTGCAGCTTGTAGAGTAAATAGAAAAATCACCAGTGGAACATGTCAGTTTCTTGGTAATAAGTTGATATCATAGGCATGCAAAAAAGCAAGCATCAGTCTCCACTTCAACTACGGTGAATACATTCTTTTACGCGCGATTCTTGCTCACAAATTCTTTGGATGAAGCAACAACTTTTGGATTATGAAATGCAAATGGGAACATGTTCTATTTATTGTGATAATACCTCTGCTATTTCAGTTTCAAAAAAATCCTATTATGTATTCCAAAACCAAGCACATAGACATAAGATATCACTTCCTAAAAGATCATGTTGAAAAAGGTAATGTTCAGCTAGAATAAGTTCCTACAGAATTTCAGTTAGCTGACATATTTACTAAAGCCCTAAAATCTGATAGATTTGAATTTCTTAGAGGAGAATTGGGAATGCTTACAATGTCATAGAAATATATTCTGTATCCAAAATCTTTGCACCTGAATTAGATCAGTTGATAAAGGAAATTAACATTGACTTTTAATTTGTCAGTCAACCCTCATCTAGCCGACAACCGTATGTCTTATATATTTGTTTGGGATTTAGCTTCTGAATAAATCTTCAGCTGACACTCTTTAGCCAACAGTTGACTTCCTTCAGCTGACATAAGTCAAATAGCTGACATCTTTCATCTATCTCTTATAGGGGTGGCAATTTGAGGCACGACACGATTGGCCGACACGAACATGACACGGAATTATAGGGTTTGGGCTGAGGCTTATCGGGTTCGGGTCGTTATAGGACCAACACGATAATGCACGATAAAAAATGGGTTGTTATCGGGGTTGCTTGATTAGTATGGTAAGACACAATAACTAAAATATATAGGTTTTTAAAATATATTTTTTAAAATTTACTAGGGGTTGTTCACTTATTTCGAATTATTTTCATGATTATTTCATAGTTTTATCATTTGAACATTTATAACTTTTAAACTACTTGACTATTTATATTGATAAATTTTCAAAATATGTATTAAAAAATCAAAATTATATATTTTATAATGTTTATTGGGGTTAACGTGCTTAACGGGCCTAACTAAATAAATCGTACTTTTTTGCTTATCGTGTCTTTCGTGTCGTGCCGTGCTTTTCGTGTTTTCATCGTGTCGTATTCGGGTTTTAATATTAGGCACGATAAGTTTATCGTGCCGTGTTCGTGTTTGTGCTTATCACATCGTGCTTTTATCGTGTCGGCCCGATAACGACCCAACACGACCGATTTGCCACCCCTAATCTCTTAGGTGACAAACAGAGATGAAAACAGTGACTGACCCTATAGTCACTGTTCATGTAGCTTCTAAAACTTTAAACAAAGCTGATCGTATCTCAGCTAAGTTTTTTTTCTTTTTAAATTATTTTAAATTCTTCATTTATTCCCTCATTTATTTCCCGTTCTTTTACATCTCCTTGGAACTAGCGAAGATTCCTTGAGAAGCCAAAACGACCTTCCCAATATCTCACCAACACTGGCGGTTGAAGTGACATGTTTGCACAAAAATGACTTATCATTATGAAAATTATCTTTTGTCATAAATCACCTTTTTTTATCTGAAAAACCAAAATTTTGTGTACTTACTCACTACACGCCATATCTTCGCTTTTAAAACTCACTTCCAAAACTCTTTATAAGTACATGTACTTATAAAACCCTTTATATATATATACTCTCCCTACACAACAGTTCCTACAATTCACTCTTCACCTCTAAACCGTCTTCTTCTTCTTCAAACTCTATCTTTTCTTTAAAACCCTAATCCTATATCCTCTAGTACTTATTCTTTTTGCTTTCTCTTTCTCTCTATCTGTTCCATCTCTATTTTTAACCGTGTCTTTGTGTTTATTTCTGGAAATGGCAACTAATACGGTTTTAGGATGCATTTTGGATGTGGTGTCTCTTAACACCAAACCTCTAGGGCTCGAACTTCTTCACCTTCTGACACCATCTGGTCTGATGCCTCTTCTGTCCTTCAACATTAGGACTTATAGCTGCCAGTTGACGAAGAGTTTTTCATGTCCATGGCAAAAAATCCCACTGACCCATTCTCTCTTGTTGGGACTATCAGCGAGGTGCCTATTGTTTTTGACTCAAAGACCATTACAATGGCTTTTCCCACTTTATCTGATGATGGTTCAACCATTTATACATCCTAGAAGAGACACAACAAGCTGGGTGGATTTCTATGTGAGGAGAAGTCCCTGTGGAGCTTGCCTTTAATAGGCACAAGAGCAGATTTGCTCCTCTTTACTACGCCCTAGCCACTGTCTTGGACAAATGTCTCATTATCAAGTCTGGTGGGCACGACAAAATCATAGAATCCCAGTTGTTTCTCATGGAGGCTATAGCTGAAAATTTTGAAATCAACTAGGGTGTTGTCTTAATAGAGTGCGTGAAAACCAACATAGCCAAATACAAAGACAACATGGAATCTAGAAATCCAAGGCTTACACATCATCTCATCATCAACCATTTCCTTCGATCCCTTCATGCACTTCAATATCGTTTTATTACCATTTGAGACTTGGAGCCTGTAAAAATCAAGAAGTATATGGTTGCAGATATCAAACGAGCAATTGTTTCCAGCAGATTTGGTCAAGAAATCTCCACAACTCAATCTGGTCGAAGACCACGAAGGACCTGGACTCAGGCTCTCACTGCAACTTCTACCAGTTAGCCAGCTGATATTGGTCAGCAAGCTACTGTTGGTCAGCCAACCAATATTGGTCAGCCAGCTGATATGCAACCAACTGACAACTCTCCTATTCATGTGCCCATAAGATCCAAAAGAAGAAGATTGATAATAGCTGATGAAGATGAGCCTACTGCACCTTCTCCCTCGGTGCCTCCTCTCTCCAAAAGACAAAGAACAAATCCTGATCTCAATCCAGGTAACTTTGTTCCATTTTCTCATGCTCCAGAAATCCCTATGACTGATCCTGCATCCCATTCTTCTCCCTCAAATCCTCGTTCCCTAAACACTGCTCCTATCAAATTCTTTCCTCCCATTAGAAATCCTACATTTCACCCTCGACATTCCTATTATCAAGCCAATCCAGTCCCCATTCCTCCAAATTGGGTTTTCCAATTGACCACTTACTTTACTTTGTACAATATCTTCTTTCTTTTCATGAAGAAAGAAAGATGAAAAACCTCCATTCAATCCCATTAAATATATTGATCATAATCTCAAGAAGAGACCATATGTCCTGTATCCTGCAACCCCCAACCTGACTCAAGAAGATTGTATTGCCAATTATGACAAGTATTTTGATCCCCTTCCTCTTATTTGGAATAGATTCTACCTATCCAATAACCGTTTTATTCAGGATGAGCTCATCTTTCTGACCTGGACCATATACAGCAATGTGCTACCTGCACTACCTCATGATGACCCATATCTTGTTGGGAGGGCTGCACTGCCAGAAGATGATCTACTACATCAGGACTGGGAACAATCCACAGTTGATCCAGAAAATTTGGCACGAATTCAGAGAGCAGCCAACAAGTATGTACAAGATGTTGTAAATGCTGCAAACTTAGCCTACATTGAACTCCACAGACAGATGGCCTCCATGCAAGGAGGAGTTTCTATGTCCACAGCCTTTCCAAATGCCTTCTCCAGTGATCCTGCTCCTCTCATCTCTGAACCTATCCCTTCAGCTCCCATTTTGGTACCTTCTACTACTGTCCCTCATGCTGTTTCTTCACCTATTTTACCTTCTTCTACCCCAGCTAAACCATTACCCACCTTCACATCTACCCTATAATCAATTCTGGTACCCACTTTTATTCAAACAGTTGCAGCCTCACCATCAGTTATTCCAGTCTCTGCCTCTACCCTTGCCCCAACTCCTCTATCAGCCACTTCAGTTCCTCCAGCTGATGTTGTGCCTCCCTTAGCTTCAGCTGACATTGTGGTCCCTTCTCTTGAACTTCATACCACTGTAGCTGATCAGCCTACCCCCATCCTGCAGTTTCTCCCTTGCTCATTCAGCATGATCTATCCCTTCATTCTACTATTCCCATATCAGTCAGTCTTCTCACTACCCACAAGGAAGCTATGACTGATTCCTCTTCAGCTGATGAATCTGATCATCAATAAACGGAAGAATCTTCCATGGCCTCTTCATCTGACTCCTCCAAATCTATATCTGTTGATGACTCTCTTCTCACCCCCTTTCAGTTGGCCTCCAGAAAGGCAAGGAAACAACATGCCATTATCACTCAGGCACTACAGCAACCTACTGGGAAAAAGGTTGTTTTCCTTGATGAGTCTCCTGAGTTTGGACCAGAACCCACATCTCCTGTTCCTGCATATCCTATGTCCACCTTCTTTCCTCCTGACCCTGAGGATGAAGGCATTCAAAATTTTCAGCTCTTCACAGATGCTCCAGGGCCTTCTCACTCTCATGCTCCAGAGCCTGCTGACCCCACTCCACTTGCTATACTTTCTGATTCAGCCAAGCTAGACCTCCTCTACATCCATCATTTACAGATGCAAACCGCTTACAAGCATCACACCAATCAGCTTACCACTCTCTAGTAACATGTTACATCTATTCTCCCTAATCTTGTGCAGATAATCACAGCTGAAGTACAGACTGCCATTGCTGCTTGTGCACCTAGGGAAGCTCATATGGATGATTGGAGATCCATTTTGCTTTATCAGAAAGAGTTGGCAAACATAACCTTCAATGTTGAAGCTGCTATGCTTCAAACCATTCAAGAGGAGAAGAAACAGAGAGCTAGAGCTGACGTGCATTGAAGGCTGAGAACAAGATCCTCAGACAAGGACTTGGTCTCAAACCATCCCAGTCGGTGAATGTTGAACCTGAAGTTGAAAAGGAAGCTGATGATACTGACAAGGAACCTAAAGTTGATGTTGGTCCATCAGCTGCTGCTCAAGTTGAAAAGCCCACTGAAGGATCCACATCAGCAAATGAATGATCTAAACTCTCTGTCAAAACTTTTAATCTCGTTTAGAACACCTGTTTTACTTGTAGAATTAATTTCTTCCTGGTTTTTAATTTCCTGCAGCTTAAAATTATCTCTTATCTACTTGGCTTACTAACATCTATTTTGCAGGAATATAAGTTCTCTAATATTGCTCTCTACTTTAAGTGAATGATTTTAAGCAAATAAGAGGAGATTGTTGAATCTTGCCTTAATTAAATTTGCTTAAAATCATTATACTTTTTATAGTCAAAGAACTTATAAGTTCTTAAATTAATTGGTCAGCTTACAGTATATTCTTTTGTCAATCGGTTAGAAACAGCTGACCCCAGTTTTAAAGTGTCAGCTTCTTTACCTTCTTTGCTTGAACATTTACTGGTACTGATACTTTCCTATTTTGTGTTTTTGATAGATCTTATGTTCGTTATCTCTATAACAGAATCCCTATGATCTTGTAAGAAGATACGTTTGATTTATAAAACACATTTCAAATTCAAATGTGTTCCTAACGGGCTGCACTTCAAGTTTATCTATATATACCCATAGGAACCTCTTGAAGAAGGATCTGAAGCATTCATACTCTCAAAGCAATTCACTTACTTGAAGTGCCTCAGTCTTTATAACTTTAGCTAGATAGACTTCATTGTTACTCATTCTTCTAGTTATTGTTTCGACAATCACTGAATTACTTCTTTCATATTCTTTAAGGAATCAATTAGATTGTCTCACGAGTGTGATTGTCTTTCAATTATATTCCATAAACACTGGTCTTTGTTGTACACTGATCCATTAGAGATCACTTAGATTTTTAATAATATTAGTGTACTTCAAAAATCCAAGTTTCACTAATTTGGTAGTGGACGTATCAGTTTCTACTGTGGACTACTTCAATTCTTTTGTCAGTTATTTCACAAGCTCTTACAAACTAACCTAACACTTAAGAAGTCTTAATCTACTTAAGTGTCAGCCAGTTGTTTACATATTTGATTTAATAGATTGTTCTTCACTTCATTCTTTATATTCAGTGATCTATTTTCAAAAGAAAATCAATTATGTCAGCCAGCTAACCAATTTCTTATCAGCGTCAGCTTCTTTGAAACATTAGCCAGCTAACACCATATAAAATTACATAATTCTGTTGTAATCTTTGAAGTTTTTCAAAACTACCCTCAAAGTTTTAAAAGGCTATTCACCCCCTCTAGCCTTGTTAGTTGCTAACTGAACTTACAGAAAATAGCTCCCAAACTTGGGGAAAAAGAAAACATAACTTGGCTAAAATACTTAAAAACAATTCCTATTCTAGAAAGCAATTAAAGCCCTATTCTATGTAGGTCTTGTTTCCTAGTGACTTTTGGATTAATGGTGACCGCCCCCCTTTCTAAGCAACAAGCCCGCTTTTCCTTTGCATGTCGTGCCATGCAATGCCCCTTTGGTTCGTGCCACCTTTCCTTCTTGAGCCGTGAACCCCATTTACTCTCTATCCCAACACAGTCGTGACCTCCATTTACCATGTTCAAACATTTCCCCATAGTCCCTTAGGTTGATGTAATTTAGTCCCCATGCTCCTGCATCAACAATTGTGAAGCAAAGCTATATTGAGGTATGTAATGCTTCGTCGTGTTTTAAATTAGTTATTTTGTAGTAGGGGGACTTGGGTTGGAAGAAAAAAATGGAGAGGAATGTTGCACTGCTAAGAAAAAGAAATTAATGAAATGTATAAAAATGACATGTTTTTAAGACAACAATTAATAACTAACAAAAAGAAATTGCATGCTTTCAAGACAACAATTAAATAACTAATAGATTATCACTTTTAAAAAGAATAATAAATTTGTGTTTCCAATGTGTATGTTCCCAATGCATGTCATCTACTTATTGTTAATAAATATAAGTTTCTATTTTTGATAACATATTTTTGGCGAAGAATTTCATTTTTTAGACACATCTGTCATTATATATATATATATATTGATGTATAGATTTAGATCAATGTTATTGTAAAGTAATGATATCAATTGAAAATGAATGTGCGGTGGTATTTATACCAATTTATACTTGATAAAAACGTTTGTTAAGTCAATGGAGGGTGTCGTTGCCTATTAACAAAATATTTGGGGGTGCCCCTGCTATTTGGTCAAACGTATGGGGAGAACACCAACTCTTTAACCTTTATTTTCATCTCTTTCAGATCACTTTCCTCGATCTATGTGTTTGTTCATTCAGCGCATCAAAAGCCCTTGATCCATAAATACAATAGGAAGTTAAGCGGGCTGTTGAAGATCTTGTTTGCAAAGTAACGAGCGACGAACAGTTACAGTGTTTTGTGATTATACAGTGTTTTGTTCTTGTGTGTGTGCTGTGTTGGAGGTCTGATTTAGGAGCTTGGTGTCTTTTTTCGTAGAGGGTAACTTCGATGGGAATGTTGTCGAATTACAGCTTTGATATTGGTTCAGTTTTCGCATGATATGGATTTTGGATCGAAATCTGGGAGACCCGATTTGAGAAGGTGTTGTTTATCGGGGAGATTAAGTTTGTTTGATGGAACTTAATTGATTGGTTGGTGATATATAAATTTAGATAGAAAGGATATTTGGGTCATTGAGATTTGAGGGTATTATTGATTGGCGACGGTGGCCGTGAATTTGGAGGAAAGCATGTTTTGGAGGGGGGAGCGTGAAAGGGAGAACAAAGAGCAGAACGGCGGGCCGCCTAGCGGGCAGGTTCGAGTGCTCGTTGTTGGTGATTCAGGTACTTTGTTTATCCAATTTCCTTTTTGACTCTCTTCTGCTTTGTATTTTGATTTTTGATTGTCTTTTGCTTTGTATTTTGGTTTCTAATGAGTAAAGTCTTTAGGCACTTTTCTTACAAAACGAATACAAAAATAAATATATTTCCAAATTACCACCAAACTTTTTATTTGAAAAGTATCGGGTTCCGAATTCCTCCCAAATCACAATCAAAAACTTGAGAAAAATTCTCCACCTTCACTGAAATAATGAAATTGCAAATATAAGATTAAGAGCTGAATCAAATGGACCCAAAAAAAAGTACAACCTTCTAAATGCGTAACTGCAGAAACCTTATGGTCTGTATCAACCATGAATCATGATTCTATCATTCATGATTATGAACTATCTATTGTATTATTGTTGAGTAAATGTTTTATGAGATATTGAGATTACTATTTAGTAATTTACAAATAACAAACCTTAACACTAACAGAGACATATTATGAAATTAGATGTAAAAATCCTATCGGAGTGAACACATAACACTTACCTGGTTACCCCACCAAAGCTCAATAGCTCATGATTCGAATTTCGAACAATTGACCTTCGAAGTTGACAATTGTGTTCAAATTTGAAATCTTCTTCTTTGAAATGAAGACTTACACCATTGCCCTAATGTTGCGCCCTTGTAAAAAAAATATTGAGAATCGCTGGGCTCAGAAAGAAGAAGATTTGAACAAAAATAGGCTGTTGGTGTTGGCGAGCGGAATGAAGAGAAGCGTGGAAGTCTTTTTGGGAGTCCAGACGGTTTTGACTTTTCATTTTTGAGGGAAGTTGCGAGTTGCAGGCAGTGATTTTGGTGGGTAGATTGAGAGAAACGAGAGAGAGAGAGAGAGTGATGGATCAAGGTTACAAGGGTTATGCTATATCACTATGCGAGATTGCGACTTTGCGAATTGCGAGTATGTAGTAAACCTCAACCTAGTTATGATATGGAGCTGGGAGCATTCAGCATTGAAGCTGGGCTGACGTCTGGTCTGGGCCTTATGCACATAACTACACAGAAGACAAGGCAATATTTTTTAAAAAGGACCCTCTTACATTTGTGGCCCTGTTTGTTCGGTCGGTCATGCTGAACTCCCCCAGAACTGGGCTTGCTTTTATTGTGTGAATTTCAGCTTGTCTTTGACTAGATTTGGTGTCGGTATGTGTAATACAGTAGAAACGTGGGTTTTTATTACTTATCACAAAAGTAACATGAGTTTTTATTTGGTAGAGTGCTTGGGTTTGATTGTGTTTATGTTATGGTGTAAGAAAGGGTTTTTACAGTAATAGGTTGCAGTACATATGTTGCCATCCCTAAAAGTTGTTTAAAAAGCCAAGTTTATGCTTTTGTAATTCGTGAAAAAAGCAAATGTGATATTTGACTTCAGTATCATTAGCATTAAGAGTGAGAATAGTTGGTATAAGGCCAGCGTGGATACATTACTTGCAAAAGGAGAAAGCTAGGTTTGGTGCATGTTGAGGGTAATTTGTGTGTTGGCAGATAGATACTTGAAGTGAAGTGTGATTACATCTTCAGACATTTGTTGTGGGGATGGGAGGGTGGTGAATGTGCTTTGATCTCCTTTGGCTTCAATCCTAAGTTCCTCATTTTGTTGGTAAAACTACTTGTATGGTTATAATACCATATTTATAAAAAAATTACTTATTAAATTGTTTTTTACCATATTAAAAAAAATCGGCAACAATTTTGAAGGCCTGTTTAGACAAGCTTCTCGGTTATGTTTTTTCATAACATGAATTGAGATAATGGTCAACTCAAGAGAGCTTTTTTCTGAACTATTTGAGATTTTGTATATGCATTGTGTTCAATTATGCTGAAAGAATGATTCATTGCTAAACTGTAAGCTATTGTAATTTGGAGTCACAAACATTGAACTTCTTTATTTGAAAAAGAACTTATTCTCTCCATTCCAATTAAAGAGGTACTCTTTGTTTCATTGTGCAAATTAAGGAAAAGTTTGAGTAACTATTAGCTTTCTAAAGTACCCAATCATCGTGTGGCCACAATTTCTAGTTGCTTTAGTAGGAAATGATTATTCTCAACCACAAACTCAAAAGGTATTAAAGATATTATGTTAAAATATAGTTTCCGAAAAACAAAAGGTACCTCTTCAATTCGGACGAAATAAAAATGAAAGTGTAACTCTTTAATTAGGACGAGGGAGTATATTAGAATATAATTAAGTACAAAATGACGGAAAAGAAGTCCATCACATCAAATACCAAGATGAGGATATATAGACAAAAAGATTAAAAGAGCATAGCATGCCAAATAAACTAAATATTTCAAATTGAAGCCCTTGGAAAAGGAAAGGAAAGATGAAACTCTTCTTTCAGTCTTAGTGAACGGGGAGCCGGCCTGGTTTTTTCCAAGCTCGAGAGGGTTGCGACAAGGGGACCCTCTTTATCCCTTCCTCTTCATCTTGATTAGGGAGGCCTTGAGCTGTCTTATTGATAAAGCATGAGGTTACATTCAGGGATTTGAAGTTAACAGAACTCCTTCCCCAAGTATTGCAATATCACACTTTTTGCAGATGACACCTTAGTTTTTTGTGATGCTAGCAGAACTCAGCTGGGCTATCTCCGGTTGGTTTTGTTATTTTTTCAAGCAGTGTCCGGTCTTAAGATTAATGTCTCTAAGTGTGAGATTATTGCTGTGGGGGAGGGGGTGGATAATGCGGAGGATCTGGCTTCTTTCTTTGGTTGTAACACTGCTAGCCTCCCTACGAAATATCTGGGACTTCCTTTAGGGGTGCCGTTCAAGAGTACAGTTATGTGGAACTCGGTCATATAAAGGTTTGAGAGGAGATTGGTGGGCTGGAAGAGGCAGATCCTCCCTAAAGGTGGGAGGTTGACTTTGATCAAGAGTACACTCTTTAACCTCTCTACGTACTATTTATCCCTTTTCGTGGTTCCTGTTTCAGTGGTCACGAGAACATAGAAATTGGAAAGAGATTTCTTATGGGAAGGGGGTTCGGAGGAGCGTAAATATCATTTAGTGGGATGGGGGTCGGTGTGTTCCAACTTGCGAAAGGGTGGTTTGGGCATAATGAACCTGAGGAAATTCAATGGCGCCTTGTTAGGAAAATGGTTATGGAAGTACTCAGTTGACAAAGAAGCATTGTGGAGGAAAGTAGTGACCGGGAAATATGGGGAAGGCAGTCATGTTTGGTTCCCCAAGGAAGTGTTATCTGGTTATGGTTCAAGCGTATGGAAAGGTATCGTGAAATGGTGGGATGTCTTCAATCGTTTCATCTCTTTTGAGGTAGGAAATGGGAATCAAGTCAGATTTTGGTAGGATACTTGGTGTGGGGAAACTAAACTTTAGCACAGATTTCCTAATCTATACAATATAGTGATTAATCAGGGAGAAATGGTGAGTTCCATTCTTACAACATCTAATGGGGCAGACTCGTGGAATCCAGTATTTTGTTGAGATCTCCAAGACTGGGAGCTTGAGGAAGGGGTCCATCTTTTGGAGATTCTGCATGCTTTTAAGAAGCAAGGTTCTGGTGAGGCAAAGTTGTTTGGGACGGTCCTAAGGATAGAAGATTCTCAGTCATGTCGTTTTACGCGAAGCTTAATGAAGATGCAAACAACCTTTTTCCTTGGAAAGAAATTTGGAAAGCTAAAGTTCCCAGCAGAGTTGTTTTTTTTGCTTGGGAAGCGGCTAAGGAAGCTATCTTAACGGGAGATAATTTAAGAGTCCGCGGAAAGATCTACGTTAATAGGTGCTTCTTGCGTAAATAAGATGAGGAGATTGTTAATCATCTGTTATTGCTGTTATTGCACTGCCCGGTGACAAGGGAGATTTGGAGCTGGTGCTTCCTCCTAGTAGGTGCTCGTGGGTGATGCCTTGATCGGTCATTGAGCTCCTTCGAGGGTGGTCTTTATATAATTGCAGAAAACGGAATTTTTAGTGGGATTCTGCACCTTTGGCGATTTGGTAGACCATTTGGAAGGATAGGAACCAAAGGGTGTTCGAGAATTAAAAAGGAGATGTATCACACACTTCGTTTGTAGTGTTTGGTTGTTGACCCTGATATAGAGAACTCTTTTGTAGATATAGTGAACTGCATTATTACTTGGTAATTATTTTGTCTTCTTTTGTCTTGTATACTCTTTGTGTACAAGGACGCGTCACCTGTTTTGACGCTTTGGTTATATATACTTATAAAAAAAACTCTTCTTTCAGCTGGTGACACCCATAGCAAAGCCAAATGGACAGCTCTGTCCGACGAAAGTGCCCGATACACAGCCTGACCTTAAAGTTCTTACTTTTCTTTCATTCCATATGCAGCAAAGATGATAATAATCCCACATGGCTTCACCAATCTAGCATCTTCCCCTCCCTCAAAACATGTGACATGCACATATAGGAAGAGGAGATAGAGGTAGGACTGACCCAAGCCTCCCCAGCAACTCCAAGAAGGCCGTTCCAATGGAACATAGCCACCCGAAGTCAGGAATTAAATGGTCATGAAATTCTAGCGAGTTTTTCTAAATCACATACCAATGTGGAGAAATATTCTTATGTGGACTAGGTGCTTGCAATAGATCGTGAATGTGAAGTTTGTTTGAGAACCAGGGGCCAAGTGCCAACACAAGCACAACACAAATATTCTTGGCGAAAGCCTACTTCTCTAAAGAAGAATGTAGATGTGATTTTAACCCGATACTTTAGTACTCACATCTTGTGCTTCCTTTCATAAGCTGTGTAACACAGACTTTTTCATTTTCCTCATATACTTGGGTTGACGAAGATACAATTTAGGGGATCCAAGTAGGACTTGCCATCTTTTAATCGTTAACATCTTTTGTAAAGCAATGAAAGACGAAAACAAAGAGACTGCGTTTATCACTTTATCTCACCCTAGTTTTCAGGATCTGGTTTAGTTCGTGGAATAAGTGTCATATTCATGGATGGGTGGGTTTTGTCATTGTGAAGAATTGGAGAGTTTAAAAGAATTGAAGGTTTAGGGTTAGTAAGTGATATTGTTGGGGCCATCTCAGAGATTGATAAATTAGAGGATTGGACCCTTTTCAACCGCACTTAGTCCTAGAAATACTCTTTAAGAATGAGTTTAAGAAGGTTTTGTTGAGGGAATATATAAGCTGGTTTCAAAAATAAAAAAGTAGGATGAAGTGGTTGAAGAAAGGGACTGCTATTCGAAGGTATTTCATTGGGTAGCTTCTGTTAGGAGGCGTAGGAGGGAGGTTTAACACTAAATCGTAAGGTTGCTGCTGGTAAAGACCGAATGCTTGGAGGATTTAAATCGTAAATGAGTTATAAAGAGAATCCAACTTTCTTTCAATTTCTTCCCCTCATAATCTGCTGTTCCCTGGATCTTAATAAGCTTAATACCAGTGACATGTTCTAAAAATCTAGGCCTCATAGGCAGATATCCCTCGGTAGTTTGTGGTGTGCAAGAACTTTTGAGAATCTCATGATCATTTATTTCTACTTTGTGAGGGTGCTCATTATCTTTGGCATAGTCTCTTTTCAGTGTGTGGTGAGGGTGCTTGGTATCGTTGGCATTATCTCTCAAGTATGTGGAGTGTCCTCGGTCAGTCCAGATTTTATTGCTTTGTTTCTTCAAATTCAGTTTCGAGGTTTTGGACTTGATAGTGACAGGGGAGGGGGGTCGCTATTCTTAAGTGCCTTTGGATGGAGTGCAACTTCAGGATTTTGAGAGATCAGGCATTGTTGTTGTCACCTGTGTAAACTGAGCTTCAATGTGATTGGAGTGCTTTGCTTGTCTAATCTTATTTTCTTTCTTCTCTTTTTCTCCTTTTGTTTGGTTTGATGGACTTGATGCATATGGGGGGGGTATATCTCTAAAGGGGAAGTCGGTTCAAAGATAGCTTGTGGTGGGTGCACTCTTGACCAAATAGAAGCGGATTGGGTAATTAAAACAGGACTGGAAAGCTTAAATAAAAAGGACACGGGATTGATAGACAAGGCATGGAGAAGTTCGAGGGTGGGGGCTGGACATAATGGATTTGGTTGGTCCCTTATCACAATATACATAGGGGCTGTTTCTGAAGGATCTGTGATACGAGTGATCAAGTTAAATCAAGCCCACCTTGGGTTGGCTAGCATATCCAACAAAGGGAGCTCAGTTGGGTCCTTTACACCCAAAGGGTTAGTCACGGGTGAGTGCACTTATGTGGGGACGTCAGCTGCATGGGGCTTAATTTTGGAGATGAGAAGACAAGGGGAACGGGCTGTTCAAGGGGGCCACAAACAGGCGCATGGGAGGGACACGGTTTGGGCCATCCTTGTGACAAGGCTTAGCAAGGAGGACCAAGGTGTATTGAGGCTTGATAGTGAAAGGGCTCAAGGCAGATTAGAGGGTACGAGTAACAAGGCTTCACTCTAAAAGGGTTGACTCGTTTTGTACTTGGGTTTGGGTTGGTGCATGAGAGATTTGGAGTTACAATTAGTCACGGAAAGAAGGAAGGGGCAGCAGCCACAAAGAACTACAGAGGGGACGGCTTGGAAGTCCTTGGAAATATAGGATTCACCTAGTCTTGTTTATTTATTTATTTATTTATTTTTAGTTTAATTATTCTTTAATTCCTTTAGTGTTTTATTTTAGTCAATGTTATTTTTCTGATATGTTAGGAGTTTTTTAATTTAGGAAAGCAAGTTAGGGTTAAATTCTTGTAGCCTATTTAAAGGCAACTCTTTCATTAAATAAAACAGTTTTTGATTTCGCAAGAAACCCTCAAAAAGAATACGGTTGTTCTTCCCCCAAAACCGATTTAATCTAATCAAGGTGAGTGAAGCCTAGACTAAATTTATCGTCGGATTTCTTTACGTTGAGCGAGTGAAACTCGACTTGTGAGTCCGTTTTATCTTTTGTTCTTCGTGTGATTTTATATAATATTGTGGACTGTATTTGGGAGTATTTGGCTAGCCTTATAGTGCTGAAATACTTTTGTTTGGTTGGATTGTTGGTTTGGAGATTCGTCACAAATCAAGTATCAATGTATCATTTGAGTGAGTGCTTTTGTGTGAGGTATTTGCTGTTTTGTTAAAGAATTCGGCGGTCCTTGGGCTGTTCAAGTTCTTCGGGACAGCTTGTTAAATCAAGCAAGTTTTCATGCATCAAGTGGTATCAGAGCTCAGCTTGTTACGAGTCCTTATTCGTAATCGATCATGGAGGAGATTGCACAGAGGGAAATAATTTTCAAGACCCGTGGGTTAGTTATTGGAAAGGTCTGCGTGATAGCCATTGACGGAGGAAGCTGTGTCAACGGAGCCTCTACCGTTTTGGTCGAGAAACTGGGGCTGTCTACCATGCCACATCCTTGTCCTTACGAACTATATGAGGCCTAGAAGGTGAAGGAGTTAAGGTAACCGAACAGGTGGTTGTCGCGTTTTCAATAGGAGGCTATGAAGAAAAAGTGGTTTGCGACGTTCTTCCATTATATTCCTGTCACTTACTCTTGGGACGACCATGGCAGTTCGACAGGTTGGTTCGTTGTGGACGAT
Source organism: Codonopsis lanceolata (assembly GCA_013146195.2). NCBI lineage: Eukaryota > Viridiplantae > Streptophyta > Magnoliopsida > Asterales > Campanulaceae > Codonopsis > Codonopsis lanceolata. The sequence continues at coordinate 154,559 of JABEVN020000026.1, read as the reverse complement.
GGAAGGCATAATACGTACGTGGCAACTAAGGGGAAAAGGAAATTCTGGTTAAAGCCTTCCACAATAAGAGATGAAGGCTACTCGGTCATGTTGCGAACTATCGAATAACCAAAGATAGAAAAGAAACAAGAATCAGACCTGGTTTTTTTTTTTTGATAAGTAATCAGACCTGGTTTCTAATGAGCGTGAGGCTGAACAAGAAAAAGTTGGAGCAAGAAAAAAAGAAGGAAAAGAAATCTGAACAAGAACGAGTTGCACATGAAGACGAAGAAAGTGATTTGAAAACGTTTCATGGGGAAGCAGCACTAGTACATCTGTACAGCGATCGATTAGACGTTGAAATCCCAAATGCTTTGACATCAACGATTTCATATTCAGACTTAAAAGGTGCATTGCCTTACTATTCTATATTTCTTTCAAGCGCAGATTTTTTTGATAGTTTGCATATTGTGGAGGGAAAAATGTGAGGTTACTCAAGTATGGGTCTCTTATGGATCAAAGCCACCTTGGAAGGTTGAATGGAAGATAAATCAAGTGGATGTTGGGGATCTTTCAGTGCAAAGGAAAAAGTCTATGCAAGCTGTCGGTAACGAAGTTGGAGAGCCATTACAAATCAGACTTTCAGCTCTCAAACAAAAGGACGTGGGTCTTGGAGCTGTCTTAAGAGGCAAAATTAATGGGGCTGTTTTGATAAACATGAAATATGGGGTTGTTCCAGTAGGAGATCTCGAATGTGTGAGGAAATTAGAAGTTGGCAGCAAGCTCAATGTTGCAAGAAAGCGAGGTAGACGACCAGAACAAGATTTCCAAGACAAAGCGGGGAAATTTGAGGCAAAAACAACTCCAAGTACCAGTCCAGTCCAAGAATTTTCCTATGCAAAGTTAGGAGCTGACTTCAATCAGCACCTGCTGTTAAGTAAGGAAGGAACACAAGGAGGGACAACGTATACGATTAAAGGGTTTTTAAGGTTGGCAATGGAAGGAGTCGAGGAATTGGGTTGTGAGTTAGTTTGGGGTAGTGAAACCACAAAGACGAATGGGCGGAATGTTGTGGAGGAGGGCAGTGAACTAAGTATGGAAGGGCTGTTCGAGTATGAAGGAATAACCGTGTCAGGGGATCGTACTAGCCAAGGATTGAGGTCAATCCTTTTCAAAGAGGGGGAGTTTGATGCGTATGGGGGGGGTATATATCTCTAAAGGGGAAGTCGGTCCAAAGATAACTTATGGTGGGTGCACTCTTGACCAATGAGAAGTGGATTGGGTAATTACAACAGGACTGGAAAGCTTAAATAAAAAGGACACGGGATGGATAGACAAGGCATGGAGAAGTTCGAGGGTGGGGGCTGGACATAATGGATTTGGTTGGTTCCTTATCACAATATACATAGGGGTTGTTTCTGAAGGATCTGTGATACGAGTGATAAAGTTAAATTAAGCTCACCTTGGTATAGGGGGAGCTCAGTTGGGTCCTTTATCACAATATACATAGGGGGAGCTCAGTTGGGTCCTTTAAACCCAAAGGGTTAGTCACGGGTGAGTGCAATTTTGTGGGGACGTCATGGGCTGCATGGGGCTTAATTTTGGAGATGAGAAGACAAGGGGAACGGGCTGTTCAAGGGGGCCACAAACAGGCGCATGGGAGGGACACGGTTTGGGCCATCCTTGTGACAAGGCTTAGCAAGGAGGACCAAGGTGTATTGAGGCTTGATAGTGAAAGGGCTCAAGGCAGATTAGAGGGTACGGGTAACAAGGCTCCACTCTAAAAGGGTTGACTCGTTTTGTACTTGGGTTTGGGTTGGTGCATGAGAGATTTGGAGTTACAATTAGTCACGGAAAGAAGGAAGGGGCAGCAGCCACAAAGAACTACAGAGGGGACGGCTTGGAAGTCCTTGGAAATATAGGATTCACCTAGTCTTGTTTATTTCCTTTTTTTTTCAGTTTAATTAGTCTTTAATTCCTTTAGTGTTTTATTTTAGTCAATGTTAGTTTTCTGATATGTTAGGAGTTCTTTAATTTAGGAAAGTAAGTTGGGGTTAAATTCTTGTAGCCTATTTAAAGGCAACTCTTTCATTAAATAAAACAGTTTTTGATTTCGCAAGAAACCCTCAAAAGGAACACTGCTGTTCTTCCCCCAAAACCGATTTAATCTAATCAAGGTGAGTGAACCCTAGACTGATTTTATCGTTGGATTTCTTTACGTTGAGCGAGTGAACTCAACTGGTGAGTCCGTTTTATCTTTTGTTCTTTGTGTGATTTTATATAATATTGTGGACTGTATTTGGGAGTGTTCAGCCAGCCTTATAGTGCTGAAATACTTTTGTTTGGTTGGATTGTTGGTTTGGAGATTAGTCACAAATCAAGTATCGTTTGAGTGAGTGGTTTTGTGTGAGTTATTTGCTGTTTTGTTAAAGAATTCAGCAGTCCTTGGGCTGTTCAATTTCTTCGGGACAGCTTGTTAAATCAAGCAAGTCTTCACGCATCAGACTTCTCCTCCGTCTTCTTCTTTAATATAAGTAATTCTTTTCTCTTATCAAATTTTTTTTAAATAAAATAAAACAAGTGATTCTTTTCTGAAAAAAAATCCATAAAAAATATATAATATATGTGTCGTGCAAGAACCCTTGTCTATTTGTTTGATGCTTTTTTGCCGAGTCCACGATTCCTATTTATAGTTCCGATGCATCATACTTTTATTTTCATACCTGTAGGCAACACCTGAATTTGCGTCCTTGTAAAACAATACATAAGAGAATATCCTGTTTGTCTTTTGAAGAAATCATAACCTTCTCGAAGGATGTGGTACATACAGGCTGATACTATATTCAGGAGTGGTTATTTTAGTATCACATGAAGTTCTCAGATAGTTCATTTGTTTAGCTGAGACTATGGTTGAGTTCCACAAAATTTAGTATCATGGTTATTTTAGTATCACATGAAGTTCTTAGATAGTTCATTTGTTTAGCTGAGACTATGGTTGAGTTCCACAAAATTTAGTATCACATGAAGTTCTCAGATAGTTCATTTGTTTAGCTGAGACTATGGTTGAGTTCCACAAAATTGAAGGCCCACCTTAGTGATTTGAAATGAAAGATTTGGTCTAGGAGATTCACACGGACTGTGCATCCGTTTATATTGAATTGATGCTCATGCGGTTTAGCTGCCCGATTGAAGCTCTCAGCTGTCTTGTTTCTAGTGCCAAATGAGGGAGAACAACACATGTCACGTGTCTCTTAGGCTACTGCAAATAGCATCCTGTATGCTTTGGTGTATAATTGTCTAGATATTCACATGCCATTAGCTTTATCCTGGAGAGACAGACACATGGGGATGCTCTTATATGGATTCTTCATTACAATTGCAAGATACTGCAGATATGGATTTGGTAATATGATAGAGATTCCAACAGTTGCAATACTTTTATCTGCTATCTTTTCAGATAGAGGCAATCTCGTTATAAACATTTTCAGGTTATACATTATTGTGATAACGTTGCACTCTATAATTGACTAGTCTATTAAAATGACACTGACAGCAGCGAAACTATTTGGATGAGGAGTTTAGTTGGCGATCTGGGTTTGTTGCTATCTCTTGTGATAGATGGCATGAGTGTTTTATATTTGATTAAAAACTAAATGTTTCATGAGAGGACTGAACATGTTGATGTTATATATAGTGACTGCTGACTAAATCATTGGCTTCTTAAGTTCATGCATTGCTTGGACTTGATTGGCGTGTGCAGCTTGTGGGATAACCCAGAACAGCATTGGCATAGGTGACAGAGTTTTCCTACTTATTTGAAGGCTGATTTAATTAAAGCTAAGGTGGAGATTTGTTGTGATAATGGCCTGAATACAATCACATCTGAACTCACTCAATGCTGGGTACCATCTGCATCAGTGTGTCATATTTGTTGGCTGATTCAGTTGAACCTTTGAAGAAATCGTGAGCGTGGACCTGCTGATTTCTTCTGCAGTCATCTTGTATGTTAAAGAGCACTGAGGGACGAGAGTAGCAAGAGAGTGCTGCTTGTGTTGCTATTAGTTAGATCAGTGAAAACATTGAGACGATAGGCATTTATGAAGTATGGGAAAGTGAGGAAAACTTGGGCTCTCTTTATGACTTGGTTACAATTGTATCCTTGAAATATTGGGTCATTTGTTGTCAGTGAAGCTTGCACTTCACTCATGCTTCTCAATTGGGAAGAAGTGTGAGATTGGATGTAACGGTGTTTGGATAGAATCAATTCTCTAATTTTTTTTATCAGTAAAATTTCTTTGGCATGTCCGGCCTGTGGCAGGCTTTTGCCGAACCATTTTAGTGTTCTGCCTGGTTTGTTTTTTAATCCTTATTTTGCCGTTAATAGGGAAAAAAAACTACTATGAGCAAATGTCTGCATATCCTAGCAGATTTATGAACAATAAATTTTAACAAAAGGCCCAAGCTCCATACCAGTTTGTTATGATTTGTAGTCACAAATATTGGATTTAATGACAAATAAAATAAATCAAATGGAATACAAAGTTTATACACGGTTTTGCGAAAGCTTACATCCACAGATGGGGACAGAGAAGAAATTTATTATTTGAAAAAAGTGTGTCCACCCAGACCTCAAAATATACCCAATTTCCCACTCTTCCTCATAGATGAGAAGAACACATGAAACAAGTGAACTGATAAAAACTAAACCGTAAAGTTGCTCCGATGCTTGGAGGATATAAATTGTAAATGAGTTATAGCTTATAAAGAGAATCCAACTTTCTTCCACTTTCTTCCCTTCATAATCTGCTGTTCCCTTGTTGACATCACAGATCCAACTAATTTGTAAAACTTTCTTATGAGGCTTGTCCCTCGATACACTGCAGAAGAAATTAATGTCATATGTTTAAGTTAGTGTTTGGGAAAACATTTAGAATAGTTATCCATACTGATACAAGGTCATAGTGTGTTCGTTTACTCAATTTTAAAAGCTATCTGCAGAGCTTGCACTATAGACCTGAAAGTTGATATCAGATAAGTTAGTAGTTTCCTGGCATTCAATTATTAAGAGTATGATCTTTGTCATCATAATGAATGAAATGGTTGTGACCAAGTTCTGGCATCAGATTATTAGTAGTATGTGGGAGTTAGTTACTTGGTTGGTTTTGTTATGGAGGTGAATGTTTCACTCGCTTGGATCCTATAGTAGCTGAAAAGTTGCGGTTCCTCCATTATTGTTTTGATCAATAATTTGACCTTAAATTCTTTAGTATATTTCTTCACCTTATTTCTTTAATAGATGTCCCGGCCTTATTTGCATATTATTGTCTTTCTGTAGGTGTGGGGAAAACTTCTCTTGTACATCTAATTATCAAAGGTTCATCCATCGCTCGTCCTCCTCAAACAATCGGGTGTGCAGTGGACGTGAAGGTTTACCTCATTTTACTTCCTTTAACTACTGCTTGCAGTGTTATGATTACAATTTGGATATATATATCAAATGCTTTCTTGTTAATTTCATGCAGCACACTACGTATGGAACTTCTGGTAGCTCTTCAAGTAGCAGTAAAGGTGACATGGAGAGGGAATTCTTCATTGAACTTTGGGACATTTCTGGACATGAGCGATATAAAGATTGTCGTTCTCTTTTCTACTCTCATGTTAATGGTAATAAATGTAATTGTTTGGCTAAAATGATCATTTTATTAATTGTATAGAATTTTATGAGACTAAGAAAAGAACAATATATCCCAAGGTTACTTCCTCTGGACAAGCCTATGATATGTCATATAGAAGTTAGAGGGATTTTTCAAAATTTTTCTAAGAAATTACTTTTAAAAGAGAAAAGAAGTTCAGATATTCCACTCTATAATCATGAGGGAGAAAGCTTCTGACCACTTGATCCTACTTCTAACCTCATGATTTTTATGTATTCCAGTTGACAAATCAATTCCCCACTTAGCACTTGAAAGTTCACTAGGTCACTATCTTTGTACTATGTTTGGCAGTAAGAATTAAGAATGCCTACTTTGTTGGTAGTCTTATACATAATGCATCCAAAAAGATTAAAAAAATAAAAATCTTGTACACTATGACCGTTGCGGACTCTATTGGATCTTACAGATTATTTTTTCTTTATGTTGTCAACTGCAAGGCTCACACTCATATCTACCTCTTTCCCAAAATTCCATGCAGGTGTTATTTTTGTTCACGATCTCTCACAGAGAAGGACGAAAACAAGTTTGCAGAAGTGGGCTGCAGAGATTGCATTAAATGGGACATTCTCAGCCCCTCTAGGGTCTGGAGGCCAAGCTGGCCTTCCAGTACCATTCATCGTTGTTGGCAACAAAGCAGATATTGCTTCAAAAGAAGGCACGAGGGTAAGCAGCGGCAATCTTGTTGATGTTGCTCGTCAATGGGTCGAGAAACAGGGTTTGCTTCCATCTAGTGAGGAACTTCCCCTGACTGAGAGTTTTCCTGGCAGTGGAGGGCTTCTAGCAGTAAGATCTCGTCAGCTATTACGTATTTGAAAAGATTTGCTTGCATCATTGAATGAGGTTTAAAACTTGTTGATTTTGATGACCTTCCTATCGTAAATGCAGAATCATACGAGTCTTTTGCATTATTTTAGCTACATTTTTGTTTTAATTGATTTCGGCTAAGGTTTTGAAGCAGAAATTGTCTACATGATTGCACTGTAGGCAGTGACTTGTGGGCTGCACTTGAGAGTCAATTATGCTCTAAAGTGAAAATTTAATTTCCATCGTCAGTCCAATGATCTATGAAACATGAATGAATTGTTTTAGTTTTCTATCTGTTTCTGTGTGCGTGCGCATGTGTGTGGGGTTCAGGGGTTGTTTCTCTTTCATTTCTCCCCTTGTAAATTTTTTGAGGCTTAAGGATGCAGATGATGTGTTGAATCTGTGTTCACCACAGCATTGTTAATATGTATTTTGATTCAGGTTTCTAGGTAACACCAAGTTCGACACTTGCATCTCATGGGCATCGACCTCTATGTTTTATCTCCAGAGTGTCGAAATATATTGAACTGTTTGATTTTATTCAATGGAATTCTATTCATTTTTTTTCGAGTTCACTAGATAGAGTAATTATATGAGCTATTGTAGTTGGTATTTTGTTTTTTGGATAACGAAGGGAAACTCCTTACAAAGTAGGGCCAGATTGGACTCGCCTATGGGAACGAAACCCCTTGGGGGTTCTGCCAATGGAACCAACATTTTAAACACTATTTTTAGTTTAAGATGAAACAATTATGTTTCCTGTTGATAACTTAATCTTTAGCAACACCCAAATAAGTGCAATTACGATGGTAAAGCAAGTGAGAAATATTGTTTGGTCAGTGAGATGAACTTGTAAGTTGTAACTAGTAAATAGGAGATCATTTGATCTACCGAGGTGTGCATTTATACATGCTAGGAACTTGTACACTTTAAAAGATATCGATTGAGAGCTCAGGGTCGTCTTCTTTGATTTATTACTCCCACCGTCCCAAAATTATCGTCTCGGTTGACTTGGCGCACGGTTTAAGAAAACACATTTGACTAGATTATTAATATTAGTTTGATGTGTAGTTTATTTTAAAACCTATGTGTATGTGGCCCATAATTAAAATATGATGAAAAGGTAAGGGTAAAGTGGTAAAAGTGTTGTCTTAAAAAGGAAAGTTTCAAAGAAGACAATTACTCCCTCCGTTCCAGGCAAAAAGTCCACTATATTATTTTGGGATGTTTCACTCTGTCCACTTTCAAAAATTATGCTTACAATTTCTATAATATTTTATCTTTACCCTCTACTTGTGTTGTAAGTACATTGTGTGTGCTTAACTTGTAATTATGACTAACCTTAGACTTTTCAAATGGGGACTCTTTGGATGGAATGGAGGGAGTATTTTGGGACGGATGAAAAAGGAAAGCAGGACAATAATTTTGGGACAGAGGAAGTATTTTTTTTTTTTTGATAGAGACAACTTGTAAGTGAGATGGCATGATAAATAATGCTAGTCAATTTTATGCCTTATTTCTCTACCAAGATAACTACTAATAACTCTCTTGAAATATACAGGCTGCAAGAGAATCAAGATATGACAAGGAGGCTGTCATGAAGTTTTTCCGTATGGTCTGTATCTGTATTATTACAATTACGTATAACTTTTTTTCTTCAAATTACCTGAATTTGATTGGAATCTTTTCTCAGTTGATCAGAAGAAGGTACTTTTCAGACGACTTACCTGCTCCAAATCCTTGGTCTACGCCAGCTCAGAGACCACTACAACGGTCACGAGAAAATTTGAACGATGAAGACCAATTATACAAGAGTACAAGGTAACGACGCAACCAGTGTTTTCCTCTTCATGTTAATGGGCCTGCTGCTTCAGAAATTGGAGCTAATTGGTTCATTAAAATTTACCCTAAAAATTTACTCATCATTTTGCAATGATCACTGAACCTATCGACAATATGGATTTAATCTCGAAATTCAGCAACAAATTGCTTATAATATTAACATGCAACACACAGAGTGTCGATGTGTGTGTATATATATATATATGACACGTGCATGCATGCTCACATGTATCGCTGTCATCGAGGTATATATATGCATCTTAGCTTGTTATATTGTGAGAGCCGACAGGCAATGTGTAGTCAGTCTCATCATTATTGTCTTCTGTATTTGCAATTCATTGTAATGGAAATCTATGGTGATTGCAGTCTGACAGGTGACCCCTACAAGTACAATATACTGCCTCCTCTTCCGGCTCAACGCAATCTGACACCACCTCCCACACTTTATCCTCAGCAGCCTGTATCAACTCCAGAAAACTACAATATCCCAAGATATGCATTGAGTCAGGCCCAAGAACTTAGCAGTATCAGATCAAAGCGTACGGATATTAATGTATGATGATGATCCTGACAACCTTAATTCCCACTTATAAAGCAGCACTACACCATCTTGATAGAGAAGTATTATATGTCCATTTCAATCTGATTTCTTGTTGTCAATTGTAAACTCAATCCGTTCATTCTTTGACTCTGCACTCTGATTTTTCTGGTGCTGTGTTTCATATATGTATAATGAACTAATTGTTTAGAAAAAGAAAAACGTACTCTGTTGGGTAAATATTACTGCACAACTTATGACTGTACTCTCTCTCTCTCTCTCTCTCTCTCACGAACACAGTGTACAAACATGCGTGCATACAGAATTTCCGAGGTTATTTGACAGTTTGGCAACTCGTTTCTGTTTCCTGGAAGTATAACACCATCATCATGCCTAGTTAGTGAGTGAGCGCTGTGTTGATTGTGCTGAAGAGCCCCGTATATGTCAAGATCCCATCCAATACTGGCAATTATGTCAAGTTCAAGTCAAAATTGAAGAGCACGTATCTGTCATGATCCCATACACTACAGTCTACAGGTCACAAAGTTGAAATGTCATGGCCATAGGTGACCAAGTTGAAATTTCACTGCCCTTGTCCGGCTACAACTCGGGTCGCCATCTGTGTTTTCTCCTACATGGTCCACGAGTCGTCGTCTCTTTGTTCACCTTACTCATCCCATCCGATTTTCTTCCTGTCCGACTATTTTGTACTCCAGTTTACTCTACAGAGAAATGTTAGCAGCATCTTATTTTCCGCCTTCACAGTACAAAACAAGAATCAATGTATAACAGTAGAAGTGATTTTTTTTGAAAAATAAATATCATAAGAGCAACTCACTGGGAAAACATCAAGATAATCTGGGAAAAAATTAGAGTTCATCACTAACCAGGAGCCTAGGCTGTTTGATTCTGTTGGTTGCACATGATATCGGTTCATTTCATTACGTGCAGAGTCGGCATACATATATTTTTATTATTTTAGGTATTGGTTCCGAAATACTCCATCCGTTCTTGGCAAAGAGTCCATGTTTCAAAGTCAATCTTTTTAAAAAATGATACTTTTAGTAGCCTATTAGTAATAAAATAACACTTTAATGTCTTAATTTTTGAAAGTACACTCGTTAAGTGAAACATTTTAAATGAAATAGTAGACTCTTTACTCGGAACGGGATGAGTAACTGGATATTATAAAAGATAATGAAATGCCTGATATACTGAATGCTACAAAGACAAATTTAGAAACTCAACAATCAGCATTCCGACTCACAAAGCATCAGTCCATACCGATCCACCAAAACATTTCAAATCTTTACCACTTCGAGTATTTGTAATTTCCTCCATCAAATTTCCCAAGATTTGGTATATATCTTGGCAACAAGCATGCGAATGGTCTTCTGCATTAAAGGCGTGCACCTGATTATGAACTTCTATCCAACTCCAACCAGGTACCTTCTTGACTCCCTTCTCCCGCATCAGCCTCTTCACTGTAGCAGTTTCATCCCACCTCCGAAGATATCCATACATATCGGACAGAAGAACATAAGTGCAGTGCTCATTGGGGTCTAGTTTTAGTATGCGGTTTGCCACATCAATTGCCAATTCGATATCACCGCACATCCTACACGCACCCAACAGAGTTTTCAAGACCATCGCATCAGGTTCGAATGGCATGGCTTCAATTAGTGATTTCGCCTCGTTTAGACAACCAGCCCGTCCAAATAGGTCAATCCCACAAGCATAATGTTCCATTCGGGGGCGAACTCCATATTCAGATTCCATATGCATTAGAAAATCGTAACCTTCTTCCACTAAACCAATGTGGCTACATGCAGTTAAAACTGCGACAAAGGTTATATGGTCCAGTTTCACCTTTCTCTTCCTCATTTGAAAGAAGAGAGCAAGTGCGACTTTACCTTGGCCATGTTGTGCATATCCAAACATGAGCGAGTTCCATGTTACCGAACTGTCTTTGAGGGTGGCTTCAAAAGATTTTCTAGCATCCTCAATGATTCCACACTTGGAATACATAAATATTAAGGAGCCGGCAACGAATTCATTGGACTCAAATCCCAATTTTAATACCAAAATGTGAATCTGTTGACCCAACTGTAGGGTTGCCAAATCTGCACAAGATCTAAGGACAGCAGAAAAGGCATAGTCATCAATCTCAAGGTGCCCAGATCGCAATTCCTGAAATAGCCTCAAGGCATTCTCACCCAATCCACATTGTGAGAATCCTGTTAAAATTGAATTCCAAGACACTCGGTCCTTAAACTCCATGGACTCGAATATACGTACTGTGTCATCCAAGTTAGAGCTATTAGATCCAAGATACATAGCCATCAGTGAATTGGAAATTGGTGTCAAATGTTCCAAACCCCTTTTAATAACCAACGCATGCAAGGATTTTCCTTGGTTCCGATGCGCTTCTTCAAAACAAGCACTTATTATGCTAGTGTATGTGTAGATGTCCGGCTCAAATCCAAGAGCTTGCATCTCAAGGAACAGCCTAAATGCAGTGGCTCCTTGATCATGTGTTAAATAAGCCGCCAGCATGGAGTTCCATGTGACAACATCTCGAATTCCAGCCCCAAAATCAAATACTCCATTGGCATCTTCAATGGATCCACAATTTGAATAAGCATTGATGATAGAATTGAGTGCAGTGTTCCGAAAAGCCAAGCCATGTTTTATGGTTATCCCATGAAGCTGCATTGCGAGCTTGTAAGACTCGGGGCTATCAAGTAACGTAAAAAGGGGGGAAATTGTGCCATCATCAAGCCTCACACCTTGTTTCTGCATGGAGTTGAATAACTGAAACGAATTGAGACAGTCGCAGGTGTCTACATAACCTGCAATCAGAGCATTCCAGGAGACAGTATTACGAACAGGCATGGATTTGAAGCACTTAAGAGCATCATCAACTACACCACACTTGGCGTACATGTCCAAAAGAGCACTCGCCGAGTAAACATTTCCATAATAACCTGTCTTAACAATCTTTGAATGTACTTGTTGCCCGGCAAAGAGGCAATTTTTGGAAGCAGCTGAAGCAACACCCTTGAGTATACTTCCAAACGTATACGCATCGAATTCAAAGGAACATCTTTTCATACATCTGAAAACATCCCAGGCACTCTTGAAATTCCCACAGTTTACATAACCAGCAATCATGGTGTTCCAAGTAACCGTATCTCGGTGAGGAATGTCGTCAAACAATTGATGGGCGCTCTCGAAATTCCCACAATTTACATAACCAGAGATCATGGTATTCCAAGAAATGGTATCCCCGTAAGGAATTTCGTCGAACACCTGACGGGCGATTATAACTTCTCCGCATCTTGAGTAGCTGGCAATGATTTTGTTGGCAATATAAGTATCTTGTATGGTTCCCAACTCGATTGCACGACAATGGGTAATCGCAACTTTTGCGCTATCAACAAGGGATGAGCGCAATGGCCTCATTCATTCACAAACAACAGTTGCATAATCTCATACTCCGTCCGTACCGTGCCTTACTTATTTTTCTTTCAAAAATTATCCTTCTAATACTGTTGTGAATTCGATGATTTATGATTGCTTTCTACACGTAACTTTCCAAAAATAAGTTTTGCAAAAAAATTGTGAACTAGTCAAAATACCATATTACTCGTATAAATCATTACTCTCTCCATTTCTTAATAATTGTCATATTATAATTTTCTTTTTTATCTGTTCTAAAATAATCGCATTGTTTTTAGGCTCGAGAAAACTTTTTTGTAATCTATATGTCCAGTCAAATATGACGATTATTTAAGAACGGAAAGTTAGATTATAAAAAAAAAAAAACAATTTTGGTACCTACCTCTTGAAGCGTGAGTGTCGGTGTCGGTACCCTGTACGCCTAGGCTTTAGGCAAACTTCTAAGTGTGCTCCCTCTATCTTCTTCGGGAGAGAAAATCTTTTTTGTTTGTTGTTGTCGAATTTTGGGCAGCGTAACAACTTGTGTTTGTTGTATTTTGTGTCTAACTTTGGGCAACGTAACTGCTATGTTTGTTGTATTTCGTGTCTGACTTCGGGCAGCGTAACTGTTATGTTTGTTGTATTTTGTGTCTGACTTCGGGCAGCGTAGCTGCTATGTTCGTGGCTTTTTGTGACCGGTTTTAGGTACCGTAACAACTGTGTTTGTGCCTTTTTGTGACTGAGTTTAGGGAGAGAAGCTAACTGGGTTAACTATGGTTTCTGTTTGGGCAGGGGTTTACTGGGTTTTGCAAGAAAGGGGAAGAGGAATTTCTTCAGCCTAACAGAGAGAGAATTTCTACAGCCTAATAGGGAGAGAGCTTGCAACTTAACATGGGGAGAATTTCTCGTGTCTTTTTGAAGGAGAGGAGGCCTTTATTTATAGGCGGAGATCCGGTCAACCTTAACGACGAAGGAAGGAAGGGGAATCAGGAGAAAACTGAAGACATTGGACTGCCCAAAAGAGAAGTCGGAGTGCGGCCTGAGCAATTTTGGGCACGGCGCCAGGAAGTGTGGGCGCGCCCCCCGACTTGTTTTTCTTCACAAAGCAGTTTCATTTTCACCCCCTTTGTTTATCGTTTGCCCCTTTGAGACTTTCAAGTTTCCTTGATACTTTGACCCCCTGAAACGTGACGAAAGTAACATCTGTTAGCCCTTTTTTTTTATTTGAAATAATAATTTCTAGGATGTTTTTAAATAGGAGTACTACGAAATTGGGGTGTCTACACTAAGTTTAATATCACCTAGCCCAGCCATAGTGGCACTAGTCCCATTAGCTATGGTAACTTTTTTATTATAGGGCATGGTTTGTAGCAAATGAACATGTTAGACCTTTTGGTCATATGATCAAAGGCCCTTGAATCAATGATCCAGGTTTATATGGATTATTGTTGTTGAAATAAGAAGAGGAAATACCTGAAAAATGCTAAAGATCATTTGGGTTCTTTTAGGGACTGAAGGAACTTCTTGAGCTTTTCAATTTCAGATTTGTCCAATCTAGAAGATGGATCTTCCTTGGTGGAAATCAGATTTGCAGTGCTTTTCTCATCAGTGGCGTTCTCCCTTCCATTCAACTTCCAACAAGTTTTTTTAGTGTGCCTTTTTCTTCTTGTAAAAGGTGCAGAAGAGAGAGTCCTTCTTAGTGGATTTGAGAGGACCATTTTTCTTTCCTTCCTTGTCACCCGAGTTCCAGGATTTGGTGGTTTTGGTCTTTAGGGATGAGCTCTCATTAGTAGTGGTGTCCAAAATGACACCCCTACATCCTTCTTCAGCCCTAATGATAGAGGTAATTTCATTTAGGGATGGGAGTTTATTTTTCCCTAAGATTTGAACCCTCACATTGTCATATTCTGCATTCAGCCCAGCCAGGAATGCAAAGATCATGTCTTTCTCAAAGATCCTTTTCAGAATGGCAGAGTCCTCACTGTTGGTCATTTGAATACATTCAAAGTGATCAAGTTGTTGCCATAGCCCTTGAAGCATTCCAGCAGATTCATTGATAGACTTGTTACCTTGTTTGGCAATGGCTATTTTTGTTTTAATCTCATATATTTGAGCAACATCATTGACCTTTGAGTAGGTCTGCATGGTTGACTCCCATATTTCCTTGGCAGTACCAAGAAACATGTAGGTATCATTGATTTCATGTTTCATAGAGTTCCATAGCCAGGATACAATCATGGAATCCTCTTCATTCCATGCAACAAACCCTGGTTCATCTTGACAAGGCTCAGAGCCTGTGAGGTGGCTTAGCTTAGTTTTCCCTTGCCCTTTAGGAAAATCTTCACCACATGTGACCATTTTGTTGGTTTATGCCCTAGAAGCAAATCTATTTCTCCATGTATCATTATTTATTGAGACATTTATTTATTATGTATTGTTTGTTTATTCATAGTAATGCATCATAAAGTCCTTAGAATAAATATGTTATTTTTAAATATCACTGGTTGAGTATTATTATTAATAAGGGGCAATAATAATACACGGAGACTAGTATGTGTCGAAACTCATATTGTTGATATTAGTATACACATGAGTGCGTGTTAGGTGTTACGACGTACTGGATTGACCCGCATGAGAATGCTACGTGGATCATTACGTGTCATAAGTGATTCTCATAGTGACAAATGAGTTCGTTGTCCTTTGACTTGAAGTCATTATATACCCTAGATGAGGAATCATATATTTTGATACCGATCAACATTATTATGTAATAAGGTGATTATAAAGTCGGATATTGGATATGCCACGAGTCATGCGGGGGATATGAACGATGTAGATAGAATTTGTCCCTTCTACATAACGGGAGTATAATATTTGTGGGCCCCTTGATGAGTGAGAGTTAAGCAAATGCATGGCCGTGCTCAAATAAATCAATATGAGATATTGAGTTAATTTATTTGTTTATTATAGAAGTCGACTTGGAGATCAAGAAACCAAGATTGAACTATATATAACAAGGATGACACGTTCCATGCCTTGTATTTAATTAAATATTAAGACAAAGGTACAAGAACTAATCACCGATAATTAATGTTACTTGGGTAACAATGATGTATTGCTAGATGCCGTTTATTATTTATAATTAATTATATATTTGATATACTAATTAATTATTGTCAAAGTAATTTAGGAACTTATTGAGTCACACACATAGAATGAGTTGGACTAAAATTTATTTGAGTTATTATTTGGGTCACACACATAGAATGAGTTGGACCCTTCATTTTAGCGCTTACTTAATGCACGTGGGAGACACATGGACAGATTAACGATATTTGTCTAATGAGAATAATGAGATCCATAAAAAGGACTGCAGATGAAAACATTTCATACTCGTGGGACCGAACTTTTACAAAATAAATATTAATTAAGGGACTATCTCTGAAATTGTTAAAAGTCAAGGGACCAATGGTAAACTCTTGTCTCTTTACCACCAACCGATGGGGATATTTATTTTTGTATGAAAGCGATGCTTCTTCTGCTTCTTGATAACTTTGAATTATATATAGCCATTTCAGGGACCATCTAGTCATCTACGTACACCGTACATGTGTCATGTGTGATATGAAAATGAATTGTTTGTTTTGTATGTTAATTTAATTATATATTATTATTTACTACAATCAATTAGTTCGTATATGTCTATTACAATTTACAATTAATCAGTAATTACCTTTCTTAGTGTTGTTGTAGTCATGTTAATTAATTTGACGTTTTCATCTTCTTTTTTAGAATGAAGCAAATACAATTTACATTTCCTCAATTGAGTGTCGTAGTTAAGTTCATCTCAATATTTTTATGGTTGAGTACCATAAGATCAAGAATATATAATTAAGATTTATGAGTGCATTTGGTTTCGTAACGACTAACGACTCTGATTTAAGATTTATTTTATATTTTGTTTTTGTAATAATTAAAGAAAAAATAAGACAAATAAATATATAGAAAATAGAAAACACTGTGATACTAAAGTGTGAAAAAAAAAATTAAAAGCACGAAAATCAAACCTTAAATAAGAAAGAAGGCAATGTAAACATAAATGGTGGCAGTGATCTAATTAAGTTAACATAAGGCCGTTGAATTTTAAGACGTCTACGAGCATTACACTTGGATAATTGCATGATAGAAGATAAAATAGGTTCCATTCATTTAATAACACTTGAATCAATTATTAAATCACAATATATATATATATATATATATACACACACACACATAAAAATTGCGCTCTAGTTCTCATTTTCAAGTTTTCAATCGCTTTATAAACATATTTTTTTGGAAATTAAAAAATCACTCCATGTGTCGTGATGTATCATTTATATATCATGATACATGAAAGTGTCTAATTATGTGTATCACGAAGCATGACATGCCTTTTTTCAGTTACGGAAAAATATAGGAGTGTAAACGGCTAAAAATTATGGTGAAATTCGGACAGGTTCCTCTTTATGAAATTTGTAACCACTATAGTATCATATGTATTTTTAATCGGAAAAACACTTTTGTGGGTGAAAAATACTACGATACTCTTAATGAACCAAACGTGCGTTACGGATCACTTACTCAGTGCATTACGTTGCCTCAATCTGTGCATTGCGATAAACGAAATTCAATTGCAATGTATGGTTTTGATGAATATTTATGTGCATCGCGATGCACAAATCATGCATTAAAATTTCTCATTTCATAACGATGCAATGAGACTCCAAATTGATGCATCCCGGTTGAAATTTGATTGCATCGCGATTGAAATTCGATTGCATCTTGATTAAAATTCAATGAATGTGATGCAAACTAGTTTTCGACTACCTCTGTTCCACATTCTTCTTTATCATTTCCCTTCGTCCTCTTCTGAAAAATCTTCTAACCTAGCACAGGTTCATTCAAGTATCGTACATAATGAATCGAAAAAATCGTTAACTCCCCCAAACCCCTCACAATGAGACGCTGTCCCCTCAACCCTCGCAACCTGATTGAGCAGGTCGATCCCCATTTCGTTACCGTAACAATTGTGATTTTCAAACACTTTAGAAAAATATGTCGGACCTGTGGAAGAAATGTTGGTTGGAGCTATGGAAAGAGACGATCTAAACATTTTAAGAATAATATTTCAAAAATATATTTTATTGGTTGAAAAAAATAACAAAAGACTGGAGCAATTAAAAGGATGATAAAACACACCGACCAACAATTTCCTCTAAAATTTATCCAACGGGTACTGCCTAAATTTGAGGTGATGGACCCAAGTACGAACGGGCCGAATTTTCATGTACTTTCCAGTTTCCATCACCATATGTGTCTATTTAGAGGGGAGCAAACTTTTTTTCAAAATCGAACCGGACTAGTAAAAATTGGCTGGAACCAATTTATTAGTTTGGTTCCGGTTTTGGATTTTAGTGGAACTAATCAATTGGTCTAATCCCGATTTTAAAACTTATAAATTAGTCCTGGAACTGGAACTGGATCTGATATATATATATATATATATATATATATATATATATATATATATATATAGAGAGAGAGAGAGAGAGAGAGAAATTTCATGATTATCAAAAGAGTAGTATCAATTGTTTCTTTCAAATATTTCTTTTGATAAATTATCAATTCAAAGTAATTATCAAAATAAAGCCGGTGTCTTAAAACAGAACAAAGAAAAGAAAAAAAATACATAACTCTCCATTGTCATGTGGTTTTTTGTCATGTGGCCTTGTCATTCCTTTGCACTAGATTACCATGGAACGCAAAATCAATTGTTTCTTTCGATTTCTTTTGTTTGATAAATGTTTCCTTTGATAGTCACTTTGAATCGATGGAAAAACTCTTTTAAACACTTAACTAAGTTGCAATAATCGATTGTTTCTTTTGATAAATTATATGCATGTGTTATATAACTTGAAATTTTTGAGTAAATACATGAGTGTCCATTGTTTCTTTCAAATGTTAACTTATATACAACTTTTAGAACCGAAAAGGGTGTATAATCGACCAATAGAACCGAACCAAAGTATTGGTTCTGATATATATTGGTTTGGGTCCGACTCTAAACTTTTTGTGAAGTAGATTATTAGTTTGATTTCGATTTTTTATTTTTTCATAAAAAATGGATCGAATCGAACCAAGCTCACCCCTAAACTGTCAATATCATTTGAAACGACAAATTTGTCAATAATACATTAGGAGAAACCATTTACAAGATATTTTTGGTTGATTTACTTCTCCATTCTAAAATTATTGCTCGGTTCATTTTTTAATCAAACTTGGTATTTTTCAAGTTCAAATTTGATGTATATATATTTATTTTATTTTTCAAAACTATAAAAACATGTATTTGTGGTACTCTAAAAGTACTAGTATGATTTTTTGTTTTATGATTTAGAAGAAAATAAACATCAAATTTGCATTTCAAAAACATGCAATTTAACTTGGAAAGAAAGTAGTATTTCGTACAGATATTTTTGGTTCACAAGAATCGGACGGATCAATAATTCAAATTGGTGAATGAGACTTTATATTTATAACTCATATAGCCTGAAATTGAAGGAAAGGAAACTGTAAGTTTTATGTTTTATATTTGGAAACATCCATAGAAATTGAATGAAACTATCAAAGTGTAAAGCGTTTGAAAATTATCTAGAAAGAATCGACTGAATTTCTCCCTACTTGTATAAAAGGAATGGATAGAGATAGGCCCCGGTCCCGACCCCGACCCCAACCCCAACCCCGGCCCCGGCAGTCGTAAGCCGTATGACTTGCTGTTTTGTTTCATTTTTTACACATTTTTAAAACTGATGTATATAATATTCACTACTTTAGGGATTTGTTTTGAACTTTTTAGGGTAAATATTACTCATTTGATCTATACTTAATAAATAATTGATATAGAAAATAAAGTTATATTTAAGTGGAGTGGAGAAAATAGATACCAGTATTATTGCATGTTGATCAACAAGAGAGAGGGACCGGGATGAAGAAGAAGAGGCCAAAAGCAGGCAGAAATGGCCAAAATCCAGCTTGTCATTTTCCTTGCTTCCTGCCATTCCACTCTCATGGCCCCCCCTGACACCTTTTATATCTCAGTTATTTCTTAAACCATTCAATGAACCTTTTACAACTTTTATTTTATTTTATTTTATAAACCTTTTAGATATTTTTATTACCTTTGTTTTTTAATTTTTTTTCTTCAAATTTTCAATGGAATAAAGCATTCTCAATACAATATTAAACTAAAAAGTAATTAATGTGGAAAATTTAGGTAAAATGTGAATAAATTTATTTTAAAATCCTAAAATATTATTTATTTTGGGATAATTTTTTTACTAAACAATCATTTATTTTGGGACGAAGTGAGTATTTTTTATTATAAATTGCTTTATAAATCTATATTATAAAAGAGCTCATGGTCTAACGGGTAGTTTTAATCGAATTGTGTTAAATACAACTGACGGTCCAGATTCATTCGTAAGTATATAAGTTACAAATGAACCTCTCAGTTATGAGTTATATTTGAATTACCCTCTGCAATTACATATAAAACCTTCAGTTGTGGTTTTGTTTGAATTAACCCGTCAGTTATGTGTTTTGTTTATCCCAACCATTTATTGAACTGATCTCATACCGACACCGTACATATGACACGCGTACGTATATTAGTTTATATTATAAAAAAGATCAGGGTCTAACTGGTGGCCTTGATCGAATTGTGTTAAACACAACTAACGGTCCAGATTGATTCGTAAATAAGTGAGTTACAAATGAACCCCTCAGTTAGTTATAAGTTATATTCGATCGAATTACCTCTCTACAATTATATATAAAACCTTCAGTTGTGGTTTTGTTTGAATTAATCCGTCAGTTATGAGTTTTGTTTATCCTGACCTTTTATTAAACTGATCACATACAGATATCGTGCCTATAACACGAGTAAATATACTAGTATTTTATAACATATACCAACTATTAAATACTTTATTGTTTTATGATATACATTTAACATTTAAAACAATATATTTAGTTTTAAAAATAGACATAGATTTTTAAAATTATTTAATCACTACCTGTTACACCTCCTTTCTACGGGTTATTAGGCCAGGTACAACAAAGCTCCCAAATTGGGGAGCTTAAGCTCATTTTTTTATCATTTTATTATAAAAATGTCATTAAACTCCTTAATTAAGCTCCTCAACAAAAATATCTTTACAAAAATGCACAAACTTCAACACTTTTACATATATCATCCTCTTTATCCACATTAATTAAATATTTTTATAAAAAAATGGTTAGAAACTTAAAAAAATCATAATTTTTTTTTTCTGATATTCAAATAAAACAAACCAAGTATCTATTTATAGGTAAAAATTTAAACTTTAATTCATAAAATAAAACTAAAAAAATAATAATTTTTATAGCCTAAAATTGGTTAAAAACAATAATGAAGGAAAAGTAAAGTTATTTTAGTCCAACTTGGAAACAGTAGAAAGGGAAGAGCAGCAGAGGTGGTTCAGAATCATGCAGGGTCGTCGGAGGAAAGTTTCCAACACGGTTGAGTTTTGGTGACTTTTGTCATAAAACAATGTCGTTTTGGATGAAAAAAAATTCTGAAGCGGAGAAGCTTAAAGCTCCTGGAATACCTTTTGCTTAATTAGGAACCTTTGTGGTATGTAGTCTTAGTCTCTTAGACATTGCAGGATTTTCAAGCAAGCTCATGGAATTCATCAATGGTGGAAATAAGCTATAAGACACGACGTCGCAATCGTTCGGTTTTCTAGGCTGCATTGGCCAAGGGTGGTGAGGAAGAGGCTGACGAGGACGGCGATTGTGAAGAGAAAGTTGATGTTGACTATGTCGCCGGGGTCGATGACGTGGATCCTGGCTGTGGAAGTTGACATTGATACGATGATGATGGAATTCTTGATCTGGGTTGTGGGTATCATAGAGATCTACAAAATCTATCAACGATTTCGAAAATAAAAAATGTGTGTTAAAAAGAAACAAAATTAAAGAAAAATAAAACTGAAAATTTGATTTTTTGGGTATTATAAATGTATAGGAATTAGGAAATGGTGGTGGGTTCGAGGAGAGTAAGTGATTGGGAAGGTAGGTGGGGTGGACCCGTGATGGTTTGGTGAAAAAAGACCAAGTTACCCCGTACATGGTAGACGGTGCAAGCTAACATGAGATTAGAAATGACAGTGGATTGCAAGAGGAAAATCCAGGCAAATGGCAACCTTGTCTGTGGAAGTTATACAAACCTTAATATTGGGGAGTGGGGGGTAAACTGGAATTTGATGGCAGCATGGGGGAGTAAAAAGTATTTTGGGCTTGATCCAACTGTTGACAAGTCACAACTGACTCCTTCCATGAAACAGGTTCATATTCAAGAAGCTTTCATTACTATTTGGTCGACTGAACTATGGTGGATGGGGTTTCTACACCACTCATAACCTTTTCATTAACTCATTAGATAGCCCCACAGTGGATTGATTCTCTTACAAACCTTTTCGTTGATTGGGTACATATTATAATATCCCGTCCCACGTTTGGTAAGTGTGAAAATTATGTTAGATTTATAAGATAGTTACGTATTATCTTTAGTCATTAATATTATTTATAGACTTTTAGATTGGTTTGTGATGGGTCTGATGTCCTGATGACCCAAGGTAGTGCGTGTTCAGTGGACCAATTGTGTGAGCTACACGTAACGGACCGGGCTCTCGAGCTATGATCATTACAAATGGTATCAAAACGGATCCTAGCCAGAAATATAAGAACAAAGTGCTATACATGCCAAAATGTTACACCACAGAAGGTGGGAGCCACCTCTTGATCCATGTACGAACCACCTCTTGAATCCTACATCGCCCGGGGTATGATTCGGCCTTGACAAGGAAGTCAAGGATTTAAGTGAAGGAGATTGTAATACCCCATCTCACATTAAGTAGGTTTAGATTTCTTTTCGGTTGATTTGTGGTGAGCCTGATAACCCAAGGTGGTGTGTGTTCAGTGGGCTAGTGTGTGGACTACACGTAGCGGACCGGGCTCTCGGGCTCGGATCGTTATAAATGGTATCAGAGCGGGTCCCGACCGAAAATGTGAGAACAAAGTGCTGTGCGGGCCAAAGTGTTAGACCACAAAAGGTGGGAGCCACCTCTTGATCCCCGTACGAGCCACCTCTTGAATCCTACATCGCCCGGGGTATGATTCAGCCTTAACGAGGACGTCAAAGATTTAAGTGGGGGAGATTGTAATACCCCATCTCACATTGGGTAGGTGTGGGAATTGTGTTAGATTTATAAGGTGACCACACATTACCTCTGGTCACCAATATCATCAATAGACTTTTGGGTTGACTTATAGTGGGTCTGATAACCCAAGGTGGTGTGTGCTTAATGGACAAGTGTGTGGGCTATGCGTAGCAGACCGGACTATCGGACTCGGGTTGTTACACATATATAATTGTCTCCGCAGATAGTAGTTCATTATTTTAGTTGGATTTGTTGTATTATTAGGAAACTAGGTTAATGCCTGTGCGATGCACGGTTTTAATAAAAATATTGCTTTTTTTGTCTGTTATATAAAAAATTGTTATGTTCCTAAGCTTTCCTTTTTAGATACTTTTACCATTATTACTTTATTTTTTCCTCCTATTTTAATAATGATCTCATATATACATGATATTTAAAGAAAATTACATATTATACCAATATTTATAAAAGATTCAATAAGTTTTTTTTTAATCTGTGCGTCCAGTTTAATAGGAAAATTATTTAGGAATGAAGGAAGTAATTCATATACGGTAGTTCTATAAAAATAATGAAAATTCCAAATTTTTAGTTTTTCCTAGAAAAATATGTTTGGTTGGTTAGTATTTTTGTTTGTTAAATCATTGTTTTTTGGCTTTATTTTATTTTTTGTATGTAAAAAGAAAAAAAAAAACCAAAGTTACTATCCATATTTTATTTCCTAAAAAATATGGTTAAAGAATGAAATGTTTGAATTTCTTAGATGTTTTATGAAAAAATACATTTCAACATAGTTTCAAAAGAGGGGGCAAATTAACCATTTATAATAATGAGATTCTACACATTTTTATCCATAGGCTAACTACTCATACTTTATGATGCAAAATCTGAGAGGTGTCTAACACTCGGAGGTCGAGAGTAAAGAACATACAAACATGCCATGCATAGGTTTTTTCACAAAAATCCCAATCAATACTTTTGATTAAATAGACTAAATAGTGTTCAACAAAATCCTTTCTTGAGAAGTCCATTCTATCATTTCAAAACCAAATTAATCAAACAAGTAACATAACATTGCAATCAAAAACATGTAAACAACAATATCATGGGAAATTCAAACACAAAATCATGGAGGAGTCATTTACGTTATGGTGAGTTCCATGATACTTTTTGTCAAGACTACCCTATCCAACAATCGGTCAATGTGAATATTACACTTTAACCTCATTTGACTCCGACAATGAAGCCGATACACAAAGTGTAGCTTTTTTAGAGCAAATTGCTTTACCTGAAAGCAAATATTTATTGGATAAGTTGTTATTAATAAGAAGGATTTAATGGTTCGATAGAGTATAAAACATTGACCTAAAATGACAAATAGTCAAGACAAACTCAATTCCGTCACTTGCATCCTTGTGACGACTTTGTGAGACTATTTTCTCCGTCTATAAGAGTTATACTATTTTTTATTTGATTTAAATGCATAAACAATTTTTTTGTCTCATCTCCTTCAATCATCTATGGTTGAAGTTATTTAAACTGGCTACATACATAATCAATATAATTTTAAATGAATTGAATAAGGAACATGTAGTTGAACACCCTTCCACATTAGCGGATGGATACCCAATATACTATTTCCACATGCAATTTAGGCCCTCTTTGAATGCATTAATTTTCATTTTTCAATTATATGGTTCGGAGTGCAATAAGTTTTCAGTTACCATCATAGAAATTCACTTGGGAAAGTGTAAATCAACAAAAGCTACCAAAAGGATTGAAGGGCAAGTTCAAGCAAATAAAATTAATGAAGAAGTGAATTTCAGATAGGTAACAATTTTTTTTTTTTTTTTGCAATCACTCAATTGAACTAAAATATTGAGCCGACTAAAACAAATTGCAATCATTCTAATGAAATAAAACCACAAAATGATGGCATTAACCAAAATCCACTTATCGAAAAGAAAAGTAGAGAGAGAACTCTTAACTTAATTTGAAATCGAAAAATTGGAGAACTAAAGCAATTAAAGAACCGAAGCCTCTCCTAAACCCACACACTTGGGAAAGTATAAACCAACAAGAGCTACCAAAAGGATTGTTTTTATCTAAAGGACATGCTCTAGTAAACAAAATGAATTAAGAAGTGAATTTCTGATCAGTAACCAAAAAAACAATTGCAATCACTCAACTAAACAAACTAAAAAAATTATAACCATTCAATTGAATTAAAACCACAAAATGACAACAGTATCAAAAAGCCAAAAATCGAAAGGAAAGGTGGTAGCAAAAACCAAGTAGTTTAAATAAAACCACAAAATGACGGCATTAGCAAAAATCGAAAAAAAAAAAGGATGAGAGAACAATTATCTTAATTTGAAATTGAAAAATTGGAGATGGAGAACTGAAGTAATTGATATCAAAAATCAAAAAGGAAGGCAAAGAGAGAACATTACCTTAATTTGAAATCGAAAAATTTTGAGATGGAGAACTGAAGTAATTGAACAGGACCATAAAAAATTGAAACAAATTCATTAAAATCCAAAAATCTTACAAATTGCAGAGTTCCGTTGACGGCGACTGGAGCTGTTAGGGTTAGGGCTCGGTTACCTTAGGAATCAACCGAGAAAGAGAAAGAATTCCAGCGGTTAGAAGAAACTTGAAAAAATCCACACACAAAAAGTGCAAGTGATGGGTCACAGAGGAGGTCATTTCGTAATTCAAATAACAGAAAGTGAAAAAAATACAGAAATTAAGAACAAAAATTAAAAAGAAAAAACACACAACTGTTGGTTAATGTTATCCTGGTAAAATGATTAAATTAATACATTATCACATAATTAGCATAGTATAGAAGAGTTCAAGTTAAACACTACTTTGTATAGTTGTATACTTGTATTGATTAGTTGAGAAAATTTTTCTATAAAACTTGAATAGTATTTTTCACAGAAAGGTGACACGAGGCAGTAAGAGAGACTTTTTTTCACAAAAAGGTGACACGTGGCAGTAGAGGGCTTTGTTTTAGTATTAACAAGCGGACTCCTCCCAAATGCATCTCTACCAAACCATATCGTCTTTGAACACTCCTGTATGTGACAATCAAGCAAATATTTAAAAACCACAAGCTATAAAGGAGATAGACAAATCTTATAGAACGAAACTTACCACTCAAAGTTACCTGCCAATAGAATACTGGAAGAAAATAGAATAGTTGTAGTATTCTAAAAGTTATAGTGATAATGATGAGATAACATTTATCCTAAACTAATCGTAATTTTGAAATCAATTGAGATAAAATCTATTTGCATTAAAAATTATCCTAACTAACCGTATAAAATCAAATGTGATAAAAACTAACTTTTTATCTGTAAAACTTTGAAATCAATTGTGATAAAACCAAACTTATCATAACTAACCGTATAAAATTTATCCTAAACTAATTATAAAATCAAATGTGATAAAACTTTTATCAATATAATTAAAAAAATTACAATTTATAAAAGGGTGACACGTGACAGTACACAATTTTTTTTTTACATTTCACAGAAAGTCGCCACGTGGTAGTAGTGGCTTCTGTTTTAGTTATAATTAATAGATATGAAAAATGATCTTTTTGACCATCGTACTATTCGCAGGTAACCGATTTGACCAATCATTTTACAATATCCCAAAATTGACCAGTGTACTCAATAATTAGGTGCAAAGTGGTTCCTGTCATTAACAAACCATCCACTTTTGTAACGGAACTGTTAATGTGAACTAACTGATGGATTTTATGAGGGGTATTCTTGTACATCGATATTGAAAATACAAAAATGAAAAACAAAAACAAAAAATGATGGCAATCTCGTCATCATTTTCAATGAAAATGTACAAGAATACCCTTTATAAAATTCCTCAGTTAGTCCACATGAATAATTCCGTTACAAAAGTAGATAATCTGTTAACGACATGGACCACATCACACCCAATTATTGAGTACATTGATCAATTTTTAAATATTATAAAGTGGTTAGTCAAATCAGTTACATGCGAATAATACGATGACCAAAAATATAATTTTCCCTATGAAAAATCTATATCACACTTCAGTTCATTTTGCACACGTGACAAAAGTTAATTACTTTTAATGGTTATGATTAACTCTCATATCTATAAATATGAAAATGATTATCTTTTTTTTCTCTCCCATTACACGAACTATAACTACTAAAAAATAAATTCCTTAATTTTATAATTAAATTACTTATATCTCGAGTATTCATTGATGTGGTCTTGTACTTTGACCACACTTGTAATAAGATATTGAGATCCAATCATTTCATCCATGTTTTCGTTACGTTGTTCATTAAATGATCATGAGACTAACACATATTTAACTTTTCTAGTATTTATTATATCATTTTTAATTACGACATAAAAAAAGTCGTATTAGTTTGAACCACCTAACGATAACTTGAAGATATATATATATATATATATATAGAGAGAGAGAGAGAGAGAGGGAGAGAGAGAGAGAGAGGTAGGACGTGGAGTAGCATAAAAGTGTTTACCTTTCTAATAAAATGGCATCTTGTTAAGAAGCTCTCCAATATTTACTTTTTTTTCTTCCAATATTTACTTCATCTCTCCCAAATTTTTTTTTTTTTTTTTTGTTCGTTCTAAGATAATTATCTTGTTTGAAATTTTCATTTTTTATGATAATATTTTTATCATTTTATCTTTACTTTTTCATCATATTTTAATTATAGATCACATACACATGAGTTTTAAAGTAAACTGTACATTAAACTAATATTAATAATCCCATCAAATGTGTTTTGTTAAATCGTGAGCCAAGTCAATCCAAACAATATTTTTGGGATGGATGGAGTATTAAAGTTACTATGTTTTATGGAAATAGAAATTATTAGTAATACAAAAGAGAACATATGGTTTAGCCCATTAGAAATAAATTAGTTTGTACCCATTCGATGCACGGTTCGAATACTCCCTCAGTCCCTAAATTATCGTTTTAGTTGATCAGACATACGGATTAAGAAAAAACAATTGATTTGATTATTTATGTTGGTTTAATATGTAGTTTCTTTTAAATCTCATGTGTAAGTGGTATAGAATTAAAGCATGGTAAAAAAGTAAGGATAAAGTGATAAAATTGATATTCTAAAAAGGTAAGTTTCAAACTGGACAATTATTTTGGGACAGACGAAAAAAGAAAGGAGGACGATAATTTAGGGACGGATGGAGTAGTATTTTTGTTTGTAAAAGCTAGTATTAATAATAAGATGATTTTCTAAATTTGTTATAAGTAATTAATATACTTAATTAGATTATTTTGAACAAAACTAAAATAATGTATATATTGAAATTGATCAATGAATGGATAATTCAAAGATTTGCGTAGGAATTTTATGTAAAAAAACTTAAGAAATAAACTAATTAATAATTAATAGATATAGATTAATTAGTATAAATTGAATAGAATAAAGTCTAGTTTAAAATTAAGCTATATTTGACAAAAACAAAATATTTTCTTATTTTACAAATGTTGATTCGTGACAGTCATTTCACCGAAAGCTGCCACGTGACAACATAAGTTCTATTTTAGTAATATTTAATAGAATAGATTGAAATTAATCATTCAAATGAGTAATTGAAAAATTTGCATATGAATTTTCTGTAGAAAAAAAAAACTTCAAAAATGAAGTAATTAATAATTAATAGACATATATTGATTAGTAATTTTTCTGATGAAATTGATCATTTTAAATGAATTCATCATGTGGTAGCAGTGACTTCTCTTAGTTGTACTAATATTAAAATTTTCATCTAGTGTAGAATCTTTTTTGAACACTACACATGGGCAACTAAGATCTAAATAAATCAAGACAAAGAATGTTATTGACATGAGTCGTGATCCAAGGGCCACTTGTGTAAAAAAGATAATACACCGCCAGTTGATGAAAATTTTACTAAATTAATAATAAATATATATAGATTAATAGAAAAAACAGTTAATATAAAATTATCACGTAAATAACTTGTATTAATAAAATGTTTAATGAGATAAAAATGTATGAAAATTGAAGGATTTCAGTCAAGTTAAACTTGTATAAATTAAATAGGATAAAATTTTGTTTTATATTAAACTATACTTGACAAAAACAAAACAAATTCTTGTCTTATTTTACAGATAATTGACACATAGCAGCCATTTGACAGAAATATGCAACGTGACAACATCGGTTCATGTTTTAGTAATAGTAAATAGTTATATGATTAAAAGATATAGATTAATAGAAGAAAAAAGCGATATAAAATTATCCCGTATATAACTTGTAAACATCATATGGTAGGAAAATGAAAAAAAGATGAGTATTAACAAATTTCAGTCAAGTTAAACTTGTATAAATTAAATAGGATAAAATCTAATTTTAAATTAAGTTATATTTGACAACAACAAAAAATGTCTCATTTTAACTTAAAGTTGACATGTGGCGGTCATTTCACTGGAAGCTGTCACGTGTTAACAATGATTTCTGTTTTAGTAATAGTTACTATGTATACATGTGCGATGCACGGTTTTAACAATTTTTTTATTGTAAAAATTGCCTATAATAAGATAATTTTCCAAACTAGTTATAAATAGAATCTTTTTAACTAATCTAAAATAATATAAATACTGAAATTAATATATAAATATTTAATACAATACAAACAAAACAGTTTAATTAAATGAATATATTATCTTATGAAATTGTTGAATTGAATAGGTAATATGGATTTTAAATTTACTTAACAACATCAACTCAATCTAAAACTGGTTTAGGATTTTTATCTTATCAAATTAATTTTAGGTGGCCGATCCTAGGTCAAAAATGTTAACGAGTTGGGTCAGGTCGGGTAAATACATGCTGAGTCTGTTACCCGTTTTGACCCAGTAATTTTTTTACTTTATAAATGCATGATTTTTTGGGGAGAGAAATTTGGATTAAAACAAGTCAACCCATTTAACTCGTTACACGTTATAACCCAATTCGATTCAACCCGATTCATTCCAAAACGTATGAAAGTGATCTCACATACATGGAGTTAAGGTTCACATTGTTTCATACCAGTTTCCAAACCGGAGATAGAAAGATGTCAAAACAGGTGGTTTAAATATAATCATCAAGTTGTGAGAAGTTTGTAAAGAGAAAACTCTACCCCAATTTCGTAATATATTGTCATTTGATATAAGAACAAGAAGAAGAAAATAATCAAAGAATCGGTCCGGCCTTTCTTGCCTAGAAAGGACACCTTTGTTATTTACCAACGTGAAAATATCAAATATACTCTTATTGAGTTGTTTAAAAGACTAATGTATACAAGATGAGTTGTTTAAACTACGTATTATGTTATTTTAACAATCAAGTGAATCGTTTAAAAGATCAAGGTATAAAAAATAAGTTGTTTAAACGATCAAGTGAGTCGTTTAAACGACATAGATGAATACTTAAAATTACTTAAGTAAGTTATTTAAATGACCAAAGTGAGTCGTTTAAACGATCAAATGAGTAGTTTAAGAATAAAATAGTAATCGATGTAATTCTAGCTACCCGAGTGCGGCCATTTAGCACGGTCTCTCTCTCTCTCTCTCTCTCTCTCTCTATATATATATATATATATATATATATAATTAACTTTATAGGTTCTTGTTCTCGCCTTTTGCCATTTAAGAATTGCATGTTAATGTCCCCTCCTTTATGCCGAGGAATACATATTCATTAGCTGACATAAAGCAAGTTTGATTATTTTGAAGTTGAAGATGTAGGTTTTTTCTCTGGTACGCACCCTTTTGCACTTTAAACATTGTTCTTGATCATATTTCGACTATGTATCTTTTGGGTAATTAAGTTTAGGTCTTCTTCTTTTGTCATATTTGAATGTATACGTTGATCACCGATTTAAAAGGTCAAAAACTTGAGGTGAATTGAAATTTTGATATTTTCTATTTTGTTTAATGAACTGATCATGCATTTGCTTCTATTGTTGTTTTCCATTTCAATTAGGGCTGACAATTGGGTGAGTTGGATCGAAACGAGTAATGCATCAAAATGGGTCATGACCCGTCATAACCTAAAATTAAACGGGTTGAAATAGGTTGAGTCGAGATATGTCGAGTCGAAATGGGTAAGAAGAGGTTCACAAATTTCAACCCAGTATTTTCAATCATAAAACTTACTTTTCTGTAGCAAAAAAATAATGGGTCGAAAATAGGTAATGAGTTCGACCCGCTTTAACCTGACCCAAACCGGCATATTAATTTTTTTGGTCAAAATGGGTTCTACTCAAAAAAATTATGGGTCGGATTGGATCAGGTAATTTTCAAGATGAATTGGATGGATTAGCGAATTTTGAGTTGTAATTGTTAGGCCTAATTGCAAGTATGGTTTTTACGTAGTTGTTTGGTGACAACGGCTTGGTTAGACAATTACAATCACATCTAGAATAATGTTGGAGAAATTGTGGGTCGATTCCCTTTCTCAAATATTTAACCCCTCCATTATTTTTTTTTCAACCACTAAAGTCAATTTTCGTGATTTTTTCCCTAAATTACTCGTAGAAAAGAATTTACTGCTAAAATTCGAATGGAGAGGAAGATAATTGGTAGGTGGAGTGGTGAAGAACACTTGTGTCTTTCATTTTGAATTCGATTAATCCATCACCCTAATTTCATATTCTTTTTCCTCTTTGTCTATGAATCTTCAGTTTTAATGTGTTCTTTTTCTTTCTCTGCTTCTTCTTCTTGGTCTTCTTCTTATATTACTACTTTTTTCATTATGTTTGTGTGTTTGATCAAAATATATTCGTTTTGTATGTTATGTTTTTATACATGTAAACTGTTCGATGAAATACCTGAATATATTTTAGTTCATTGTTGGACACCGTTTTTGAATCTGGAAGCATCAATTTTGAATGACAATGCATCGTTTTGTAAATTGTGATGTATCAATTTAGATTTGGGATGCAGGAAAGATACATTAAATTCAAATCATTTTGTTAATTGTGTACTTGAAAGAATGTATATGAAAGTCTGGTTCGTTTAATATTGCAGTACGATGCATCATCAATTGTTGCATCGCAGTACAAAATTGAATTAGGTAATTCTAATTGATGTATTGTGGTGTAAAAATTGATGCGTCATGGTGCAAAATTGGATTATGAATTTAAATCGATGCACCACGGTGCAAAAGTTGATACAATAAAATTGATGCATCGCGGTGCAAAAATTGATGCAACGCGATACATTTAAATGAATGATCTGTAGAGCGTTTTTGGCTCATTAAGGATATCATAGTCTTTTCATCCCTAAAAGTAATTTTTTCGATTAAAAAAAACGATAATGGGCTGGAGCAATTATAAACTTTTAAAAAGGATCGATCCGAATTTCATCCAATAATGTTTGAATACTATTAAGCGTATAATTCAGGCCCGACTTTGGGTAGGAGCAACATAGACCTTCGCACGGAACTCCCAATTTCCGGAGCCTAATTTTATAGATGATAAACTAGTTTTATTTAGATATATTATAAATAACATAACATTAATACATCAAAAGTCTTTTGGCTCAATGGATTAGTTGTAGTGCTACTAGTGTAATTCGTGATAATGAAGCACAAGACCTTGGTCCAAGTCTCGGTCTAATTTTTTTTATTTTGGGTCTACGATCTAATTATTAAATTTTATTCATATGTATATTATATCATATACTCCCTCGTTTTAGGTAAATAGTTTTTTATATTATTTTGGGATATTTTGCATAAATAATCGACTTTTAAAAATTATACTTATAATTTTCATAATCTTTTATCATTATCCTTCACTTGTATTGTAAATATAATGATTGTGGTTAATTATTTTTTTATTAATTACTAACTTCAATATTGCTTATATATGTTTTAATTCATTCTAGAACCTAATAGATAAAAAGTTACTATATAAAGATAAATATTTTGTATTTGGCTCTAGCTGAGGTATTCAACCTTAATTTTATTTTGCGTTCGCTAAGTTTACACTATAAAAAAAAGTTAGTTGACCATCAAAAAATTTAGTTGGATGTAAAAAAAATAACAATTTCTTAAACTGAATTATAGGTTCTATTATAATAATCATTGGATATATAACATCAATATTTCAAGCAAAAATCAAATTTTATTGTTATATGACTATGTTTGTTTAATTCTTAGCTTTGTCAATTGATTGTTTTTTTTTAACTTAAATTTATAGCGCACACATGTTACCAAAAAAATTTCAATCTAGAAGTCAAAAAATAAATAAAAGAAAAATAATTAATTGAGTATATTATTTTTATTGCAAATTGTTTAAACGAATGAAGAATAATAGTTTTCAGTAATTATTTAATACTTATTTTTCTTATATCTTTTTAGGTATTATATAGTTTCAATATTTTAAATGATAAAAATTCAAAAAAAAAATTATTCGTCTAAAAATCTTATTTTCATATATTTTTAAGGGTTCCCTTTTATTTTTCTTTTTACTCTGAACCCCTAAAAGTTCAGGACTAGCCCTGGGCGTATTGGGTGGATCGGTACATAATCTACTATCTAAATGATGAAATCGAGAGATATAGCGATTGCAACGAGAGACGTGGTACAAACTCCAATCTTAAATGATGCGATCAAAATATAGTGATTGCATACGAGAGACGTGAGAGACGTTTGGAGTGTTATATTAAGGGAAACATGAGTAAGACATTTTGCTAAACTTGGTTATGTTAAGGGAAACATGACTAAGACATTTTGCTAAACTTGGTTAGGTAGTTATGTTAGAGAAATAACCCACTCAACCTATTTATGTATATGGTCCCTTACCCTATATAAGTTGAAGTCGATAGACTTAAACCCCAGTTATTACAAATAAAGAGGGGTAAAGGTTATTAAATAATAGTTCAGGGGAGGTTTGTATATATTCGACGATTTTGGTTACTGTACCATTTTTCAGATTAGGCAATGGTACAAGAAGAGAAATTAATTATCATTAAATCAGGGTATCCTATTCCTATCCATTCTACTCTTTAATCGAGTGTGAAATTGTATATTACTAGTATAAGTACTCGTACCTTATGTTTGATATCGGTATGTGATCAGTGAATGAATCATGATAAACAAAACTCATAACCGATGAGATAATTCAAACAAAACCCACAACTGAAGGTTTTATATGTAATTGTAGAAGGGCAATTGAAACAAAATTCATAACTGAGAAATACATTTGTAATTCATATACTTACGAATCAATCTAGACCGTCAATTGTATTTAAAACAATTCGATCAGGGCCGCCTGTTAGACTTTAAGCTTTTTTATAATATAGATATTTGTAAAGCTACCTTAAAAATCTTATTTCAAAAAAGGAAAATATTAGTGTAACTTAAGAAAGTTACAAACAAGTAAAACTATAAATTAAATTGATCGTGGTACTGAGTCTCGGTAGTCCAAGGAAATTCGTAATGGGTGAGAATGGAACATATAATACCCCGCTAAATGAATCCTTCCACACAAGAACTTAGTAGTTGTCAAGTCGGTGAATGAGTCCTTTGGATCACGATTATTTTTAAGGGGAGGAGTATTTGACTTTTTAAATGTGAGAAATCTTTATATTAAATGAAATAATAGAGTAATGCTATGAATACAAAATTTTCTAATAAATTTCTTAATCACAATTCTAGTGTTAATCGTGTAACTTGTTAAATATCACATGATTTTACACGTCATAATCATATGACCCTTTAATCCATCATATTCGTGAGGTTTTAAATTAATATGAGAAAATTCTACACAAATATCTATATCTCTATATATCATTTTTGGAAAATAATACCAAACATAACTTGATTGCGTAAAGAGACATATGCTCTTAGACCTCGTTTGGTACAATGTTTTGAAAACGCAACATTTTCAAAACGTAATTTTATTTTTATAGACACGTTTGGAAAACTATTTCAAAACGCAGTTTTTCATAAATAGAGTAGTTACAAACGTAACATATTTTTAAAACGCTACAAATTGGAGCGTTTTAAAACGCTGCATTAAAACATTTTTAAAGAGAAAGCGCAACGTTTTTTACCAGCGTTTTGACAAAAACGCTCCACCAAACAAGCACTTAATAGCTTTTTTTTTTTTGAAACTATACTAGATCTTCGTATCCGTGCCTATGACACGATATTTCAATTGAAACGACAATACCTAAATAGAAGGTGCCTAGATCTTCGTGTCCGTGCCTATATCTGATTTTTAAAAAAATGTTACTGTTGAGGGGCGTTATTTGAATTTGACTCATAGTTGAAAGAGGTTATTTGTAAGTAGTTATATGTAACTAACTCATGACAGTCTCAGTCAATCAACTGAGATTAATGTTTTATAAGAGTTGATTGTTCGAAAGATTAATAATCGCAATGTGTGACTTTGTAATGTGGAGAGAAAACATAGGGAAAAGAAAAAAAGGATGACTGCTCATAATATTAATTGTAGAGGGTAACTTTGTAGTAAGGAGATAATAAATAGGGAGTTAGAAGTGGATAATTACTCTCACACATGTGAATGTGAGGGTGAATCCTAACCGTTAAATCTTTTAAGATAATTTAATCTAAACATCTAAATAGCTTTAGTCAATTGCACGTGTGTGAATATAAATTCTATTGTATATTAGATAATATAAGTAAATATTGAATACACCATTGATGCTACATTAATGTAATATCACTATCCAGTTGAAATATTACAAATCAGCAACCTATGAACAACAAGGTGGGTAATTTACATGGTGATACCAATACCAATAATATTTTCCCAATCTAAGGAATCGTTGAAGGAAGGATATTAAATTAGCATTTGACTCTTGAAATGTTCTAGTAATCATTCTCTCACTCCTCCACGTTTTTTTTTCATCCATTATTTTTTTTAACAAAAATGAAAAAAAATACTTTGATTATTTTTATGATCATAATTAATGTACATCCTATATATATACTCTCTATTCGGAGTAAAAAGTCAACTATTAGTTAATAAAATATTTAAAAAATTAATTTTAAAGAAAATTTAACTTTTAAACAAGACTCTTTACTTAGAACAAAGGTAGAATTATAACTCATTACTCCAATATAAATAATCAAATCAATTACTTTTTCTTTTTCGATCCATCTCAAAATAATTGTTCGAATAAAAAGTCAACTATTAATTAATAAATTATTAAAAAAATTAATTTTTAAATTTTTTTAACTTTCATACGAAACTCATTACTTAAAACAAAGGAAGGAGTATATTGTAAATCCACAAAGATTAACCTACAATGCTACGTGTGAATGTATAATAAAATAGCGAAAGTTGATGGACCGAAATAATTATCTAATCCTGGTAAGGTTAAATGAAAGTGAAATGAAATCTTAGTGATGACGTCACGCAATAAACCAAACCGATCGCCATCCTAAAAATCCAAGATCTACCCAAACACCACTAGCCATCCTCCGACTATGACATGGGACCCATGATTACAGTATATCATGGGACCCACTCATCGACCATCAGATCCCTGTCGCTTCATCATATGAAATAAGAAAGAGAAACAGTAAAGTTCACCTCACCTCTCTCTCTCACACAGTCACACAAACACTTCAAAAATACTTTCTCTCTCTCTCTCCTCCCATCTCTGTCCACAGATGCTCTTGCCTCCATCTCAGTAAACCCCACCCCACCACTGCTAGGGTTTCATAACTCTTCATTTCTCCCTAATTTTCAAAAACTTTTTCCGTACTTTCACTCAAGAAGTTTCTGAGATCTCTAAATCTACGTTTCTTCCCATCTGTAAGTTCGCTCATCCGTTTTTTTTTGTTTGCTTGATTGTTGAACTCATTTCCATCTAAATCTTTAAAGTTTTGATTTTTCCGAGATTTATTGTGTTTGGGGTATGGTTTGGATCCATGCTTCTATTAATTTGAGATTATTGTCATGTGGCATTATTTTGCATTTTCATTCATTTTGCTTAATTTGTCTCTTTTTATAGTAGTTCAAAGTGATTCTTTTTGTTGGAGAATCAAAAGGAAATTATTTCTGAGTGTGAGTGATTGTACCTTTTGTTGTTGGAGTTTAAGTCCTTTTCGATTTTCCATTTGGTGAAGTTTGAATGGGGATGGCTTGATTTTGAACTGATTTGAGATGATTGTGTTCGTGAATTCGAAGGTTGAGTGATGGATGGGGAAGTACATATGTGTAAATAGGGTGTGCGACTTCTTGGTAGTTATGTCAATCCTTTGATTTGAAATTTTGAATCTGGCGTCTCTGGAGTATTATATTTCTAAAATAGTAAATTTGTTGATGATTATTTCTGAGTCGGTCATTTGGATGCTTAAATGCACATGTGTAGCTCGCTAGCTTCTAATGTAAAGAGAAAGTTTGATGTTTGGTACTTGTTAAGTTTGAGATAGTCTTTTACATGGTCAGTTTTGCACCAAGTAAATCAATGTACTGTACCATTGGGGTTTGAAATTAAAGCACAACTTCTTGGTGAGTTTGGTTTCCAATTGTGGCATGATGTATGAGTGTGAGTTTGATAGTGTTGCGTTTACTAAATTTGCGATGTACTATGGTTTTGTGTATGTATTAGTGTTTGTTGTACGATGAAAGGAGTTGGCCGCATTGATGTGATCTAGATTGGTGCCAGAATTTGAATGGAGGTATTTGTAGTGAATGACAATATTCTGTGGAAAATGGTTTTCACACACAGAATAAAGAATACCAAAAAATGTAATGTGCATTAAAGTGTTGTACAGTTGCATTAATAGTTGTATTGTACAACACTTTAATGCACATTGATTTTTTTTCTGTATTCTGTATTTTCTGTTAGTCTAGCATTACTCATACTTTA
The DNA here is from genome assembly GCA_013146195.2 of Codonopsis lanceolata. Classification (NCBI taxonomy): domain Eukaryota; kingdom Viridiplantae; phylum Streptophyta; class Magnoliopsida; order Asterales; family Campanulaceae; genus Codonopsis; species Codonopsis lanceolata. The sequence continues at coordinate 117,023 of JABEVN020000026.1, read as the reverse complement.
TGCAATATACCAAGTTGGATTTTTTTGTGTTAATCTTGAAAGAAGGCTAAGATTGTATAAGCTCTGTTTTTGTATCATTGAATCTTGATCTCTTGAACTACATGTTCAATTTTGTATATTCTAAGATCTAAATTCAAGAAGTAAATCCCTTAAGAGTACCATTTTTTTACTTATCTATTGTCCGGATCCTCTGCTCCTTTATTTTCCCTAATCCTTTTTTAAAAATGCATTAAAGTTCTCAAATTTTGTTATCCCTTGTATGCCTTTTCACTTTTTCCAGTTCTCTTGATGGCATCATTGTGCTTTGACCAAGATTTGTTGCTGTGAGTATAACAGTATAACACTGCCAGCACTAAAATCACCTGCTAGAGTTGTCACTCTCTCTCTCTTTCTCTCACTCTTTCAGTTCATCTCCTCCTTCAGTTCATTCTTCTCTCATATCCTCAATTTTTTTCTTTTTTTTCTTGTATCTCACCTTTTAATGCCCCATTGAGGCTAATGATAACTGGGTGTTTCTGCTTCCCTTTTTTTAATGTCTTTTGAGGTGGAACATTATTTGTTGATTGGTGGCTTGATTGAGAAGGAAGAACTAACTGAATAAAAGAGCAAATCACTTCATGCCACTAGCATCTCTGAGTATAAGGGAATCCTCTAGTTATTTGTTACACAAAAAAAGAAGGATTATTATACTTCTGATTTGAGCAAAATAAAGAGTTAGGATATTACATATGTGTTGTTCTGGGCGCAATATATTTATTCATCGGTTTAATTTTGATAGGAGAATTTTGATTTTAATTTTGATTCGGCAATGTGCAACCAGCCAGCAATGTCCTGTTTCATTGGGCATCCTATGTCTGGAAAAGATTCAGGCTCTATCTGTTGTTTGTTGACAAGTCAATGAGCTAAAACCAAACTTCTTAAATTGCTAAAAAAGATTTGAGGTTCCTTAGTTGTTCTCATCATTTGTGAGGTTAAGTTTTAATATACATTTTTTCCAAGTAAACATCTTCCAGTTCGCTTTGATACATTGACAAATTAGAACTCCAGGGTGAGGCCTGATGTGGCTCGCTGATATAATCTCTATTGGTTGCAGGATTTGTACGCCACGTGCTTGTAGTGTCCAGAAGTTTTGATGGTATGATCAATTTGGATTTTGGATGGTGTGAACCACTGCTCCTGAGTGAATGTTCTTCATGATTGTATCACTTAAGTTTGTACACTGATAATTCCGAAGTGTCTAGGCAGAAGTTATGAAAAGAATCGTCAGGGTTATGGTCTGATTTTCATCTTAATCCATGTAATTCATCATACGGCTTGTACCAACACAAAATATGGGTTCACTTCGTGGTACTTGCGAAATTGTTGAATCACACGATGAGCTTAATTCAAGTGATTATTCAAATGGAATACATCAAGTAAGGCCACATGACAGAGAGAAAAATCCTCTTGTTCTAAAACAAGGATACAGCAAATCATTGGAAGAAGACATTGATAAGCTATTTGAAGCAGTTCATCGCAAAACTTATCTGAACGGTTTGAGTATCTCAGATGAAACTGGTGTTGGCCCTTCAAGGAAAAATGCATTAAAGAAACCAATGAGGATGAGCACGTCATCTTTGTCAGGAATTGGATTTTCTGAGCCTGTCTCTCTAAAGCAGGCTCTAAGGGGGTTATGCATATCTCAGGCATCAGAAATGGCTGCCTTGAAGCGGTTATCAAAGACACCAGGATCTCCTGTGGTGTCAGAATCTGGAAGGCTAGCAAACATGAGGAATTCTGGCGTTTTTGAAGCTAGCGGATCTGGTGCCTCTCTAGATGAAGGTAATGCAGGTAAATTTGAAATCTCTCCCGCGCCGGTAGAAAGCACATCAAGTTCTTCAGGTAAGATGATTCGGTACATGCAAGAGCCTAAGATGAAGTCATACAACAACAGTGCCCAATCTTCTCCCCAATTTATTGTTGAAACTAGATCAAAGAGAATGGGGACTTCACCAAGGAAGATTGAGATTGTACCTCCATCAACAGAATCTGGAAGTCAACCATCAATAGTAGAGCCGGTACAGAAACAGAAGGATAATTTGTTTCCTTCTCCACCTTGTAACTCTACTGCCGAAGATGCAATAAAGTCAGTTGAGGGCATTTTGTCTTCAGTTGAGTTAGTAGACAATCGTGATAATCATATTTCGAAGCCAAGTAAGTTAGTAAATAAAGCAGCTCCCAAGCTGAGGCGAAAAGGCAGGTTGCAAAGCACTACTTCATCATCCAGTTCCACTAACAGCATAAATGTAAGCAAGTCAACAAGAAATGCTCCACGTGCAGTCGTCAGGAACAAGAATTTTGCGAAGAAGAAATCAAAGCAGGATTCAGGTTTAGCTCGTGGCACTTCCAAGGCATCCAGTGAAGTTAATGCTGCAGTGGACCCTGATACTAGCCAGTTGATATGCCAAAGATGTCAATGTCATTTAAAAGATGCACAGAAAGAGTCCAGTAAAGACTCTTTGACACCCCTCTCTACAAATATCCATGCTGAAGTCAGTTACGTTAGCTCGAACAATGGTGCCATAACCCAAGGCTTTACTCAAAGTTGTGAGAGAAACCAACCTGTTACTGCAAGCCATAACCAAAGCTCAAAATCTGCCGATAAAGGCGAGTTCACTCAAAGCTCAAAGAGCAGCATTGGTGATTACAGTAGTAGCACTAGCATCAGTGAAGAGAGCAATCTAAGTGTGTGTAGTGTTGGCAATAGACCTCATATGTCAAAGGATACCAGGTGGCAAGCCATTCATCATGTTATGAAACAGAATGGATTTCTAGGATTGAGACATTTCAATCTCCTGAAGAAGCTTGGCTGTGGTGACATTGGTACCGTATATCTTGCTGAGCTAATTGGAACTAACTGCCCGTTTGCCATAAAAGTAATGGACAATGAATTTCTGGAGAGAAGAAAGAAGATGCCCAGGGCTCGAACTGAAAGAGACATTTTGCGGATTCTGGATCATCCTTTTCTCCCTACTCTCTATGCTCATTTTGTATCAGATAACTTGTCGTGTCTAGTTATGGATTATTGTCCAGGTGGAGATCTGCATGTTCTCCGGCAGAAGCAGCCTGGCAGATTTTTTCATGAACAAGCAGCAAGGTAAGAAATCTTGTGGGGTCTATATTGTGCCCAATGTTTTCTTGCTATTGTTAGCTCACTTGCAACCTAAACTACTTAATATGAAGAAAGAAAAATAAACTGAAGGTGAGACTAACGTAAAACTTACTTGTACTAAAAGCGTTGGTTAATTCAGATGTTGTGGCCTTAAGCAACAGCAAGATTTTATTCCTCCTTGTGAGAAATATAGGCCTAGAAACAGCCTTCACAATGATTTTAAAAAATTGATAAGTAAAATATTATATGACAAAAGCGTCAAACCAGGAGAACCTTGTCCAGCAAGATAAATTTTTTTTTTTTAACATCCATCTTTCCTGCCCAGCCTTTTGTGAGAACCTTACCCACTAAGGTTTAATGCTTCAACAGTAGTTGTGGATTCATTATTTATATGATCATGGCTGGTAATGATACACTTCAAAGAAAATGTTTGAGGTCATTCTATGAGAAATTGAAGTATCGGAAACAAAGTCCCACTTGGTTTGTTTACTGGATTTGAGACTTCTTGTAGTCTTGGGAGTTCTTGGATTTGATTTACATGTCTGCTAAGGAGTATGACATTTAGAGTTCAGCTCATGAGTCTGTCACTCCTGTATGTCTTCTCAAGGGTTTAATGTAGTTTAGACTTGTTCCTTTAAAAGGAGAGATTTGTGGTAGTCCAAATCCATTATGCTCATGGCATATGAAGGGAGCTTACCAGTGCACAAAGGCTTGTCTTTTGGTAACAAGTAAAATGTTAGGATGTTGTGTATTTTGAGTACTATAGAGGTTGACATGAATTACTGTTAAACTACAGATAATGAGCAGGATTAGGTAATGAGATGCCATAACATGTTTAAGACTGACTTTTGGCTGAGCAGGGAATGTTTTATTCTTTTTTAATTCTTAGTACTTGTGCACACTGTGTGTTTTGATATAGACTCGTCTCTGCCTATCAGGTTCATGGTGGTTGTGGGGCGTAGGGCCTCAACAAATGTTTAACTATATTTCAGTTTGGGGTTAAAACACAGGCATGCTTTGGTCAGCCTAAACTTCAGTGTATTCTGCTCCTAATGAAATCTTTTTATTCACAACTCTCATCTTCATTCAAGGGATTCACCTAGTTATTGGCATGGGTAGATTGTACAAGTGTCCATCTGGTGGTGTGTTTATGTCCCTAACTTCTATTGCTGAATCCATCTGATGGTGTGCTTTTGTTCATTCTTCTATTCCTGAAATTAATATCGATTCCAATTCTACTAGAACTGGCATACAGAGGAACTTTCTGGTCATCCAAAATTTCAGATGCCATTCCCTATATTACAATCTTGAATTTAATTTCATTCCTTGGGTATATGTGCAGATTCTATGTTGCGGAAGTCCTTTTGGCTCTGGAATACTTGCATATGCTTGGTATTGTTTATCGAGATCTGAAACCGGAAAACATTCTGGTTCGAGAAGATGGTCACATCATGCTTACGGATTTTGACCTCTCACTTAGATGTTCGGTAAGCCCAACTCTTGTGCAATCACCTTCGCTGGGTATGGAGCCTCCAAGAATGTCAGGTCCTTGTGCAGGATCTAACTGCATTGATCCTTTCTGCATTAAACCCACGTGTCAAGTCTCATGCTTCACCCCCAGGCTTTTACTTGCTGCAAAAGCAAAGAAGAAAAATACTACTGACATGGCAGCCCAGGTCAGATCATTGCCACAGCTAGTAGCGGAGCCAACAGATGCAAGATCCAACTCCTTTGTTGGGACCCACGAGTACCTGGCTCCTGAGATCATAAAGGGAGATGGGCATGGGAGTGCTGTTGATTGGTGGACATTTGGTATCTTTCTCTATGAGCTTGTGTATGGGAGAACACCGTTTAAAGGTTGCAGGAAACGAGGAGACATTAGCCAATGTGGTGTTGCATAGCCTAAAATTTCCTGAAACTCCACTTGTTAGTTTTCAGGCAAGAGATCTCATCAAAGGGCTTTTGGTAAAGGAGCCTGAAAATCGACTAGGTTCCCAGAGAGGGGCCGCTGAGATCAAGCAGCATCCCTTCTTTGATGGCCTAAATTGGGCACTGATCCGATGTGCAATTCCACCAGAATTACCTGAACCTTATGAGGTTGGAGTCTCAAAATTAGCCTCCCTTGAGAAAGCAAAAAAGTATCTGGATTGTGGAGGGCCAACCGGAGGTCAGCTGGAGTTTGAGTTGTTCTAGTCACCTTTGTAGGTACTATCTAGCCTTGCCTCTCCTTTTACATTATAGTGAGTTTCTAGTCTATAACTTATAATGTGAATCTGGTTGAGAATATAAAGAGATGGTGATTTATGATATTCGGGAAATGGATTTAGTAGTGGTTTCTATGAGTTGATTGAAACTACTGGTACTAAACACAGGGAGGCTGGTTCAACTGGGTCTGAGTCTTGTCAATGAAGTTGACATTGATCATGTATAATTAATTTCACTGCCATCCTCTTCATCGAAGTGGCAAATTGGCATTGTGTATATATCCCTTTCAATTCATCATTCATGTGCTCTCTCTCTCTCTCTCTCTGATCCCAAGTGTTGTCTTTGGTTGTGGCTAGGTAATTATTTTGGATCAATAAAAAAGGAAATGTTTACAAGTATAAAATTTATGGCTAGGCTCTTTCTCTCTCTAGATTTTATGCTTGTGATTTAGCCAACATACTAAAAGTTGTTTATCCAGTAGTTAGGATGGGCAGATTTCAAAAGCCAAAACAAAGTCTCTCAATCATTGAATAGGCAACTTTTGTCTCTTAGTCAAATCTTCGCCATGAGCTCCACCAACGCCGCTATTGCTTATCTCTAAATACAATTTTTTTTTTACTAAACGTAACACCACTTAAACAAGTAAATTATTACAACTGCCCTTCTTTCAATTAAAAGAAACTAACCAACCATTACTCAATCTCCTCAGATTCCCTTTCTTGCTCTCCAAAAAATTACTCTTTAAGCAGGGTCATCGGGTCCGACGTCTCTTTTTAAGGAGCGTTGTTAGAATTTGGCGGGGGTTTTTTTTTTTTTTTTTAAACAATAGTTGCTAGTGCCCGGAAACTCTCCCCATTTTTTTTAAAAACCTTTTTTTTTTGTTTTAAATTTTGTAGGTGAGTTGCTAAGGCATGACGATTCTCCGGAAATTGTTGTTGCTCATCCGAGAGAGAGTGCCGAGTGTAGTTGAGAGAGGAAAGAGTAATTTTTTTCCAAGGTTAAAATGTATTTTTTTTCTTTCTAAAAGGCTACATCTAGAAATTGAACATTTAAGTGTGTTATGTTTAGGGTCACTCTGTCAAAGAAAAAAACCAAGTTGTGCATTGTACCTTTTCATGAAATGTTTGTTTAAATGTTGAACACATGTAGCCATATGATTTGTGTTCTGCTAATCATATATAAAAATTTAGATTATTCTTACTCATTTCCGTTGATTCGGTGGATTTAGCTGCTAATCATATGATTTTTAGTTTCATTAAACCGTAATTTAGGCATGATAATTAGGTGGATTGGGTTGGAATGGGCAACGGGTTGAAACCCGTTATAACTCAAATATCAAACATGTTGAAATGAATCAATCGGATTGTAACGGATTACCCGTTTTGACCAAAAAATATTAACGGATTGTGTTGTGTAATTAGTGAGTTGAGTTAAGTGGTTTAATAGGTAATGAGTTGTAATTGTCAAACCCAAACCATATTCAAAGAAATCTATTATTTGAGTTGCTGCACTTAAAAAGTATAGCGCTGGCTACAAAAGTTGGTTTAGTTTCATTACACATTTACACTAAAGTGCCATGTTAGATACCAAAGAGGATTTACCGAGTGGAAGAAGCTCTTTTCGCTCAAGCAAGAAGCCTCGATTTCAAATCCTTGTTTTTGTAGGAAAACTACCGTCGATTAGGTGTATTGGGTCAGTCGAAATGAGGAACGGGTTGAAACAAATCATAATCCATTATAATCCAATATATTAAATAGGGTCAGGTTGGAATGGGTGACGATCGACCCGTTTGACCCACACTTTCCACCAAAAAACTATATATTTATATAGCAAACAATTAACAGGGTAAAATGGGCAGCGGGTCCAACCCGCTTTAATCCGAGTCAATCCAATCAATTAATTTTTTGGGTCAAAACGAGTAACCTATTTTAGCCCAAAAAATATTAACGGATCGGATAATTTTCAAGTCGGTTGGATGAATTAAAGAGTTTTGGATTGCAATATTCAAGCCTATAAACTACCATGGGAGAGGCCCCCCGCTTCAAGCGACCGGCTGTGTTTCAAAGATTATTCTCGAACAGGAGGATACATTGAAAAAATAAGAAAATAAAAACAAGAAAATCCGGCCTTTCTAAGTAATGAGAAAAATAGAAAAAATAATCATCAAGTAATATTATACTATTTTTATCGTTGTCAATAATATTAATACGCTCTTATATATTTTCTTTTTTGAGTAATGAGACCATCTTATAGATCATAAGATGTAAGATAGAACCTACTTTCTTACATTTCAACCCACCAACGCACAGTGAGTCGCGCCAAGAAGATCGGTCTAACAAAAAATACTCGTAAAACAATTTTTTCTTAATTATTATCTTATTTTTTTAATCGATAAAAAGAGTTGAATGTAACTCTCCTCTTTCAATATGAGACTGAAACCTACGACTAGGCCTAACAATAACCCCACTCAACCCGACCCACATCTTTTTATACTATAGAATCATAAATATATTTGGGGAGGGGGGGGAAGGAATCGAGTTAAAACGGGGCGATCCGCTATAACTCGTTACCAGTTTCAACCCGGCACATTTTGATACATAGGATATTTGGGTCCCAAGTCCCAAGTTTCGACCATTGACCCGACCTCCTGACCCTAACCCAACACACCCAATTGTCAGGCCTACCTACGACAATATGCAAAGTAAACTTGAGGCAACCTGACACCCCCCTTGGCCCTTGGCTGGAGCTAAGAAAACAGAAGCAAATAACAAAGAAGAAAAAGAAAGGGAGCCTACCCTTCATTTTACGTGTTAAAAATTCAAGATTATTCAACCATACCATTTGAGAGACGTAAACATATGTTGATTTCGAATTTTCGATGAACGAACAATGAAAATACAATTCTGCATGTCCAAGGTAAATCTATATGTGCCCCCAGGCAACAATATAAAAACATACGCCTCTGAAAAGTATAAACTTAGAATACCATTACAATTGAACAACAATATACTCCACCAAATGGTATAAATGGTGGAGAATAATTTCACTATAATCTACGATATACAAAACATTTATTTGTAAGGAGAATGGTAGCTCGACATTGTTCTAAAGAAGACGATAGAAACACCGCCAATGAATACAAAATACCAAGTACAAACTTATATAAACGATAGCAACCGAAAAGGGCTCATATACCTTCGAAAGCGGATCTTCTCTTTCACTAAGTTAACCTCCAAGCATCCATATCCCATGTTCCATGTTCCATTGGCTATGTTTAGAACAACCTACGTCTATAAGACAGTTGCAAAGTCCCCATATAAAACTTTCTTAAAGTCGTTCCTGGACCACAGTTGTAGTTAGATTTCTGCTGTTCCACGCCAATACTAAGGTCTCCTTGTGCACAGGCATTTTGCGAGTTTTTATCATTTGGAGGTCTAAAGTATTTTTTTGAGGTTTACATCTTGCTATTTTCACAATACTTAAGAAGTACCTGTCAGCAAACTAAAGCACATGTACAAAATTAGTACCCCATCCAACAACAGTTTCCATCGAGTCTAGATCTCCTATACCACTTGTGTGTACCAATGATATACCGCTTTTCATCTTAATCATTGCATCCCAACCATTGCATCTCAACCAATGGTTGAGATGAAAAGTGGTACAGAAGATCTGAACTCGTTTCCATCATGTTGCATCCCCTTAATGAAAGGACAAAATGCACGGCTTGTCCCCGTACTTTGCCATAATAGCATAAAACATCCATCTACTATGCTATTGCTTTTTTTTTTTTTTTCGTAAAATGTATGCCATCTCTCACATGACACACTTTTAGGGTTACTTTTGTACATTGTTTTGTTTCCTTCGTACCAATAGTTTATATTGTAAACTAGATTTAAGGGAAACCTTTCTGCCCTTGAAGAAAGCGGACAACATGGGGGGCACATGAGTTGTTTTTTTTTTTTTTAAACTATAATTATTGAAAAGGGTTTAATTGTAAAATATAAATGTAAAAATTCTATAGAATATTGTTACATAGATTTAATTTAAATATAGAGTATTTTTACGATAATTGTTGATATAGTTCAAATTTGTTAATTAAGAAAATGGAAATTAATAGTTCCATGATTTCACTCTGTTATAATTTTATTTTATAAGTGAAAAAATGCA